>JARQWZ010001449.1:0-338090 GCA_033150135.1 Gobio occitaniae | reverse complement strand
GCAGCCAGACGGCACACGGCGCACTGAACACTCAAACCCTCACGCGGAAGGCGAGATGACCAGCGCGTCGACGTGATCCCGTTCCCCTGAGAGAACACGGATCACCCACGAACACAGTCTCAACATGTTTATGCGAGAGGGATCGTGGCCGTCAGGACAGGAAACAACCACATCCAGAACCGCACGGGTGGTATGACATCTTGAAAAAGACGCAGCGTCACCCGTGAAGCTCTTTTTGAGAGGAAACGCTCTGTGCTGAAGCACTCAGGGGGAAACGCGACAGCGCACGGGGTCCAGTGCAGCCCGTGCCTGTACTCAACAGGAAAACGCCCAACCAGACCAACAGAAATTTGTTGCTGTGAAAACAGCAGTTTTCTCTGTTCCACAGAGCAGCAGACGAGTCACCGCGATCCCGCTGGAATGTGCCGTCTCTCCAACACGCATTCCTCCTCCGGTCTTCTCTTGAATACTCTTGCTGATAGTAGCTTACACTCAAAGTTTTGAGAGTCGTCTTTCGATTGCCGTTTGGCTCCGAAGTGAATGACAGCGTGCATTCGCTCTCGCTTCCTGTTTATACCCGCGGCGCGGGGCGGAGCGCGAGATGCAAATCTCGCACGCCAAGTGTTCATTGGCCGGTTCTAGATAGCTCGAAGCTGATAGGGGCTCCCAGAAGTGTTCCCAATTCGTCGGTACGTCCGACCGACTGAATGGGAACATAAGGTATTTAGTCTGGGTTTCTTTAAAAAAAAAAAAAAAGAAATCCAGACTAAATACCTTTATATACACTCAAAAAAAAAAAGGTTCTATATGGCACCAAAAATGGTTCTTGGCTCGTAATCATAGGGGAACCTTTTTTAGTGCTACATAGCACCAATTTTGGTGCTTCAGTGGTTCTTCATATAGTCAGTCGAGTGTTTGTAAGCTGATATGGCTTCTTATCACAGAATGATGCAGACAATGCATTCCTATTTAATAGTATTAGTGATAAAGTCTGTCAATCACTTTATTCTTATGAAAATACCAGAGAAGGCTTGAAGAACTAAAAAGCGTATCTCTTTACATAAATATTATTTTCTATTTAAAATTATAATTTCGTTAGGCTATTTTAAAAACCCAACTAGCCTACTCATCCGCTCTAGCTAAAGGTTGCACGTGAGGGGGAAAACGTAGCTTTCTTCCACTTAAATTTTTATTTTACTGTATCTATTTACATAAATATTTTTTACTTAAAGGGGTGGTAAAACACATTCTTTCGAAGGCTTGATTGTGTTTGTGGGGTGCACTGTAACATGCTTCGTTTTTAAAAAATTGCATTATTTTTCATATATTTTACCTTTATTCTACACTGCTCTGTCCCTCCTTGTTAAAACGGTCTGATGGTTTCCGGGTTCTATGAAGCCGGTCCCTCAAAAATACGCAATGGGCTCAGATTGGTTAGCTGGCCCAGTGTGTTGTGATTCGCTAACCGCCTAGTGCATGTTTGTCGGAAACGTCACGCCCCTTACCTTTACCGGTAGACTGTGCTTTGGTCAGTATTAGAAACAATGGCAATAAAACCATACCAATTTGAGCCCGAATCGGACCCAGACAATTTTAGTGAAGATGATCGAGCAGAACCTGTTCAATCCTCAAGAGTAAAGACTGCGGATCTGTGATCGCTACTGAATGGCACTGTTACTTTTGTATTTTTAGAACGATTATAGCCAAATATCTGTCGCAAACTATTAACCCAAAACGAACACTAAACATTGGCTTAACTATAGTAGCCAAATCAAACACAGAACCATCCTGTTTAGCATGCCTGTAGATAAACAATACAGAAAAGCTCTGATCAAAGAATAATTTACACTAATGCCAAATTCGCTGTTGAGATTTAAAAAAAAAAGTTTTTAACATTAGGTGTTTGTCGGATAACGTATGAATGAACGTTGTCATCTGTTTACTTCCTTGCTACAACGTACAATTAACAATACGAACTATTACAGGAAAAAACATCGACGAAAAATAAATCATACTTACAGGTTGTGGCCCTTAAACAGCTTCTGTTTTTAAATCCGTCTTTCAGGACAAGCCGTTGTGCAAATCCTGCATTGAACTCGCGAAGATTGTGGAAGCTTTCCTCCGTGAAATGTGCAGCGGGAGCCCCGCACGCCCGTTGTGCCTTCACACTGGCAGTGTTTGTCTCGCGCAGCTGAACCGCGGCTCGTGTATTGCAAATACAGACGAATATTGTCCATTATGTCACATTTTCCGGTCTTCTCCTCCGACCCCTGTCTGTCTCTTGCTTTGATTTATGATGGGCAGCATATATCTGCTGCAAATGCGACCTGTTCCCCTCTGTCTCATGCACACATGCATATCGTCGCTGCCCGATGAAACTCACGTATGTCCAAAACGGTTACTTTTCAGGAAGTGAAAAAAACACAGTATTTCAAAAACAGTTGAATGTAGCGTTGTCATACTTGGTACGGCATCTTTACATGTAACCATATTCTTGCCAGTGTAATGATATAATCCACATTTGACCAAAATTGAGTTTAAATGGACATACGTGCATATTTTACAGTAACGGTGGTCGATACGCGTTCTTCTGATCATTAATTAGAATGGCCAAGTCGCGTTTCATATTGACAGAGGAATACGTGCTGGACATTCTCAGCCTCTGGCAAGCGGTGATAGCAGTATGAGTGAGGCATGTTCTAGTGACAATCATGACAGTAGCATTACAGGCTATAATTTGATCAGTTTGACTAAGAAAAAAAAAGTTTGAATCCTATCAATGAGACCGAGTTTATTTACATACTAGCAAGCAAACTAATCTGTGAAGAACTAGATTAGAACTAAACTATGGAGAGCTTCAGTGTTGGGAATAACGGCGTTATAGATAAACGGCGTTACTAACGGAATTACTTTTTTCAGTAACGAGTATTCAAACGAATTACTGTTTCTTCCGTTACAACGCCGTTAGCGTTACTGAGAAAAAAAATGCGGCGTTACTATAATTGAGCTCACTGAAGCGGTTTCATCCGAACAGGCTCTCTGTCAGTCGGACCTGCAACGCGTGCGTGTGTGTGTGCGCGCGGCGCCCCAGCAAACACAAAACGTTTTTACAACGTTTCACAACGTTGTATTTTGGTTGCAATTAGGTAATGTTGCAGTACAACGTTTTAAAGACGTTTTAAAAACGTTTTTTTAAATAGAAAAATAATGTAACCAAAATTAAACGTTTCAAAAAAAAAAAAAAATACGTTGTAAAAATACCAACCTGGTACGTTTTCTTTAAGTAGTCAAAAAAACGTCTCGGTTACGTATGTAACCCTCGTTCCCTGAGGAGGGAACGGAGACGTACGTTAGTGAATAACGAATGGGGGTTTCGCCTAGAAGCCAATTACCTTCGAGGTGTTTAACAGCGCCCAATGGCGTGCCAATGCCATGGGCAATGCGGAATTTGCATACGTAACTCCGCCCCACCGCGTGGGTATATAAGGAAGTACGCTGGCAACATCGCATTATGTATCTGCTGCGGAGCCAAGATCTGAACTCCGCGTTCCAGCAGCACAGCTGATGTGGCTGAGGAACGTACGTCTCCGTTCCCTCCTCAGGGAACGAGGGTTACATACGTAACCGAGACGTTCCCTTTCGTTCAGTCACTACGACGTACGTTAGTGACTAACGAATGGGGGTTCCAATATAACCGCGCCACTCAGCTGTCGTCCAGTGGCCTGCGTAAGTGAGAGGTCCCGCCACTAAAGGCCGTAGGACACCCACTTATCACAGGATTACCAAGGTACACTGGGAAGCATATCCCAGTGAGGGAATGCCAAAGATGCCTACCCGTAGGGAGGACTTAGAGAATACACATATGACCCGCTGTGGGCTGCATATGGAAGAACTCTAGGGTACCAGCCGAAGGTGGATTTTTAACCCTAGGGGTGGCAGGGGTTTGCCAAGGGAAAGACACCTGCTCACTGAGGAGGCTTACGGTGGAAATACTCGTGTGGGGGTCGCCGGAGGGAACCATGCACACGGGGCACCTGGCCGGACATGAGGGTCTGGGCTCGAAGGGCAGACTGAACTGATGTCGGCGTCGACAGTGCTGGAGGAGCTCAGGGCTCTCGGAGAGCTCACCTGAGGAAAATATCGCACGTATCCAGCCCGTGGAGTGGAGTGGCGAGCAAGCGAAGACACCTAGAACCTGGTCCATTACCGGCCCCTCGGGGGGGCGAGTACATAGTCGGACACTGGCTCCACTCGGAGATTGTAGAATCTGGCGAATGTGTTGGGTGTCGCCCAGCCTGCAGCTCTGCAGATGTCTGTTAGCGAGGCGCCATGCGCTAGCGCCCAAGAGGAGGCCACACTCCGGGTGGAGTGTGCCCTCACACCAAGGGGACATGGTCGACCTTGCTGCTGGTAAGCCAAAACAATGGTGTCCACTATCCAGTGAGACAACCTCTGCTTTGAGAGAGCTCTTCCCTTCCGCTCTCCACCATAACAAACAAAGAGCTGGTCTGAGGTCCTGAAACACTGCGTCATGTCTACGTAAGCGCGGAGAGCGCGTACTGGACAGAGCAATGCCAAGGCTGGGTCTGCCTCCTCCAAAGGCAGCGCTTGCAGGTTCACTACCTGATCTCTGAAGGGAGTGGTAGGAACCTTGGGCACATATCCAGGCCGGGGTCTCAAGGTCACGTGAGAGTTAGCCGGCCCGAAATCTAGGCACGCTTCGTCAACCGAAAATGCCTGTAGGTCCCCGACCCTCTTAAGAGAGGCCAATGCGGTCAGCAGAGCCGTCTTCATCGACAGGAACTTAATATCGACCGACCGCAAAGGCTCAAAGGGAGGCCTCTGCAGAGCACTTAGGACTACTGAGAGGTCCCAAGAGGGAACGAGAGGAGAGCGAGGAGGATTCAGTCTCCTCGCCCCCCTCAGGAACCTGATGAACAGGTCGTGCTGACTTACCTTCTTGTTCTCCAAGAGATCGTGGTGGGCAGATATAGCGGCCACATAAACTTTGAGGGTGGAGGGAGACAGCCTTCGCTCCAGCCCCTCTTGGAGAAACTCAAGCACGGACCCGATCGGGCATTTCCAGGGGTCTTCTTGGCGGGAAGAGCACCAGGTGACGAAGAGGTTCCACTTCAACGCATAGAGGTGTCGTGTAGACTCTGCCCTAGCGGAAGTGATGGTGGCGGCCACCGTAGGTGGCAGGCCACTCAAACCTGCCGCGCCCCGTCCAGAAGCCACACGTGGAGCTTCCAGAGCGCTGGGCGCGGGTGCCAGAGGGTGCCCCGTCTCTGAGAGAGGAGGTCCGGTCTCAGAGGAATAGGCCAGGGAGGGGCTGTCGCAAGGAGTAGCAGTTCTGAGAACCAGGTCTGGCCGTGCCAATACGGGCCGCCAACATGACCTGCTCCTTGTCCTCCCTGATCTTGCACAGAACTCGTGCGAGAAGGCTCACTGGGGGAAACGCATATAAGCGTAGGCCCTGGGGCCAGCTGTGCGCCAGTGCATCCGTGCCGAGCGTGCCCTCGGTCAGGGAATAGTACAGGCTGCAGTGGGAAGAGTCCTGGGAGGCAAACAGATCTACCTGTGCGTCGCCGAACTGTTCCCCAATCAGCTGGACCATCTGGGGATGGAGTCTCCATTCTCCAGGAAGTGGCTGAATCCGTGAGAGCTCGTCGGCTGCACGGTTCAGGACCCCCGGGATGTGGATAGCACGAAGGGACCTCAGGTGCTTCTGACTCCATAAGACGAGATGGCGGGCAAGTTGAGACATGCGGCGGGAGCGTAGACCGTCCTGGTGGTTGATGTACGCTACTGTGGCCGTGTTGTCTGTCCGGACAAGTACGTGTTGACCTCTCAGCAACGCTCGGAAGCGGTGCAGGGCGAACCGTACTGACAGCAACTCGAGGCAATTGACATGCAGGAGGCGCTGGGGTCCTGTCCAGGAGCCCGCGGCTGCTTGTCCATTGCACATGGCACCCCAGCCCGTGGCGGAGGCATCTGTTGATACAACAACATGCCTGGAAACTCGTTCTAAGGACACACCGGCCCGTAGAAAGCTGAGGTTCGACCACGGAGTGAGTGTCTGTAAGCAGGCCCGGGTCACTCGGACCTGGAGCGTGCCAGACCGCCATGCCCATCTCGGGACTCGATCGCGAAGCCAGTGCTGAAGCGGTCTCATATGTAGCAAACCGAGCGGCGTTACCGCGGCTACCGATGCCATATGCCCCAGGAGCCTCTGAAAATGTTTCAGTGGAACCGCACTCTTGCTCTCGATTTGACGGAGGCAAGTCAGCAGAGACTGCGCACGCTCGCTCATAAGCTGCGCGCACATGGCGACCGAGTTGATCTCCATACCGAGAAAAGAGATCCTCTGCACTGGGCAGAGTTTGCTCTTCTCCCAGTTGACCCGAAGGCCCAGACAGGCTAAGTGGTGGAGAACCAGATCTCTGTGTTCGCAAACCTGCTCTTGAGAGTGACTCAGTATGAGCCAGTCGTCGAGGTAGTTCAGGATACGAACCCCGTGCTGCCGTAGGGGCGCAAGGGCTGCCTCGGCAATCTTCGTAAAGACGCGAGGGGACAGAGATAGCCCGAATGGGAGGACCGCGTACTGGTATGCCCGCCCCTTGAAAGCAAACCGTAGGAACGGTCTGTGTCGAGGTAGGATGGAGACATGAAAGTAGGCGTCCTTCAGGTCGATCGCTGCAAACCAATCGCCGGGACGAACGCATTCGAAAAGGTGTTTCGCTGTCAACATCTTGAACGGAAACTTGTGAAGGTAACGGTTCAAGATGCGCAGGTCCAGGATTGGCCTCAACCCACCGGTCTTCTTGGGTACAATGAAGTACGGGCTGTAGAACCCGGACTTCATCTCGGCTGGAGGGACAGGTTCGATCGCACCCTTCGCCAGTAGGGTGGCAACCTCCGCTCGCATGACAGGGGCATTGGCCCCGACCATAGTAAAGCGGACTCCCCGGAAACAGGGAGGAACCTGCGCGAACTGAATCGCGTAGCCATGCCTGATCGTCTTCTCGACCCAGCCGGACAGCCCTGGAATCTGACGCCAGGCTCCCAGGGACTGTACGAGCGGGATCATTCGGACTACAGACGTACCCGATGTGGGGCAGCGATGCAGCGTTACCGACCCGGACAAGGGAGGCTGTTGGGCGTCCCGGTGTGGGGGTGCGGTTAACGGCTGCGTCCTGACAGAGGAGACCAGGGAAGGACGCGCGTTCCACTGGGGTCTGCTCTGCCAGGGGGCTGGCGACAGAGTGGGATGCGAGTGGCGGGAACCGTGGGTGGCGCGCACTGGCATCGCCAGACTCTGGGGGCTCAGGGATGGGAGTGTTAATTCTTTCTTTGACCGTAATAGGGTGCTGCTGACCCGGGGGCCAGCAGCTAAACAAAGGATTCTCCCCCGGCCCTCCACCGGGGGAAGGAGTGGTCCTGCTACCATCTCCTGGAAAGAATATCCCATCACTGAGCCGTCCGTCTCAGGAGCGCCGCTTGGCCTGGCGTTTAGCGGGGCGGCCTGAGGGGACTTGGACGCCTTCCTACGGCTTCCTCCGCGACCCGGCCCGGGTGAAGGCTGCTGCTGGGACCGGGTGGGAGGGGCGGGAGCCTTAGGAGGGCGTCCTCGGCGGCGAGCAGGCTGAGGCGACTGTGCCGGCGGCTGGGTGGAGGCAGCAGCTGGCCGCCGGGGCATTACATGTTTGAGAGCCTCAGTCTGCTTCTGGGCGGTTGAAAACTGTTGGGCAAAGTTTTCAACCGCTCCGCCGAAGAGGCCAGCCTGGGATATGGGGGCATCGAGGAAACGTGTCCGCTCGGTGTCCCGCATATCGGCCAGGTTTAGCCACAGATGTCTCTCCTGGACCACGTTTGTGGACATCACTTGACCCAGGGAGCGTGCGGTCACCTTCGTCGCCCGGAGAGCGAGGTCGGTGGCGGCACGCAGCTCATTTAAGAGCCCCGGATCAACTCCACCCTCGTGCATGTCCCTGAGGATCCTGGCCTGGTAGACCTGTAGGATCGCCATGGCATGCAAAGAGGCGGCAGCCTGCCCCGCAGCTCTGTGCGATTTCGCCACCAATGTTGATGAGAATCGACAGGCTTTGGAGGGGTGCTTAGGATCGCCACGCCAGGTCGAAGCGCTCTGAGGACACAGTTGCATCGCAACAGAACGTTCAACCTGGGGGACCCCAGTGTACCCTTTGGCCGCGGCCCCATCAAGGATGGAGAAGGCGGAGGAGACTGCAGACCGATCACGGGACGACAACGGGGACTTCCAGGACCGGGCAATCTCCTCATGCAGCTCGGGAAAGAAAGGTATTGAGGGCGGGGACTGACGTGAGTCAGCGCGGGCCCCCAGATACCAATCATCGAGCCGCGAGCGTTCGGGACAGGGCGGAGGGTTCCACTCTATCCCTAGACTCGCGGCTGCCCGAGACAGCATGGCTGTCAGCTCTGGGTCAGACTCGGGCAATGCTGGCGCGCCCGAAGGCGGCAGCACAGCCGAGTCTTCATCCTCAGAGGACTCGAGCCCACCTTGTGATGCGGTGACCGACATCGCATCGAAAACGAAATGCGCCAAACGAAATGCGCGGGGGAGCCGGAGCTGGCCCCGCGATTTCAGCCTGGACACTCACGGGTTGCGGTACGCTAGAGGGGGGTGTGGCCCGAGGCATGAGCGTCGGGGCTTTGTTCCACACCGTAACCCTCAGGTCACCCTGACCACCAGCCGAAGTACCGGCCACGGGGGGCACGGTAGATCGGGGTGTGGTTGAGGGGACTCTCACTTCTGTACGAAGGTCTTTGAGTCTAGACCGCAGCACCGCGATGGTCATGTTCCCGCAGTGGGAACATGACTCATCCACGAACGCTGCTTGAGCATGCTGAACGCCCAAGCATACCCAGCAGAGATCGTGCCCATCGAAGGAAGTCAACGACCGGCCACACCCAGAAGTACACGGGCGAGACATCCTGAAAAGGACGTGCCACGTGTATGCTCTTTTAGAGAGGAAGCTTCGCAGAGACGCCGAAGCGCCCAGGGACCACACACCAGCTGTCAGATGGACCACTGCGCAGATCAGCAGGCAGGCAGTATGCGATCACTGGAACGCGCCGTAGATCCAACGCCTCTGGAAAGCTGCTCGTCTCGAAGGCTGACAAAGACTCAGTTGAAGGCTTGAAGGAGTGAAGAGGTACTCTTGGCTCCAAAGCAGAAACATAATGCGATGTTGCCAGCGTACTTCCTTATATACCCACGCGGTGGGGCGGAGTTACGTATGCAAATTCCGCATTGCCCATGGCATTGGCACGCCATTGGGCGCTGTTAAACACCTCGAAGGTAATTGGCTTCTAGGCGAAACCCCCATTCGTTAGTCACTAACGTACGTTGTAGTGACTGAACGAAAGGGAACGTAAATATTACGTTTGTCTACTACCAAACTACAACTTTTGTTAGACGTTTTATTCTGGTGTTAAAATAACGTAATCTGCACGTTGGAATAGGACGTTTAAAAAACGTCATGACAGTACCAAAATACAACCAGATTGCCAAACCTCCAATGATAGGCTACGTTCTGTTTGTGTAAAAATATCAGTAACATTTTACCATTGAGGCGATTCAGTGACTGAGTGAGACTGATTTATGCAGCTGAGCATTCGATATCAAAAGGACTTAAAGGTAGCCTAATATGTGAATGGTTACTTTCAGTGGTCTCTGCTCATTTAACTGATAGCAAGCTATATTAGAATAATCCAATCGATTATTGTTGTTTCATAGCTCATCACGAGCCTGGCGCGTGGATCAAACAGCTCATAGTGTAAAAATGAGCCCGATCACACGAAAATGCGTATAAATATAACTATTACTATATATGCACGAACCTAGGCTGTGATGATGTAGGCCTAGGCTGCACTATCCAATTAAACAACGTTATCAACTTTAGGGACATTTTCTACTCCATCAGTAAGACTATGTGATGTTTTAATTCTTGAAATGCTGTGTAATTGACATATGACGTGTTTAATGGGCGTGCGTGTTGAACATTCGAGTCGCTTTTAAACTGGAGCGGTGGGAGTTACCATGGAAACGGGACGACACAGTGAAACAGCAAGACTCCGCCTGCGTCCTGTCAGGTAAGATTAGTCCCTAAAATTACACATATAATGTTAAATTACACATATAATACATACAACTGTTCCGTTGTTATGTTGAATATTTAATTTATAGAAATGGTTTAACGTTAGTGTCTTCGGAAAAAATCAGTTAGCCGTTAGGCTAACTTTATGAGAGGTAACGTTAACTTAGGCTAACGTAACTAGCCTTGAGCTCTTGTTTATGAAAGTTTGGGGTTTTAATCACATATTATGTGAAGATAAGAGGGCTTTGATAGTTTTGTTAACGTTTTGCTGGCAATTTGTCAATGGATGAATGGAAGTAACGTTAATCTAATTATTTAACCTAAAAGTTTGCACTGTAAAGTTAATCGGTGACGTCACTCACATGGAGCGTGACAATGAGCTGAAACTATTTCAAACACCTTTTTTCTTTTATCTTACATGGTTTTCCATCAATTATTATTATTACGTATATATCTCAATGCATCTGTAAAACCCCAAAACATAAATTCTGATATCTAAAGATATTATATATTGTATATCCTGTATACTGTATTCTTACTTTTTTCAGCATTTTAACCACGTGCTCTAGTTTATTTATTTCTAATAAACCTGACATTGTATACCACATATTGTTGGCTCTGTGACAAATTGTTTATGTTTCTAGATTCTGATGGATGTGCAGAGAACATCTCTAAGGTACTATGAACCATCTGACTTGTAAGTAAAACCTCAAACATTCCTGTGTGTGTATGATACAACAAATGTTGATAGTTCTTGTAAATTAAATGGTAAAATGTTCATGAAGTGACTCTGAGAGCAGCTCTGCAGATAAAGTTAATGTATAGAGAGACAGCAGACACTGAAATCATTGCAAGCGTCACACACGCTTTAGTTTGCGTAGTAGTCGAAACTGCAGCGCTCATTCACACAGACATGGCAGAACATAAAGACTTCAGATTTCATTAGCAGTTTTTTTAGCTTTAATATTCACAGACACTAGTCTGTATCGGTATCTGATTCATTGTACCGCCCTACTTTTAATTTATTAATTCAAATATTGCCAAATTCTGTGGCGTTCCGCTTTATACAGTAAATTGTGACTGGATTCTGTGGTTTCATGCATGTTTTTGCATCACGGAAATTAAATGACTCTACGTGGTATTTGCAGTATTAAAGAGATTTAGTTTTGAGAGTTATTTATTGTTGTGTTATAAATGTGTTACCATTAGTATAAGAAGGGTATGAATGACTAAAAGACTAAATTTCAGTCCGGCAGAATTCTCTGCACACTTTAACACAGAGGCCAAATGAGCATTTTGAATGTAAGAACCTCACATTATATTTATAACAATCCTTGTTGATATTTGAATTGTATTTCAGGGCAGTTTGTGAAGACAGATAAACAAGAGATGTTGTGACAACCTGGACAGAAGTCGGTTCCAGATCCACCTTCCACACCAGATTTCTCTCTCATATGGATTGCTGTCTGCTGTCATATTATATGTTCTCTGCAGAATTAGGTGCATGCAGATATTACTAAAGAACATGACTAAACTTTGTTTGCTATAATACATCTATTTAGTGCACCAGTGTGAAACATACTTCCCCCCACATTTGCTGTATATCTATATCTTTGTCATAGTATTCTTTAGGTGGTTAAGGGGATTTTAGATGACAGGCGTCAACGTTAATAAATGCAATGATCTCTATGAAATGAAGCGTCCGATTTCTGGTGTTGTGCCGAAATATGACCTACCAAATGATGTGACCCTAGTTGACTGTTACAACTAAACCCATCCCTAATCCTAACCTTATAACTAGGGTCACAGAATTCAGCACTATAACAGAATGAATCTGCATTGAATGAATGGTTTACTTACTAACTCACTCATAAGACAGCCCCTTGCTGCCACCTACAATGTAACCTGCTACGGAAGCGCTGAAAAACAACTAAAACACAGACTGTTTCTCAAAATCAAGTATGCCAATATTATAAAATATTATTTATTGAACAATAATAGCCATTATAAACTTTACATATGTAATGTATATTAATTAATAAGTTATAAATTGTATTTTAATTATTATAACAATTGCAATAAAATAATTTGTAACTAGTTAGAGAAAATGTACATTTTACAGATTAGTTTTTTTCTGCTATAACATCTGTGCACTGACATTTCTTGGATTTTTCTATTTGTTAATGTTCTTATTTAAATTTGCTGTACTTTATTTGTACCATTTTGTTTTATTGGCGTAGTTTTATTTATCTGTTAAGAATTTTCTGTTATTATTATTAATAGGGCGCTAATTGTAGTCTTTGAAAAAAATCTCAAGGTCCTTGAAAGTACTGGAATTTAATTATACATTATCTCTACAAACAATGACAAAGGTGTTATCATTTAACACTTTTGTTGTTGTTCCAAACTTGTGTGACTTTGTTAGACCTTAAAGTTAATGTTTCTGACCTTATTCACCATTCACTTTCTTTGGTTCAAAAAAAGTGAATGGTGAATAAGGAACATTATGCTTATCTCCTGACTAAGGTTAACATTAACACCAGTATAAATTATTAGTACTACATATGTTAATGTAGTTTTATAAAATGGGCAACAACCAGAGGTCCGCCCTACAGGTAAGGTGAAATGTAAAAAGTGTTAGTAATGAGCTGAATATTCAGATGTACAGAAATATCGTAACCTGTGACTAGCCTATGACGAATTATAAAGAGATCTATAAATACCACTTAATCTATTTCTCTTACTGTAGTTCTAATATTGTTTTATATTAAAGTAATTTTTCAAAGATAACGGTAAAAACATTTTGATTACATGTGTGAAGTGAAGAACAGTTTGGACGTGATAAATACGTTTCTGCAACGTTGAAAGGAGACGTGGTAACGTGATAAAAACGTTATAAATACGTTTCTGCAACGTTGTGAAAAAAACGTTTTTATAACGTGAAAAAAACCCGACATCTGTCGTATTAAATACGTAGGATAAAAACGTTATCACGACCTTTTCACAACGTGAAAAAAACGTTTTTACAACGTTGCTGTGTTTGCTGGGGCGCCAGCCATGCGTGTTGGGGGTGGGTTGGGTAGTACACATAACTGATGATGATTGGTGGGTGTGAGACAAGGTTGAGGTTGATAGGTTGAGTTCATACACACACACACACACACACCTATGACGCACACGCATATGCACAGTCAGCGATGGCAGTCCAACGACTTCAAATGTAGCTTTCGCAAACTGGAAGTATAAGCGCTACTTTTCCCTCGTTGAGGTGAAAGGTAAAAATGTTTATGTAACGTGCAACTCATGCCCAGGAAGAAAGAGTCTCTCCACATCTGTGACAAGTAATTCTAATCTAATGAAGCGCCTCACATCCTCACACGCCGACAAAACATAAGTGGCTAAAAACCCAGGAGATAACGTGAGCTCCACTACCAGAGGAGTAGTAAAGAAGTACTAATACTATTTACACAATATTTAAACTTTAGTAGTGATACTACTGATAATATTTACAATAATATTTTGAATTGGATAGGTGTCTCTCACATTGTCCCACAGCAACATTACAATAGTGTACATTAGATTAGATTAGATTCAACTTTATTGTCATTACACAAGTACAAGTACAAGGCAACGAAATGCAGTTTAGGTCTAACCAGAAGTGCAATAGCAGCAAGTGCAGGATATACAATGGTTGCATAAGTGCAGGACATGGATATGTACTGAATATATATAAATATATCTATAAATAGAAAGATGGTTATTACTATAAACAGAATTTACAGGTGAATATGTACAGTGAATAATATACAGATGGTTATTACTATAAACAGAATTTACAGGTGGATATGTACTATGAATATAATATAATATACAGATGGCTATTACTATAAACAGAATTTTACAGTTAGAGGTATACAATGATATGTTAGGCTAAAATGAGGAATATGGTAGTGGATTAAGGTATTGCAATAAATTATGGACAGAAGCTATCCGAAAAAAAGTGTAAAAGTGCAGTGGAAAGTGATTGCATATTACAGTTAGAAGCACGGTGCAAAACGGTGCAGTTGGTACTGTAAAAACAGTCGGCAGTGCAAATGAGCATCATCCAGTTACGGTGTGGTAGTGCAAAATGCATAAGTAAACAGTTGTTACTGTAATAAACAGTCGGTAGTGCAAATAACAAAGTGAAGGTGGATGTGAGGTAGGAGAGTTAGCAGTTTATGAGGGAAGTGGATCAATGGGGGTTTGAGTTCAGTAAAGAGACAGCTCTGGGGAAAAAACTGTTCTTTAGTCTGCTGGTCCTGGTCTGGTGGATCCTGAAACGCCTGCCGGAGGTCAGGAGAGAAAACAGTCTGTGGGCTGGGTGCGAGGAGTCCTTGAGGATGCTGCGAGCTCGATGCAGGCAGCGTTTCCTCTGGATGTGCTCGATGGCAGGTAGTGGAGTCCCTATGATGCGCTGGGCAGTTTTCACCACCCGCTGCAGTGCCTTGCGCTCCGCAACAGAGCAGCTCCCATACCATACTGCGACACAGTTGGTCAGGATGCTTTCTATTGCGCAGCGATAGAAGTTCACCAGGATAGCCGAGGAGAGCTGATTCTTCCTCAGTGTCCTCAGGAAGAAGAGGCGCTGGTGAGCCTTCTTGACCAGGCTGGAGGTGTTGGTCGTCCACGACATGTCCGCCGAGATGTGGATCCCCAGGAATTTGAAACTGGAGACACGTTCAACAGCCATTCCATTGATGTGGATGGTGTCGTGTGTGCCTCTTGACTCCTTCCTGAAGTCCACGATGGTGGTGCTGAGGAGCAGGTTATTTTCGGTACACCATGTGGCCAGGTGCTGGATCTCCTCCCTATAGGCAGTCTCATCGTTGTTGCTGATGAGCCCAATCACCGTAGTGTCGTCCGCAAACTTGATGATGGAATTAGATCCATACACAGGCTTGCAGTCGGAGGTAAAGAGGGAGTAGAGAAACGGACTTAGCACACAGCCCTGTGGTACGCCAGTGTTGAGTGTGATGGATGTGGAGCAGGTGAATCCTGAACGAACATTATGGGGTCTGTCAGTTAGGAAGTCCAAAATCCAGTTACACATTGAAGTGTTGATGCCCAGGTCTCCAAGTTTGGCTATTAACTTGGTTGGGATGACAGTGTTGAATGCTGAGCTGAAGTCAACAAACAGCATACGTGCGTAAGTGTTCTTATGGTCCAGATGGGTGAGCACAGAGTGCAGTGCCATGGAAACGGCATCCTCTGTGCTCCTATTGCTGCGGTAGGCAAACTGGTGTGAGTCCAATGTGGATGGTAGAGAGTCTTTTAGGTGTTCCAGGACCAGCCGCTCAAAGCACTTCATAACGATGGGTGTGAGTGCTACAGGGCGGTAGTCATTAGGGCACCTCGGGCTAGAGTGTTTCGGCACTGGCACAATGGAAGTGCGTTTAAAGCATGAAGGTACAGCTGCTTGGGCAAGAGACAGGTTGAAAATGTCCGTAAAAACCCCAGCGAGCTGCTCCGCACATGCCCTGAGAACACGACCAGGGATGTTGTCTGGTCCAGCAGCCTTATGAGCGCTGATCCGGCTCAGTGCCTTGCAGACATCTGTGGTGGAGAGTGTGATTGGTGGGTCTGCTGAGGGTTTGAGCTTGGTGGCAGTTTCTCTGTTGTCTCTTTCAAAACGAGCATAAAAGTAATTTAGCTCGTTCAGGAAGTTGACATCAGTGGCTGCGGGGGTGGAGTGGGTGGGTTTGTAGTCACTGATGGCCTGAATGCCCTGCCACATGCGTCGAGGGTCAGAGTTGGAAAAGTGTCCCTCTATCTTTAGCTTGTAGCAGTGCTAGCCTTTTTGATGCCCCTCTTCAGGTTTGCTCTGGATGTGCTGTAGGCTTGTGCATCTCCTGATCTGAAGGCAGTATTGCGTGACTTCAGCAGGAGTCGAACTTCCCTGTTCATCCAAGGCTTCTGATTTGGGTATGTGGTGATCTGTTTCTGGGTTGTAACACTGTCAATGGTGGTATTGATATGATCCAATACAGAAGAAGTGTATGAGTCAATGTCCGTGTGAGCGCCACTGGTGGCTTGAGAAGCAAACATGCTCCAGTCTGTGTTTAGAAACCTTTCCTGGAGTGTGGAATCTGCCCCCGCAGGCCACACCTTGATGGTCTTTACTGATGGCTTCACACGGTTGATGAGGGGTGAATATTTGGGGATGAGGAACAAAGAGAGGTGGTCTGACTGTCCCAGGTGGGGGAGGGGTGTTGCAACGTAAGCTCCAGCAATGTTTGTGTAAACATGATCTAAGGTTTTGTTTCCTCTGGTGTGGCAGGAAACATGCTGGTGAAACTTGGGTAGCACTGACTTTAAGTTTGTGTGATTAAAGTCACCTGCAACAATAAACGCAGCTTCCGGGTGATCAGTCTGTTGTTTACTGATGGCTGCGTGAAGTTCTTTCATAGCAAGCTTGGCATCAGCATCCGGGGGAATATAGGCTGCAGTTATAATGGTGGAAGTGAACTCCCGCGGTAGATAAATAGGTCTACATTTAACCATGAGAAACTCAAGGTTAGCTGAACAATGACTCCGAACAATAGCAGAGTTTGTGCACCAAGCTTTGTTAATGTAAATGCACAATCCACTGGTTTTACCGGAGCCATCTAGTGTTCTATCCGCCCGGAGTGTGTGGCGTCCTGCTAGCTCAATAGCGGTGTCCGGTATTCCGCTGTTTAACCAGGTTTAACTAGCCTTGTATATCAAAGGCTAGTTATTATCTAAATGCTCTCTCATTGTAGTGTGAATATTTTACATATAAGCCTTATACTATCGGCTAGCAATATGAATACTGGGAGCAGCGTTACGAATATTGAGTTCAAGACAAAAAACAACAACAATCATCAATGTATTTCCACATTGTAACTTTAGTGCAACTTACTTTAGTGCAACATTATATTTGAAAACGTTCATTTTTAGTGCAAAATTCATTTGAACAATTTTTAATGCAGTGTGCATTGAACACACTGAACATGAAGGTAAACATTTAGGATAGAGGTAGCCGGCTGAACATGCTTTCAAGTATAGGCCAACACTGACTGACTGAACAACAAAATAAAATAGGTTGTAGATCAAAGAGCAAAGCAATGCCTTGAATGACAAAAAACATTTATTTTCCTGGAACATTTAGGAAATTTTGATGGGGGTTTTTTTTCCAGCTTTTCTAGACTCCAAAGTACTGTTTGTTTGTAACTGTATGCAACCACGTGTGCGTGTACGTGTGTGTGTGTGTGTGTGTGTGTGTGTGTGTGTGTGTGTGTGCATGCTTGTGAACTCTATGTCCGACTGCATTCTCCTGTGTTTCTCTTTTCCTTTTCTACACTCCATGGTACAGCTTGAAGCACTCAATGTGCAGTGGTACTTTGCATTTCTCACATGCATAGATAGTGCGTTTCTCACAATGGCGACATCTCTGGAACCGGTGCATCGTGTAAGCTAGCTAGTCTTCCTGGGGTCCGTGTGTGTGTGTGTGTGCATGTGTGTGTGGTGTGCGTGTGTGTGCCTACCTGTAATTGTGTGTGTGTGTGTGTGTGTGTGGTGTGCGTGTGCGTGTGTGTGTGTGTGTGCGTGTGTGGAAAGTTAAGTAGAATTAGTTAGCTAGCTAGTGTTTGTGTGCGTGTGTGGACAGTTGCAGTAGGTAGGAAGTTAGGTAGCAGCAGAATTATCTAGCAGAATTAGCTAGCTAGCTAGTCTTCCTTGGGTCCGTGTGCATGTGTTTCTGTGTGTGTGTGTGTGTCTGTGTCTGTGTAAAATTAGGTAGAAAGTTAGATAGCAGCAGAAAGTAAGGTAGAACAGTTAGCTTATGTGTATTAGCATGTAGATACAATGGGTTATCCCACCGGTCACTATTGTTCTATGACCACATTAAACAAAGTTGAGTAATTGCAAATGCATATATCAATACTAGACACCTTAAACATGATGTGTACCAAAAATCTATGTTCCATCCTTATGTTAACATACTTTACTAATCTTTTCTTTGGGAGCTTTCTTGCTGCCATCCTCTTCTCTTGACGCAAACAGGAAGTAAACAGCTCTGGTCATGTGACAATTTACAGTAAACATGCAACACTGCACATATTTCATTGAGACCCTTTATTATTTCAATATCTGCTGGAAATGCATTGATAGATCATTCAGGAACATTTTTATAGCCTTAGAAATGAAAACATTTTTTACGGTCACTATTGTGACCGGTGGGATTAAATGGCTTAATTTTAATTATTTGGAATGCATGTATGTATTTGTAAAATAATACCAGTAATACCAATGTTGCTTTTTAAAATTTGACTGGGGGCACCAATAAGGATTTCACCTAGGGCTTCAGAACGGCTAGAAACAGCCCTGCTGAAATCTGACTGTTAATGAAAAAACAACACTTTTGTATAAACTACCACCACAAAACAAGTATGAATTTTGAAATGATTGAACCAATATACAATTATCCAAGTAATTTGCAACAAAATGCAACAAATTTTGAAGTCTTCAGTCTCATTTTGTTGCTTTTTACTCTAGAAGAAATATGGAAGAGTCTTTATCTCATTACAGTGAAACAGGAGAGACGGGTGCAGAGGTTGGGCGATGTCTCCTAAATTGGCAGTTGACGAAGTTTACAGTAAAACATTGTGATGGTCGATGATATCGTCGTGGGGGGATTAGGTAAATAGGTAGATAATTTACTATTTCTCTTTACATAAATACTATTTTCTACCTAAAACTATAATTTCGTTATTTTTACTAACCCAAATAATGATCATCCGCTAGGTTGCACGTGAGGGGGAAAAATGGCTTCCTTCCACTTAAGAGTTGAGCTCTTTTTATTTTATTAGGCTATATCTCTTTACATAAATACTATTCTCTACTTTAAAAAAATGATTTCGTTATTTTACTAACCCAGTGTTTTGTATGTGAATGCTTTTTCACGTGAATATTAGACTACCACAGGAGTGAAGCTCAAAGGTTTAGCCTAGAAAGGAAATAATGGTCATGTTGAGGTTTCATTTCTCTCCGTCATACCTGTGTGTAATATGTCATTGTCATCCATCCATTAAAGATTACTACAAAAATAACTTCTTAGTATTGTTTTATTTTACCGTTTACATCTGGCACAACATCAGTGCTCAAGGGAGCAGCCACAAGTGAATGAAGAAAGCAACTTGACTCAAGTCAAAATAAAAGTCCCATCTGTTCACACATGCGCACAATGAACTCTTGCACATTTTAGGTATACAACAGTCAGTATCATAATCTAACATAAAAGGAAAATAATAATAGTAAGTAACATAATATAACATAAATGATGTGGACATAACTGCACAGGTCAGATAGCACTTTTTCATTCTGTTTTGAGATCTGGTCACTCGATTTTCCGTGAATTTTAACAATAGGCCTAGTAGTCCATTTTATCCCAATGCACATGGACATCTCGTTTCTTTTCCCAACTCTTCACTCACGTCGCACCCCCATTTTCACAGGGGATTATAAATGTTTCTTCCTTTCGTTTGCTTATAATAAAGTCTATTATAACTATTCACATCCTTTAATGTGGTAAAGTACAAAAAACACTGTAGGACGAATACCTTTTTACTTCAAATTTTATTGTTTGTTCTTTTTATTAAACTTGGTAAGGCGCGTCAAGTTTGGTTTATTTGAATAGCGCATTTCACACACGCACCAGTGCTTTTAGTTTTGTTTTCTCTGGCAGTGAATAATCAAACATTGCCTAAATGTCTTGACCCTGTGGAAGATAAAATCCCCTCTTCAGACCTTTTACAACAAGTGTTGCTTTGCAACATCAGGAGAAAACATGAAGATATTTGAAAAGGCGTCTATCCAGCTCGTGTCCCACATTCCTCTCAAAGCGCAGAGCAGTATATGACGCATCTTTGCGGGGAAATAGTATGAATCAAATATTTTTCTAACTAATATTTAATTTTCTTATATTCTTTAGGTTACCATTATTTACTGAAAATCGTTTAAATGTTTTATAGACTGTAGTGTGTTGCTTCACTGACGGAAATGCTGAAATAAACACGCATGCTTATGGATGTTTCAGCCTCAAATTATTTCAAAATGTAGGCTATTTATCTGGCATAGACTACAGTATTTAAAATAGCATATATATAGGCTATGCCTTAGTTACATTCTCAATTTAATTTACAGAGCAATCCCTGCTAAGTTTTTAGTTTAACTAATGCTATAGAAGAGGATTAGTGTGTGTCGCACTCACAACAGACTCGCAACGGGGGCGTGGCATCACGATGGTGGCGCTTCATAGTGATGTTGGTCAGCCATCACGATGGACCCTAGCAGACAGATTCTCTATTTCACGAGTCTCTGCTGTGTTCTGATTGTGTGTAGATCTGTACTTGAAAACACAATTACAGAATTAACATTGATATACAGTTGATTATACTATATATAAATACATACATGAGAGCTGCATTGAATAAAAATCTGAACTTACTCAGTTGTTGCAATCTTCCCTATGTGACAGGAGACAGAGAAAGTGATTTAAAATTAAAATAGATGAGCAAAATCAGAATCACAGCAAGTCAATCAGACTCTGTAAGGAGTAGGTCAATGTGTGTCTCATTTTACCAGCGTCAAACCTTTCAATACCTGTTTGCATCTGTTACAAATCAGCATTATAGATGTTGGCAAATAAACCAGTGACCCATCATCAGCCCTGTTCACTGTCAAATTAGGCTAGTGATCGACGATATATAGTTTTCCCGATATTTAAGCATTTTCCCATAATCGGGTATCATGGCGACGATAGCTAAATGGCGCCATCTTGTGGACGTTTTGAGAATCGCGTGCAAGACCGCCATTAAATCACTGCGTCTGAGGGGAGATGAGTCAACAACGGTGTTCAAAGGGAAAATAACTTGCATCCCTTAATAATACATTTTATTTAACACAACAGCCAGTACTGTACAAATGAGATATGCACAAATAAGAAGTTATGAGATGCTACTATGTAGTTATGTAGTTTAAACGTGGCGCTAAAAATAGTCATCGAAATAATAAAGCTCTATAAAAATGAATTATTAGGCCTATCTAGATGTTCTGTGTAAACGCAGAGATGAAAACAGCGCTCTCAGGTATTTCATAATCTAGACCGACAAAAACATTATTAATAATTCTGATAACATGCCAGATGAGATGGACTCGAATGATGTATTCACAGTTTTGTTTATTTTTCTTACAATGTTTGCATATTCCAGAGAATATTCCCTCTTTAGTCAATTAAACACAGAAACCTTTTAAAACTGTAGTTTAAAACGAATGCTTATATTTATGGGGAGTTGATAGACTCATTTATTTATGTTCTCCATTTGAAAACATTAGACTTTGTAAATGTATTTAGCCTGTTGTTAATATGCTGTAGTTATAAATAAAAAGATGCATCAGCATTAATGTTAAAAAGACTTTGCACTGTATTTTAAAAAATGCACTCTTTCAGACTATTAAACTGAAAATTCAGACCGTTAAACTCCATATTGAAGTCATTTACCGCCCCCCTGGTCCATTGACCACCTTTGTTCATGAGCTAGATGTTCTGCTGTCCTCATTTCCAGAGGATGGCTGCCCACTCATAGTCTTTGGCAACTTCAACATTCATCTGGACAAATATTATGCTTCAGATTTCCACTCCCTCCTTGCATCATTCGATCTCAATTGCCTCATCACTTCACATACCCACAAATCTGGTAACCATCTGGACCTCATTTACACATGCAACTGCTCTACAGACAACATTTTGGTCAAACCTCTACACGTCTCAGATCATTTCTTCATCACATTCAATCTTCAACTCAATACTCATGCACCACCAGTTCCTCCACCTGTTACCTTCAGGAGAAATCTGCTCTCACTTTCTCCTTCTCATCTCTCCTCTGCTGTCTCATCCTCCCTTCCCTCATCCTCACAATTATCCTCTATGGATGTCAACACTGCAACTGACACTTTATGCTCCACTTTAACTTCTTGTCTAGACAGTATTTGCCCTCTTTCTTTTAGGCCAGCACGAGCCACTCCCTCTAACCCCTGGTTATCTGATGTTATCCGTGAACCACGGACGATACTCAGGGCAGCAGAGAGGAAATGGCGTAAATCTAACCACCCATCCGATCTAGGTAAGTATCAGTCCCTGCTCTCATCCTTCTCAGATGAAGTACATGCGGCTAAATCTTCTTATTTCCAAAACAAGATCAACAACACCTCAAACTCACGCACACTGTTCAAAACATTTAACTCTCTCCTCTGCCCTCCCCCACCACCTCCCAATCTCCAGACAATTTTGCACAATTCTTCACAAACAAAACAACAACCATCAGCAGTCAGTTCTCACCCACGCGCACTGTGGACTTTAGTTCAGCCACATCCACAACCAAACATCCTCTCTTCTCATTTTCTACACTCACTGAGACAGAAGTATCTAAACTTCTCCTCTCTAGCCATCCTACCATCTGTCCCCTTGATCCCATTCCCTCACACCTCCTTCAAGCCATCTCTCCTACAATCCTACCAGCACTCACTCACATCATCAACACATCTCTCTGCACCGGCATCTTCTCTACCACATTCAAGCAGGCTCGGGTAACTCCACTGCTTTAGAAACCCACATTAAACTCATCACTCTTAGACAACTACAGACCTGTTTCTCTCCTACCATTCATAGCAAAAACTATTGAACGAGTTGTTTTCAACCAGGTTTCATCCTTCCTATCACAGAATAATCAGCTGGACATCAACCAATCAGGTTTCAAAAGGGGCCACTCCACAGAGACTGCACTACTGTCGGTCACTGAAGCCCTGCGGATAGCTAAAGCTGACTCCAAATCATCAGTCCTCGTCCTGCTCGATCTATCTGCGGCCTTTGACACGGTCAATCATCAGATTCTTCTGTCCACCCTCTCATCACTGGGCATCACAGGGACTCCACTCCTTTGGTTTGAGTCCTATCTCACAGGTAGGTCTTTCAAGATTGCCTGGAGAGGAGAGGAATCCCAAGCACATCCACTGACCACTGGGGTTCCCCAGGGCTCAGTGCTTGGTCCTCTCCTCTTCTCCATCTACACTACTTCATTGGGACCCATCATTCAGGCACATGGCTTCTCATACCACTGCTATGCTGATGACACTCAGCTCTACCTTTCATTTCAAACAGACGACCCCACAGTAGCTGCACGAATCTCCAGCTGTCTGGCTGACATCTCTGCATTGATGAGAAAACATCACCTGCAGCTCAACCTGGCAAAGACTGAGTTTCTCATCTTTCCCGCCAGTCCCACCATACAACATGACTTCACCATCCAGCTAGGTACATCCTTGATTTCCCCATCAAAGTCAGTCAGAAATCTTGGAGTAACATTTGATGATCAGTTGTCCTTCAGAGAACACATTTCTAAGACAGCTCGCTCATGCCGGTTTGCGCTCCACAACATCAGGAAGATTAGACCGTTCCTAACAGAGCATGCAACACAGCTTCTTGTCCAGGCCCTGGTTATTTCTAGACTTGACTACTGCAATGCGCTTCTGGCTGGACTCCCCTCTTGTGCGATCCAAACACTTTGAATGATCCAGAATGCAGCAGAACGTCTTGTCTTCAACGAGCCCAAAAGGACCAACGTCACACCACTCTTCATCTCCCTGCACTGGCTACCACTCGCTGCTCGCATCAAGATTAAGGCACTGACGCTTGCATACAAAGCCACCACACGCTCAGCTCCTGCTTACTTTGACTCC
This sequence comes from Gobio occitaniae, assembly GCA_033150135.1. Classification (NCBI taxonomy): domain Eukaryota; kingdom Metazoa; phylum Chordata; class Actinopteri; order Cypriniformes; family Gobionidae; genus Gobio; species Gobio occitaniae. The sequence continues at coordinate 314,157 of JARQWZ010001449.1, read as the reverse complement.
ATTCTACAAATCCACACCCCCACCAGAAGCCTTCGCTCAGCAAAGGAACGACAGCTTGTGGTACCATCACAGAGAGGGAAAAAATCCCTTTCCAGAACATTTTCATTCAACGTTCCCAGCTGGTGGAACGATCTTCCCAACGCCATCCGAAAAGCAGAATCATTGTCATCATTCAAAAGTCAACTTAAAACTCAGCTCTTCCATAAGCACTTAACCTCATAAAAAAAAATAAAAAAAATCTTTCCTTTCCTCTTTCTCTTCCTTCTTCCCTCCCTGCTCTAGCCTGTGCTACACTGAGCAATGTACACGGTCTCAGGATTTCAGGCTCTTATTGCGCTTCTCGACTCTTCATGACCAATCGCTTCATGTACCACCAAGTTTGGATAAAAGCGTCTGCTAAATGCATAAATGTACAATAAATGTAAATGTATTAATTGATGTAGAAGTGTCTTTTGGTCTGGGTGTAAGGGAGTGCAATAAGTAAAAAAGTTAAGTTCAGTTGTTCAGTTCAGTTCAGTTGCTATAATTGTAAAAAACAGAAATAACACAATAAATAAATATTGGTTCTATATATCGGTTATTGGCACATAAACATGCAAATAATCAATATCGGTCGATCTTTAATTTTGACCAAAAAAACTAAAACCTCATGGATCATAATAACATTTGAGCATTTGAGTCATAATTTATAATGTGAACTGCTGGAACATTTGACAGTCAGACAACGCTGTCTTCTTTAACAAAGATTTTAGTCTTTCTCTCCCTGGCACAAAAAAGGCACAAATAAAAAAATGGAAAAGATACTTACAGAAAGCACGCATTTGTAAAACCAGCCAATAACAGGCAAAAACACATTCGGAGGGGAAGATGACGACTCTCAGATCCTCCATAACACGCTCACCGTTCCCTAGGAATTCAAATGATAGAAAAACATTGAAGACAAATGTTAGTAGTTGAGCAATTTAACAGTGCTGTGTAGACACTCTAAGACTGTACGATTAATTTTCAGCATGTTTTTTTGTGTGTAATTCTCTATAATGTAATATAATATTTTAGATATATACTCACATGCTTTCAGGATCAGTTCTGCTGTCAGTGTAACAGAGCTCAACAAAACAAGACCAACTGCTCCAAACATGTACACGACTTCATTACAGAGATGCACTGTAACACAGACACACACAACAAACACCAAACAATCAAATACTTGCATTCATTAAGCAGATCTATTGTCAATGCAATATTTTAGAGCATAAATACAATAAAGTATATATAAACATTTATTTAGGATTCATATTAGGATGCAGCAGCGAGTAATTACATGCATTGGATCCTTGTTGGCTCTGCTGTCGTCGACTCTGGTCTCTTGAATCTGATTCAAAATTCAAACAGACGAGTGTGTTTTTGCCATTAAGTAATGCAGCAAATACCAGTAAACTGTCTGCCACAAAACGTATTGATTCATGTTGCATGATTTATTTAAAAATTCTCATCTCATAAGTTCCCCTTCAAGGGAACTCGAGCTGCGTCACCGCTTTGGGAACGCCTCTGCGTGATTGCGTCGTGAAGCACGTATGTCATCAGTCCAATAGAGAGACGGAACGTCATAGGCGGGTGACGTCATAGACCCGGAAGCTATAAAGCACACCGGCAAACACACGCCGTTAGCTTCTGTTGCCTTCAACAAGCGCTCTGTGTATATCTGTCCAAGTGTCTTTGTGTTGTGTTTGAGTTCAGACTGTTCTGTTAAAACACCACATTGATCAAGAGAAAAAAGTATGACGAGCGAACAGCGTTACAGACAGTGTGTTCCTCCCTGCTCACGCTACATCACGAGCGGGGATACACACTTGATGTGCGTTGTTTGTTTGGGAGAGCAGCACGCGCAGTCGGCACTCGAGGGTGCCGGCTGCGAGCATTGTGAGGCTCTGCCTCTTTGCGTGCTGCGATCCCGCCGGGCGCTCTTCGAGGAGGGCGTCCCGGTTAGCGCTCCCCACGGCACGGGTCCCGCTGCTGCTGAGGCTCAGGGGCGACTCATGTCGTGGGGTTCGCAAAAGGATCTGACGGAGGGGATGGAGACGGGCCCCGTCCTATCTCTTCTTTCACCCGCCAGATCCAGCGCTGCCTCTCTGGGATCGGGAGCCCGCTCTGCGGCTTCTCCCGCCCGGGGAGCGGCCGCGATACTGCAGCTATCTTCCTCCGAGGAGGTTGATGTCTGTAGCATCGATGCAGGGGGTGGAGACTCGTCACTTCATTCCCCTGCAAGTGAGGAGCTCATGGAGGTGCTGAGCAGAGCGGTGGCCAGACTACACATTGACTGGCCACATGAACATCATGAGCGAGCTGCCGTAAAAAGCAGACTCGACGAGCGCTTTCTCCCCGCGCGCTCTGTTCAGCCCCCTCGAAGGAGTCTGCCGTTTTTCCCGGACCTCCACACCGAGGTGTCGAGGTCTTGGAAGCGGCCCGTGTCTGCACGTATTTTCACCCCGCAAACGTCTGTTTATAGCAATATCGCGGGGTGTAAGAGACACGGTTATGGTCAGCTGCCTCGGGTTGAACAGACGCTTGCGAGCCATCTGCCACCCGAGTCTGCGTCGACCGTAAAGGCTCCGACTTTGCCCACAAAACCTCTTAAAATCACATCATCTTTTGTGGGCAAAGCATACTCGGCAGCAGGTCAAGCCGCCGCGTGTCTGCACACGATGTCTATTGTGCAGGCATATCAGGCTGATCTGCTAAGGGACCTGGGGGAAAGCCACGAGATCGGAGTCGATACTATTAATGAACTTCGATCGACTGCCGATCTCGCTCTCCGTGCCACCAAGGAGACGGCCCGATGCGTCGGTCGTTCTATGGCAGCCCTAGTGGCCACGGAGAGGCATTTATGGCTAAATCTTACGGACATTAAGGAAAGGGATAAGAGCTTTTTGCTTGATGCGCCGCTGTCACCGGAGGGCCAGTTCGGTGACGCTGTCACCACGGTTACCGACAGGTTCCTGGAGGCGAAAAAACAGGCAGCGGCGCTCAAGCAGTTCCTTCCCCGTAAGCCCCAGGTCTCGTCTGCTGCTGGGCGGGAGCAGCAGACGCAGAGTACGAGTTCCTCGCACAGGGCGCAGCAAAAAGTGAGTGTCGCCACTCGTACACCCCCGCAGAAAGGGTCGTCGGGTGCGCGGCGCTCACAGGCGCAGCCTTCTAACCCCAGGGCTGATCTGAGGACAGTCATTGTGGCGAGGAAGGCTGCGTCAAAGAAGTCCTGACGCCTCTGGGCCCAGGACAGTGAGGGTGATCCCCTCCGCGGGCGCACGGTGCTTACCGCTGTACACGGTACCCGTGCGTCCGCGGTACCCTCACGGGGTCAGTCCGCCAACCCCGCCCGAGTGCCGGGGCGCGGAGGGGCCCCGCGGGTCATTCGAGGATGGCCCGCACCCTCTTCGGAGGGAAATTATGCCGTCGAGTCAGTCGTTCCCTGCCGGTTCGCCGCTTCAGGGCGCTGCACTTGGGGTGCAGAGTACATCAGAGACCAGCCTCAAGAGGCTGGTTCCCTTAGTAGATTTTGTGTCAGAGTGGGAAAATCTGCCTCACATATCTCGTTGGGTCCTGCGATGTGTAAAGTTGGGGTACGCGATTCAGTTCAGATGCCGTCCCCCCAGCTTCAACGGGGTCCTCTCCACTGTGGTGGACCCGGTGCAGGCTCTGGTGATGACTCAAGAAGTACAGACTCTGCTGCAAAAGGGGGCTATAGAGAGGGTCCCCCCCCCGGACAGGGAGTCAGGCTTTTACAGCCGGTACTTCATAGTGCCAAAGAAGGATGGTGGGCTGCGCCCCATCTTGGATCTTCGCGTCCTGAACCGAGCCGTGGCAAAGCTCAAGTTCAGGATGCTGACACTCAAACAGATCGTGTCTCAGATCAGGTCCGAGGACTGGTTTGTCACGATAGATCTCAAAGATGCATATTTCCATGTCTCCATCCTTCCGCAGCACAGGAAGTTCCTGAGGTTCGCTTTCAGGGGAGAAGCGTACCAATATCGAGTGCTTCCTTTCGGTTTAGCTCTTTCACCCCGCACGTTCACAAAGTGTGTGGACGCTGCTCTGGTCCCCTTGCGTTTGCAGGGGATCCACATTCTCAATTACATCGACGACTGGCTGATACTAGCACAGTCAGCGCGTCTCGCGGTTCAGCATCGAGATGTTGTTCTCGTGCATATGAGGAGGTTGGGGCTGAGGCTCAACTCCAAGAAGAGTGTTCTCTCTCCTGTGCAGAAGATCACTTATCTCGGGGTGAGTTGGGATTCGGTCGCTATGCAGGCTCGTCTGTCGGAGCCTCGCGTGGGGTCGATCCTCTCAGCCGTGAAAGGGGTGAAGCTAGACCAGCCGCTCACTGTAAAGCAGTTTCAGAGACTGTTGGGTCTGATGACAGCCGCGTCCAACGTTATTCCTTCGGGCCTGCTGTTCATGAGGCCGCTACAGTGGTGGCTCAAGACCAGGGGTTTTTCCTCGAGGGGGAACCCCTTTCGCGTAATCAAGGCAACGCGGCAGTGTCTCCGCACCTTGGTTATGTGGAAGGACCCCAGGTTCCTGACCCAGGGCCCGTCGCTGGGGGCACCGTGTCAGCGTACTTCTCTGACCACGGATGCCTCCCTGACGGGCTGGGGGGCGACCATGAGTGGTCGCTCGGCCCAGGGTCTGTGGCAGGAGCACCAGCGTTCGTGGCATATAAATTGCCTGGAAATGTTGGCGGTGTTTCAGGCTCTGAAGCACTTCCTGCCGCATCTCAGGGGCCATCATGTGCTTGTACGCACAGACAGCACATCGGTGGTCTCCTACATCAACCATCAGGGGGGTTTGAGGTCCTGTCGCTTATACAAGCTGGCGCGCCTTATCCTCCTCTGGGCTCAGGGGAAATTGCTGTCAGTCAGGGCTATGTACATTCCTGGGCGGTTGAACGTCGAAGCAGATATCCTGTCGAGGCAGGGGCCAAGGCCCGGGGAGTGGAGACTCCACACCGATGTGGTGGAGCTCCTTTGGGAGAAGTTCAGCAGGGCCCAAGTGGACCTGTTCGCCACTCACGAGAACTCTCATTGTCATCTGTGGTTCTCCCTGTCGCCTCCAGCTCCTCTCGGACTGGATGCGATGGTACAGGAGTGGCCGAGGCTGCCCCTGTACGCTTTCCCCCCGATCGCTCTGCTTCCGGGAGTTCTAGAGAGAGTGCGCCGGGACGGGGCCCGTCTCCTGTTAGTAGCCCCGTTCTGGCCGGGCCGGGTATGGTTCTCGGATCTGGTGTCTCTTCTCGACTGCTCTCCCCTGGAGATCCCGTTCAGGAGGGACCTTCTCTCTCAGGCGGGCGGAGTTTTTGTTCACCCCCGCCCGGAGTTGTGGAAACTGTGGGCTTGGCCTCTGAGGGGGCCCAGCTCATAAGTTCCGGTCTCTCAACTGAGGTTGTTGAGACCATTCTACACTCCAGAGCTCCTTCTACGAGGAAACTGTACTACCTAAAGTGGAGACTCTTCACCTTATGGTGTCGAGATCACCTGTGGGATCCAGTTAACTGCCCTGCGAGCGTGGTGCTGGAGTTCCTGCAGGAGAGATTCTCTGCTGGGTTAGCCCCCTCCACACTAAAGGTGTACGTGGCGGCCATAGCTGCTTACCACACTCCTTTGAGTGGAGTTTCATTAGGGCGACACCCTCTAGTAACTCGTTTCCTCCGTGGAACCTTGAGGCTGAGACCTGTGACACGCACCAGGGTGCCGGCCTGGGACTTATCCATCGTCCTTCAAGGCCTTTCCGAGGCTCCCTTCGAGCCGCTCGAGGAAGTTTCTGAAAAGTTTCTCACTTTCAAAACTATTTTTCTTCTTGCTATTTCTTCTCTTAAAAGAATTGGGGACTTGCAAGCCCTCTCTGTCGCACCCTCGTGCTTGGAGTTTGCCCCGGGTATGGCTAAGGCCTTTCTCTCTCCGAGGCTCGGGTATATTCCTAAGGTCCTCACTAATCCTGTGAGACCTATTGTGCTCCAGGCCTTCTGTCCTCCTCCCTTTGTGACGTCAGACCAGGAAAAGTTAAATCTGCTTTGTCCACAGAGCTGCCCTGTGGAGGAAAACTGATCAGTTATTTGTTTGCTACGGACCTCCATCCCGTGGGGGTCCGGTGTCAAAGCAGAGGATGAGCAAGTGGGTAGTCGAGGCTATCTCACTGGCTTATGTGGCGGCCGGACAGCCCTCTCCTTTGGCTGTTCGGTCCCACTCCACTAGGAGTATGGCTGCTTCTCAAGCTCTTTTGGCAGGGGCCTCCCTGCAGGAAGTGTGTGATGCGGCGGGGTGGTCATCGCCGCATACTTTTGTCAGGTTCTATGAACTAGATATTTCTGCTACTCCGGGGTCTCGGGTGCTCGCCTCGTAGCTGTTACAGGCGGGCATCCAGACTCGCATGGGGACGTGGGTATTCTCGTTCCCAAAGCGGTGACGCAGCTCGAGTTCCCTTGAAGGGGAACGTCTCGGTTACGACTGTAACCTTAGTTCCCTGATAGGGAACGAGACGCTGCGTCACCCGGCCATACTCCTCGCATGCCCGCAAGCGCCTTGTTTCAGGCCTTCTTCAGAAGCTAACGGCGTGTGTTTGCCGATGTGCTTTATAGCTTCCGGGTCTATGACGTCACCCGCCTATGACGTTCCGTCTCTCTATTGGACTGATGACATACGTGCTTCACGACGCAATCACGCAGAGGCGTTCCCAAAGCGGTGACGCAGCGTCTCGTTCCCTATCAGGGAACTAAGGTTACAGTCGTAACCGAGACGTTTTGCATATTTTGTTTTCAAGTGATTTAGCATGAAGCTGCAACTTAACAAAATGTGAAAAAAATGAAGGAATCTGAATACTTTCAGACATCACAGTTCAGTCTCACTCATCATGACCAATACAGTGATCATTGTGAAATTAAAACAATAAAAGGATATATCTGCTTTATATAACTTATTCATTTTCCTTATAATATTTTAAATAATGATTTATGCATTTTACATAAACAGCATTGTTTTAAAAGGCACAACATGTAAGATTTTTAGATTAAAATATCCAAAAGCCAGTAGAACAATGTTATATATTTTGTTGACTTGTGTACTTACATTATCACAAATGTTTCCTTGAATGTTTAAATAAGAAATTTTAACCAGGACACGGACCGTGTCCATGCGTCGCCTATCAATGACATCATACCGGCGTTACCCTCGATTTCCGGTTTTATTTTGTAGAAACCATGGAAACACCAAAGATGCTTTAATATATGATGTGTTTTATTAGACATGTGAGCAACTGTTTGGATCATTCATAGACAGAAAACTGATCATTGTTTACAGCTCAACACAGTTAGTCTTATTGTTTAAATCTGGTTTTCTTGATTTACAGCGAGTACCATGTTTTACCACCTAATATCGATCTCGCTCACTGCAGTGTGAACAAGTGTCTCATAGTAGCCGCCGAGCGAACGCACAGAGTAGCAATATAACATAACTTTCAACACACTCAAAAGTGTCTAATATGATAAAACAGTGCTGTGTTACCCCACATACACATGAGTGGAAGAAGCGCAAGCACTCGTCTATCGCGCTTGGCATTATAAAAGCTACGCCTTTATTTTGAATAAGCGACTTCTAGCGGCGAAAAATTACATATTGTGGCTTTAAAGCAAAACGATGTAATTTTTCACCGCTAGAGGTCGCTAACCTCTTCAAAACAATAACAAAGGCATAGATTGATAACGCAGTGAAAGAGCGTTGAATCATGGAACTTGTTGTCATACCAACGGATCTAATAATGTTTATGGGGAAATAATGTTTCTGGATGAGTGAATGCATTCATGTTTTTTTAACATGACTGTGGTATGACGGGCACGATTACTAATAAGAGACAGATTTCAAGAAATGTGGACATTTCATTCACTCTCTCCCTGTCCTCTCGTCTCCATCCTCCCCTGCTTGCTTCTCTCGTCTCGACTAGTCTACTGTCTTAAACTTTGAGAGACTCTCTACGCACTGCTCTCCAAACTAAAAATCATGGATTTGATCAACTGGTCTCTCAACGCAATTGACACCATCTTCTTGACTAGAAGCTTGGGTTCGGGGGAACCTGACTGCCCTGGCGGAACGTTTGCTGCTGGCTACACGATGGACGCGTGGGAGAAGTGGCATGTCGTGTGTCTAGCGGCTCTTTCCATGGAGGACATTGAAGATGTCTCTGCTCGCCATGGTCCATAATGTTCAAACAAAACTGCATCATCGTGCCGCTAGACATTACGCAGTTGTCCACAGTTTCTACGGCAGTAAAAGCGTAAACCGAGGGGAACGCAGATATGACGCCATTGACAGGCGACTCCCACACACGTCCCGGTTTCTTGGTTAAAAATCACAATTTTCTCAGGATTTACAAATAGTTGGAAACATTTGGGATATTGTAAGTACTCAACTGAACAAAATATTTAACACTGGCCTAGTGGTTTTTGGATACTTTAATGAAAAAAACTTACATATTCCTCATTTAAAGCTTTATATGCATATATAAGACATCTCATCACTGTAATCTAATTTCTACTTCTCAGCATCATATTTTTATACTCTTTATAAATGTAGTGTCAGATAATAAAAGACAATGTAAGCATTGTAAGTCAGTGATGGATAATACCTGTCACACGGCTTTCAAAGACCCCTATCATCTTCAGAACTTCCATAAATGCAAAGACACTGGTCCATTCGAAGTAATCTATTAATTAAAAAAAGCACTTTTGATCAGCATATCTCTTACAAATTTCTTTTTTTTGTGACAACAAATCTACTTAAAAAACAAAAACTCTGTAAATACATGAAGATTACATTAACATTTTCTAGATGAAAAATGAAAATGAGTAAAAATGTAAGTAGCATACCCATCTCCCATTGCAATATGGCTAGATGAATATAAATCACAAGGATGATATCCAGGAGTGATAATGTTATTATCAACAATGATGTTATCCATCTTCGGCGGAGAACTGCGAATGAAAAGATGACCTTCTGAATTCATGACCTCTCACAGTACACATACTAGAACTGATCTCAAATCTGACACAGAAAAATTTAATTAAATCAAAATGGACCCTTAAATGTTCTTACTGTGAATAATTCATCTGTGCGTTGCGTTAGGTTTAGGGGTAGTGTGTGTGTGTGTGTGTGTGTGTGTGTGTGTGGTAGGTTTAGGGGTAGTGTAGGGGGATATAATGTACAGTTTGTACAGTATAAAAACCATTACGCCTATGGAATGTCCTCACTTAGATAACAAAACGTGTGTGTGTGTGTGTGTGTGTGTGTGTGTGAGCCCCGCCCACTGCACGCCTCCATGACTTTGGCTGTTTTCTGAAAGAATCAGTACAGCCTATCTGTCTTTTATAAATATGATCAAACTAAAGACTCTTGGGAGATATGAAGGATGCAACACTACTCTATAGGTACTCAAGATTAACATGAGGTTGGCAGAAACTGTGTTATGACCCCTTTAATGAAAAATAACTCTCTTCCATATGACTCACTTGACGTATGTAAGGCCACGCTCAAGTTAAGCCAGTCACAATCACACATGCCTCCATTCTCTTATACACCGCTCACTTTTCACAATAAAACCAACAACCAATGAATAAAATCAAGTCCCTCAATTTTCATACAGCCGTTTCACTCAAAAATATGTCACAATACAGTAGCAAAGCCTGTTTCATTAGATCATGGATTGGCAAATTGTATGCATTAGGCGTATATTTTATAAGCACTCAATTTCTATTCATACAGTATTCAAAATCACAAATTCACACATACAGGAATATTATTATGGGATTTACTCTTTCCACATCTATACAAATACAAATGATCAGCATATACTTACATTTGCATTTTGCTTGCAGACGAGGTAATAGTAGTATACAGGGAAGCAGTGGTGCTTCAACAAATACCACAGCCAAAGGTGCTAAAATATGAGAAAAAGTCTATTATTTTCCCTTTCAAAAAAAGTAAATAATATGTCAATTAAACACATTATTGCTCAGAAGATCGTAAACATTTTCTTGTGGAGCACTTAATGATTTAATTCAGTTTATACATTTATGTCAACATGTAGTTCTACAGGCCGTTCTATGTCACGCTGAAATTTACTGCCTCATAATCAACTGGATTTTCACAGAAAACACTGGAAGCAGTGGAATATAAAACATCATATAATTTTTATTAATTATGAATGAATCTGTATTAAGATCTTACCTGGAGAGGGATATGCAAAGGAGAACATCATCAGGTGCAATTGACAAAAAGAAAAAAAGAAAAAACAAACACACAAACCAACAAAAATAACTTAAAAAATAAAATAAAAAATAATTCAAGAGAGAGAGAGAGAGAGAGAAAAGTAAGCATGAATGGAAGAATTAATTGAACTCTCTCACTCTGAAATATTTAAAAACTACTTTCCCATCCGCAGCATGAGCACTGACTGACACAACTCTGGTCACATAGTACAATGTGTACATCCATTCATTTTCCAAACTGCTTGTCCTGCACAGTCATGGTAATACTAGAGCCTATATCAGCATCTCATGCCATAAGGAGGATGGATTGATGGCCAGTCTATCACAGAGATAACACACACACACACACACACACACACACACACAATCGTTCACACCTACAACCTACAGACAAATTAGTCTTCAATTCACGTTTCCTGCATGTCTTTGGATTGTCAGGGAAACCAGAGGACCTGGTGGAAACCCACGCCAACATGTGGAAAACATGCTAACTCCACACAGAAAGACCTTCTGGCTTTAATGTGTTGCAATCTTTTTGATTAAAACAATGTGGAGATAAATGACATGCTAATTTGATGTTGCACAGTTAAATGTTACGTACTATAGGAAATGATCACAATGTGCTCTGTGACGGTTCCCTGAGTTTGTTTATCCCTGAGTTACAGGTGATTGGCTGATGGAGGGTGTGGTTTCGCACCTGAACCTAATCAGGTTCCTTTAAGAGGGACTGGATCAAACAGAGCGGGGGAGAGCAAAGGATGGGGAACACGTGAGAGCAAAGCAAGTTGGGCTTGGCAGAGAGTGTTATTCGTTAGCTCCTCATGAGTACCTGAGATCTGACGTTATGTGGGAGTTGGAGGGAGACCACAGCCGCATTGGAGTTCACGTGGAGCCATCTTCACTGTATTGATTTGGACTTTCCTTTTGGTTGTGTTTGGTTGGACTGATTACATTTGCATTTCCTACTGACACTCACCCGCTTACACGCTGACTGACATGTAAACTGAATACTTGACACTTCATATTTTATTACGTTAAATAATCGTATTATTTATGCAGCGGTTGTGTGGCGTCTCCCTTTGTTTGTTGCGATTTAAGAACTTGGATCGTAACAGCTCATTCATATTGTTTGTTTAAAGGGGGGGTGAAATGCTGTTTCATGCACACTGAGTTTTTTACACTGTTACAGACTTAGATTCCCATCCTAAACATGGACAAAGTTTTTTTTTTTTTTTAAGTTTGACGTTTGGAGTATTTCTGTGCCAAAAATACTCCTTCCGGTTTCTCATAAGTTTCGGAAAGTTTTTTTTTTTTTTTTTTAGAGTATGGGTATGTGACGTCACATGGGGCGGAATGTCCTTGTACGGGCCGTATGGGCTCTTCTCCCGGAAGGGCACATGTGCGACTAGAGCGAGAGAGCAAATGCTCGCCCATTAAAGCCTTGTTTATACTCGAAACGTCCGCACGAGCGCTAGGGTGTGCGTGGCAAAAATGATGTCAACACAGAGTGCATTGCGCGTGGAGGTGTGCACCGCATTTTGTGTAACTTTTCGCGCCGCTCTGCATCTGAAGAAGCACAAATTCTAGCCGAATCTAGCCGAGCATGATGTCTCATCACACCAACATTTATAATGTGTAAGGACCGGTTTTGCTGCTAAGACAAAAGCTGAGATCCACACCCCAAAAATAGAACAATAAAAGTCACTAATCTGGAGAGAAAATCTCACAGAAACTGTGTGACACCACCCTGATCAAACATTTCACCCCCTCCCCATTTTGCCCTCTCCTTGCCCTGTTTTCAAGTCAACAAATGCAGATATACCAATGATGATGTATCGTGTAGATCTATTGTTTTTGGTGTCCTTTAAAAGGTCTCAGTGCGAATGGTAAAATGGTCTCAGTTTCACTGCAGTCACTTATAGTAGTAGAAAGATTGAAAACTAATGAGAATTCTGTTCTCCTTTTGAGTGGTCTCTTCAAAGATATCTGATCTCTCTCCCCCAAAACCAGGTGTTTGTGTTGCAAATATTTACAACCATTCTAGTTGGAGTATTTAAGGGAGGGTAACATAGAAGAGGGGGGGGGGGGGGACTTCTGTAGCCAGAACCCCCCATGCAGTCTGTGTCAGTGTCTTTGAGGCACTCACACACATTGCATGTATTGTGCCAGACATGATGACTCTTGGAAATTATTTTCATATTGCTTTGCGATTGTGTTTGTTTTTACGCTGATCAGTTGTGTACCATGGATTCTTGTTTACTTATTTACTTTTCCTATCTGGCCAAAATAAATGTTAATCTTGATTTATCTTGTATTGTTCTGAAATCATTTTTCTAGTATGGATCGATGTAGACTCCTTTATTACCGCAAAATCTAGTGTTATGATAGATCACACCGATGACGGCACTACTGAAGCATGGGGCGCAGAGTGCGCGATAATCCGATTTCTGACTATCGCTGAATTAGCAAGTTGTAGCTCAGAGATATTAATAAAATTACACTTTTTGTTGAGTGAGCATGGGCAACCACTTAAAGGTAAAAATATCCATTCTACATCCTCTGACTAATATCAGAAGTAACCAAACGCGGTCCGGACGCATAGGTTCTGTGCGATATTGGGTCTCTTGATGAACGAATTTGGAAACTAGGAAGATACTAAGAAAATCAACGATCTAAATTAAATCGCAACTAATAGTAAAATCAGCTGATAAACTCTAAACGTAACACTTTATGGAGTCACATAAAATTGGAGTCAGATAAAATTATTCATGGAGTCAGATTTAAAATGAGATCTCAATAAATTAAAATAACTTCACCAAAATGCTGAAAAGGCTTACACGCAGAATTCCTTTTGACCACGTCATTAGTATCCGTTTTTGGGCTAATGGATGATTTGATATTTGAAATCCAACAAAGAGATTTGCTTTACTGTTGTCACCCCCATTTGCTTATCAGAAGGGCCATCTGGAAGACAATAGACAGGCCTGTAGGCCACATGGGGTCACACCTTTACAGTGGGGGAAGTTTGGTCTGATTGGTCAGTTTGAATGTCATGTTTGAGTTTGGTCTGATTGGTCAGTTTGAAAAGAATACATTTGGTTTCAGTCACATGGGCAAGGAATAGATAAAAGCAGATTGGTACTATTGCTCTCGCTCTTTTCTCTGGCTCTCTTTTCTCTCTGGCTCTTGAGGTCATTGGGGCTTCTCTTCTTTGCTCTCTTCTCTCTCTCTCCCCCACTCTCCCTCTCTTGCTCGCTCTCTCTTTCAATCTCTCTCTCTCTCTCTCTCTCTCTCTCTCTCTCAGGTAACATTTTATTCATGCTGTGTACGATTAATGGTATAAGTTTATCATCTCATACATCCATTTTTTTAAACTATTTTAAGTGTAACCATAACCAGATTTTTTCATTAAATCCTTTCTATTATGAATACTGTGCTGACTAGTTTTGATTTGGTATTGACTCTGAAGTGCTCCCTATTGCAATACCATATAGTCACTTTATAGCAACGCTCTCCCACATATTTTGCTATTGGAACGTCCGGTTACGTATGTAACCCTCGTTCCCTGAGGAGGGAACGGAGACGTACGTTAGTGACTAACGAATGGGGGGTTTCGCTTAGAAGCCAATCATCTTCTTCGTATTCAACAGCGCCCAATGGCAGTGCCAATGCCATGGGCATGCGGAATTTGCATGCGTAACTCCGCCCCACCTCGTGGGTATATAAGGAAGTACGCTGGCAACATCGCATTATGTTACTGCTGCAGGAGCCAAGACTGAACTCCGCGTTCCAGGCAGCACAGCTGACGTGGCAAAGGAAACGTACGTCTCCGTTCCCTCCTCAGGGAACGAGGGTTACATACGTAACCGGACGTTCCCTTTCGTTCAGTCACTACGACGTACGTTAGTGACTAACGAATGGGGGATCCTATACAACAACGCCACTCAGCTGTCATCCAGTGCCCTGCGTAAGTGTGAGATCCCGCCACTTAAGGCCCTAGGACATTCAGATCCCACTCTCCCTCTCTTGCTCTCTCTCTCTTTCAATCTCTCTCTCTCTCAGGTAACATTTTATTCATGCTGTGTACGATTAATGGTATAAGTTTATCATCTCATACATCCATTTTTAAACTATTTTAAGTGTAACCATAACCAGATTTTGTCATTAAATCCTTTCTATTACGAATACTGTGCTGACTAGTTTTGATTTGGTATTGACTCTGAAGTGCTCCCTATTGCAATACCATATAGTCACCTTATAGCAACGCTCTCCCACATATTTTGCTATTGGAACTTGTGACAGAGTGACCTGTCCCTATGCCCGTTGGTCGACACACACACACACACACACACACACACACACACGCAATCATCCCCTGCTTACCTCGTCCTCCGTTCCTGCTGTGGCGGGCGGGTGCACACGCACGCCGATAGCACGCTGGTTTGGTCCTCATACACGCATACATATCCACTCCATCTCCATCCCCAAACTGTATTCACACTGTCCTAACATACATACCCATTAGCTTTGTCTTTTGTTTGATGTGTTGTCCTGTTGTTGTGTTTGTACCGTCATGAGTGTTTGTCAGCGTCTGTGTTGCCGGTCTTTCGCGTTGCTTCTCCACCATCGGCCGGTCGAACCCGAGCGCCACCCTGCGGCCTGGATAAGTAGTGCCAGGTCCGCTGTGGGTGGGCGTGTCGGCGTGAAGCAGCCGGAAGCCGGCTCGTCTATTGTAGTGTTCATTACGGGGGGGTAAAGGAAGTTTGGTGTTATTATTATGTGTTTATTAATTTTATGTTTATCTTTTGGGTTTGTTATTTTGATTACATTTTTGGTTTCCATAAATATTTCGTTAATCTATCTGTTTACATATTGATGTTGTGTGGTGTAAATGTATATACTTACCTGTTAACTTACCTGTATGTTGTTAATGGGGTTAACCGGAAAGGGGGCGGGGCTTGGCCTATAAAAAGGAGCCCCACAGAGAAATCTGGGTCAGTTTACCTGGCGAGCGAGCGTGCAAGTGTGGTGCCGTGAGCGATCTTTATTGTCTGTCCTGAAGTAGTTGGCGTGTGTATCTATATTTATATATATATTTTTCTTTTCTTTGTTCTTTTGCACAGTTTTGTTTCTTTGTTACTTTTGTATATAGCGTTGGGTGCTTCTTTCCACTCCTTCAATAGGTTGATGTGGTAGGTCTGCACCGTTTTACCCTTGTCGGGGTGATGAACTTCGTACGTTACTGGTCCCACTCTACGGATGACACACATTTGGTGTCAGAAGTGGGATGGCTACTCGCAAGTCTGCGCCGAGAGGTAGAAAGCCGAGAGCGGGGCTTCGCTCACAGAGCAAGGCTATGGCTGAGTCTGATGTGGCCTGGGACACGGCTGAGTCTACGGAGGAGGAGAGAGAGAGAGATCTTCCACCAGTGCGTCCCAAGTCCACGTCACCCCGACGACCCGATTCCCCTGCGGCGACATCTAGAGGTGAGATGTATGCTGTGATGCGTGACTTCCTGAACGCACAGGAGCAGAGGGAGAAACGCTATGTGAAGGAGATACAGAGTCTACGAGAGTCGATTCTGCAAGCTGTACGGCCAGCTGAGGAGTTGAGAGAGAGCGACAGCCCACGGATGGAGCTCCCTACACCAGCCCAGCGGAGGAGCACGGCATTACAGAGAGACAGAGACTCACCGACTGACACAAGGTACGGCCAGCCGGCACCACGAACGGAGCCAAGGTTGCCAGTCTTCCAACAAGGGGAGGACGTGGAGAGCTTCCTACACCGTTTCGAGCGGCTCGCTAGGACCTGGAGATGGCCAGAGACGGAGTGGAGCTATCATCTGGTTCCACTACTGACTGGGCAAGCGCTGGAAGCCTACCTGGCTATGGATGAGGACAGAGCGGAGGTTTATGCCGAGCTGAAGGAGGCGCTGTTGGAAAAATTCAACATTTCCCCTGAGACTTACCGCCAGCGGTTCCGAGCCACGTCGACTCCAGCTGGAGAATCGCCAACAGAGACCTACAACAGACTGAGGAACTTGTACCGTCGCTGGGTGAGACCTGAGCTGCACACAAAGGAGGAGATCGGTGAGACCGTGGTCCTGGAGCAGTTTCTGCGGGTCCTACCCTACGAGATTCGGGTATGGGTCAAGGAACATGAGCCAGCAACTGGACTGGATGCTGCTAAACTGGCGCAGCAGTATCTCAATGCTCACCGTAGTAGTCAGCGCTCTCAACCCGTAAAAGGTAACTTTAAAAACACTTCCAATAGGTCTGGGGAACCTAGCAATGACTATAATGCAACTCAAGCACAGAGAGAGGTGCCTGAGAAAAGACTTGTGTGTTTTTACTGCCAACAACTGGGTCACAAGGCATCAGTGTGTCCAGTTCGTAAGGCAAAATTGACTGGTTTTTGTTATGTCCCAAGGGAGGAGGACAATATGAACAATATGCGCAAAACACAACATGTGCAAGTGACTGTGAACGGACAATGTCTGAATGCTTTGTTGGACACTGGTAGCTCCTTGTCATTACTAAAGAAATGTCATATGTCACATGTTCCCTTTGCTCAGGTGGTCAGTGTACAGTGTGTTCACGGGGATGTTAAGCAGTATCCTCAAACTGAGGTGAATGTATGTGTGCAGGACCAAACGTACCTGTTAAATGTGGCAATTGTAGATGACTTGCCTGCTGACATGATTTTAGGGAGAGACTTACCAGTGCTCACTGAATTACTGCATTCTGTTGAACCGTGCATAACTACCTCTAATGCTGTCAGTGTTTCTTGTCCGGTAATAACACGGGCACAGGTTAAAACCGGTCTGCAGCCCTTGCCAGACTTACACCATAGTCTGCTGCAGGGCGGGACTAAAGGCCCCAGAAAGTCACGTCGTCAACGGCGACTGGAAAAAGGTTTGGGTACACCAGCTCCCACGATCCAAACTGAAGGGCTGGGAAGTCATGACTGGCAGGTCCCAGAGAACATTGCAGAGTTGCAAAAAGCTGACGAATCGTTGAAACCACTGTTTACCAAGGTGTTCGAGGGGAAACAAGCTGACTTGTGTGGGGAAAAGTATGTTGTTATCAATGATATATTGTACATGCAAAACCATGAATCTACCCGTCTGGTTGTCCCTACATGTTGTCGCCCCCTTGTGTTACATCTAGGTCACAGTGTTCCATGGGCAGGGCATATGGCACTCCAGAAAACCTATGCACGCATTAGCGCACGATTTGTTTGGCCTTCCATGTATACTGATGTACAAACATACTGCACCACATGCCACACATGCCAGAAGACCAGTGCTGTGAGACAACGGGATCGGGCACCCTTACACCCTTTGCCTGTCATATCTGTCCCCTTTAAGCGCATTGCCATGGACATTGTGGGGCCACTGGAAAGGAGCAGTGCGGGGCATCAGTATATCCTGGTCATCAGTGACTATGCGACAAGGTATCCGGAGGCTTTCCCTCTTCGTTCCATCACAACCCCAAAGATCATCAATGCCCTCGTCCAGTTGTTCTCCAGGGTGGGGATACCTGAGGAGATCCTCACAGACCAGGGGACTAACTTCACGTCAAGGCTGATGAAGTTGCTTCACCGGCAGTTAGGCATCACCGCCTTAAAGACAAGCCCATACCACCCACAGACTGATGGACTGGTGGAGCGCTTCAACCAAACGCTCAAGAACATGCTTCGCAAGTTCGTGTCAGACACTGGAAAGGACTGGGATAGATGGCTACCATTCTTACTGTTCGCCTACCGGGAGGTACCTCAAGCGTCGACGGGCTTCTCTCCATTCGAGCTACTGTATGGCTGGCGGGTACAAGGACCTCTGGATCTCCTACGGAAAGGGTGGGAGGCCACTTCGTCTGGAGACGGGGCGAAGTCTGAGAAGGGCATAGTCCGGTACGTCCTTGAAATGAGAGACCGCCTGGAGAGCTACAGGGAGAAGGCCCAAGAGAACCTCCGACAGGCACAAAAAGCGCAGAAGACCTGGTACGACCACCATGCCAGATCCCGAGAGCTGCAACCTGGACAGAAGGTATTGTTACTGCTTCCCACGTCGGCAAACAAACTGTTGATGAAGTGGCAAGGCCCATACAGTGTCATCCGTAGAGTGGGACCAGTAACGTACGAAGTTCATCACCCCGACAAGGGTAAAACGGTGCAGACCTACCACATCAACCTATTGAAGGAGTGGAAAGAAGCACCCAGCAAACCAGAGACTGTATTGTTGATTCGTAAGGTGGAGGATGATCTGGAGGACGAACAACCCGAGCCGAAGGTGAGAGAGCCAGCAGAAGTTGATCTCCGTCATCTGATTGAGGACAAGCAGGCTGAGCTGCACCTTCTGCTGAGCCGATATCCCTCGTTGTTCCGTCAGAGGCCTGGACGGACCAACTTGGTACAACACCAGATCCACCTGCTCAACCAGACACCCTCACGACAACGACCATACCGCGTTCCTGAGAGGCTGGTGGCACCACTGCAAGCAGAGATTGGGACAATGCTAGATTTGGGAGTCATTGAACCCTCGAAGAGCGAGTGGAGCAGCCCCATTGTGATTGTCCCAAAGAAAGATGGTACATTACGTATCTGTATTGACTTTCGAAAGCTGAACGCCCAGTCAAGGTTTGATGCTTACCCCATGCCACGCATCGACGACCTGCTGGAGCGTATTGGTCAAGCCAGATACATCACAACTCTGGACCTATGTAAAGGCTACTGGCAAGTCCCTCTGGAGGAGGCGTCCAGACCCTACACAGCGTTTCGGACCCCACTAGGGCTATACCACTTTACGGTCCTACCTTTCGGGCTGCATGGGGCCCCCGCAACATTCCAGCGGCTCATGGATCAAGTCCTCAGAGGCTGCGAAGAATGGTCGGCTGCATATCTGGATGATGTGGTCATCTACAGTGCAACCTGGGAGGATCATCTTCGGCACCTCAGAGACACGCTGACCAAGATCCAGGAGGCTGGTCTATCCCTGAATGTGGCAAAGTGTGAGTGGGCGAAGGCGGAGACAAACTACCTGGGGTACCATCTGGGAAACGGTGAGCTGAGGCCACAGGTGGACAAGGTAGAAGCCGTCCGTCATAGCCCAAGACCACGGACAAAGAAAGAGGTCAGATCCTTCTTGGGACTGGTAGGGTGGTATCGACGGTTCATTCCCAACTTCTCAACCACTGCCGTCCCATTGACCAACCTGCTCTGCAAAAGTGTGAGGAACCCGATAGTCTGGACTGAGGATTGTGAGCTGGCCTTCACCACCTTGAAGAGGCAGATGTGTTCAGGCCCCGTCCTCCTAAGTCCAGACTTCAACAAGGCGTTCACTGTCCAAGTAGATGCTTCGGATGTGGGGATTGGAGCAGTCCTGGCCCAAGGCGAGATGGGTGAAGAAAGGCCCATAGCGTTCCTGAGCAGGAAACTGTTACCCCGAGAGAGCAGATACTCTACCGTGGAGAAAGAAGGGTTGGCGATCAAGTGGGCATTGGAGAGCCTCCGGTATTACCTGCTGGGTAGGGAATTCACCTTAGAGACTGACCACCGAGCTCTGACATGGATCCATACCATGAAGGACCACAACTCTCGGGTGACTAGGTGGTACCTTTCCCTACAACCATACCAATTCAAGGTCCGACATCGACCTGGGGTCCAGAACAGGATTGCCGACTACCTGTCACGGAATCCGGTCAGTTCGCGGCCTGGAGAGGGAGGAGGTGATGTGACAGAGTGACCTGTCCCTATGCCCGTTGGTCGACACACACACACACACACACACACACGCAATCATCCCCTGCTTACCTCGTCCTCCGTTCCTGCTGTGGCGGGCGGGTGCACACGCACGCCGATAGCACGCTGGTTTGGTCCTCATACACGCATACATATCCACTCCATCTCCATCCCCAAACTGTATTCACACTGTCCTAACATACATACCCATTAGCTTTGTCTTTTGTTTGATGTGTTGTCCTGTTGTTGTGTTTGTACCGTCATGAGTGTTTGTCAGCGTCTGTGTTGCCGGTCTTTCGCGTTGCTTCTCCACCATCGGCCGGTCGAACCCGAGCGCCACCCTGCGGCCTGGATAAGTAGTGCCAGGTCCGCTGTGGGTGGGCGTGTCGGCGTGAAGCAGCCGGAAGCCGGCTCGTCTATTGTAGTGTTCGTTACGGGGGGGTAAAGGAAGTTTGGTGTTATTATTATGTGTTTATTAATTTTATGTTTATCTTTTGGGTTTGTTATTTTGATTACATTTTTGGTTTCCATAAATATTTCGTTAATCTATCTGTTTACATATTGATGTTGTGTGGTGTAAATGTATATACTTACCTGTTAACTTACCTGTATGTTGTTAATGGGGTTAACCGGAAAGGGGGCGGGGCTTGGCCTATAAAAAGGAGCCCCACAGAGAAATCTGGGTCAGTTTACCTGGCGAGCGAGCGTGCAAGTGTGGTGCCGTGAGCGATCTTTATTGTCTGTCCTGAAGTAGTTGGCGTGTGTATCTATATTTATATATATATTTTTCTTTTCTTTGTTCTTTTGCACAGTTTTGTTTCTTTGTTACTTTTGTATATAGCGTTGGGTCTGATTTCCACTTCTCGAGCACTGTAAAATAAACATCACTTTTACACTTTTACATCTCTGCGAGTATTGCCATCTTTTTTTTAGTGAGTTATTTTTTTTGGCAACCCAGTTTCGCCTAACAGCGGGCCTGCGAAGACCCGTT
The DNA here is from genome assembly GCA_033150135.1 of Gobio occitaniae. NCBI lineage: Eukaryota > Metazoa > Chordata > Actinopteri > Cypriniformes > Gobionidae > Gobio > Gobio occitaniae. The sequence continues at coordinate 293,122 of JARQWZ010001449.1, read as the reverse complement.
GTCTCACAGAACTGCACTTATCGCCATCGTTGGTATAAGTTGCAGTGGGTGGAAATAGACGAGAAATGTACAGTTTCCTTCCATCTTTCTGATAACGTTTCTTTAGTCTTCTGGCAACCCTGCAGATTGAACCATCTGCAGGAGTCCACTCTTACAAATGTTGTAATTTATAATAATATCTTCAGAATTACTCAGAAGTCTAGTTTCAAATATAATTCCTTCGAAATTTTGGTGCTTTATGTAACGTTATGTAGTGTACATGACAAAACCCGTTCAACATTTGTGTTAGCTACTGTATACAGGCCACCAGGCCATAATACAGACTTTATCAAAGAATTTGCTGACTTTCTATCAGAATTAGTACTGGCCGCAGATAAAGTACTAATTGTTGGTGATTTTAATATCCATGTAGACAACGAAAAAGACGTATTGGGATTAGCATTTAAAGACATACTAAACTCTATTGGAGTTAGGCAACACGTGTCAGGACCCACTCATCGCCATAATCATACTTTAGACCTAATTTTGTCACATGGAATAAATGTTGATACCGTTGAAATTCTGCAGCAGAGCGATGACATCTCAGATCATTACTTAGTATCACGTATACTTAATTTAGCCAAGGTTGCAAAGCCGCCCCCTCGCTTCAAAAATGGCAGGACAATCACTGCCGCCACTAAAGATTGCTTTTTAAATAATCTTCCTCATCAGTATCATCTCCTCAGCATCCCAGATAGCTTAGAAGAACTCGATGTTGCAACAGAAACTATTGACTCTCTCTTTTCCAGTACTTTAGACACAGTTGCTCCTCTGCGCTTAAAGAAGATTAAAGAAAATAGTCCAACGCCGTGGTACAACGAGCACACCCGGGCCCTTAAAACAGCAGCCAGAAAAATGGAGCGCAGCTGGAAGAAAACAAAACTAGAGGTATTTCGTAATTTGTGGAAAGAGCACATGATTACATACAGAAAGGCCGTAAGAACTGCTAGATCTGCTTATTTCTCAACTCTCTTGGAAGAAAACAAACACAACCCAAGGTATTTATTCGATACAGTGGCTAAATTAACCAAAAATAAAGCTTCAACTTCTGATGATTGTAAACAGCACAGCGGTAATGACTTTATGAACTTCTTTATGAATAACTTTATGAATAACTTTATTAAACTCGTTAAATCATCAAAATCAACAACATGTATGCTTGACCCTGTACCGACTAGGCTATTAAAAGAGATGCTACCAGAGGTCATAGATCCTCTTCTGAATATCATTAATTCATCTTTGTCATTAGGATATGTACCAAAAACTTTTAAGTTGGCTATTATTAAACCACTTATTAAAAAAACGCAACTTGATCCTACAGAATTAGTCAATTATAGACCAATCTCAAATCAACCCTTTCTGTCAAAAATACTTGAAAAGGCAGTGTATTCACAATTATGTTCCTTTTTAGAAAGAAATGGTATCTGTGAGGATTTCCAGTCAGGATTTAGACCGTATCATAGTACTGAGACTGCTCTCATCAGAGTTACAAATGATTTACTCTTATCATCCGATCGTGGCTGTATCTCTCTATTAGTGTTACTCGATCTTAGCGCTGCATTTGATACTATCGACCACAACTTTCTTTTGAATAGACTCGAAAATTATGTAGGTATTAGTGGAATTGCTTTATCATGGTTTAAATCATACCTATGCGGCCGTTATCAGTTTGTAGCAGTAAATGAAGAGATGTCAAACCGATCGCAAGTTCAGTATGGAGTACCACAAGGCTCAGTGCTAGGACTGCTACTCTTCACCCTGTACATGCTACCACTGGGAGATATTGTTAGGAAGCATGGCATTAGTTTTCATTGTTATGCTGACGATACTCAGCTCTATATTTCTGTACAACACTTGTACAACACACTCTATACTGTCTAACACTTGATGGTTGCTCTGTCAAGTCCTCGTCGTTAGTGAGGAACCTGGGTGTGCTCTTTGATACCAATCTTTCATTTGAAAGCCACGTTTCTAGCATCTGTAAAACTGCATTCTACCATCTCAAAAATATATCTAAATTACGGCACATGCTCTCAATGCAAAATGCTGAACAGTTAGTTCATGCGTTCATGACCTCAAGGCTAGATTATTGTAATGCTCTACTGGGTGGTTGCCCTGCTCGCTTAATAAATAAACGCCAGCTGGTCCAGCTCGAGTTCTTACTAGAACCAGGAAGTATGACCATATTAGCCCAGTTCTGTCAACATTGCACTGGCTACCTATTAAACATCGCATACATTTTAAAATCTTGCTTATTACTTACAAAGCACTAAATGGTTTAGGTCACCAATACTTGAGCGAGCTCTTAACATATTATACTCCATCACGTCTACTGCGGTCTCAAAATTCTGGCCAATTGATAATACCGAGAATATCCAAATCAACTGCAGGCGGTCGATCCTTTTCCTATTTAGCTCCTAAACTCTGGAACAGTCTTCCTAGCATTGCTCAGGAAGCATACACACTCTGTCAGTTTAAATCTAGACTAAAAACACATCTCTTTACTGTGGCATTCACATAAAACACTTTTTCAATGAAATGATTGTTAGGCTGCATTAACTAGGTCAGCCAGAACCGGGAACACTTCCCATAACACCTGATGTACTCGTTACATCATCAGAAGAATGGCATCTACGCTAATGATAGTCTCTCTGTTTTATCCCGAGGTTTACTGCAGTCAGCCAGATCCGGGCCGTATCCAGATCAGATGGTGGACCTGCGCCCAGAGAAGACCAACGCATGACCCTGAAGTGTCTTCAGAGACCGTGATCAGACTCCCCCCTAAAACTGCCTCATCGACACGGCATCTCAATAAACCCGTCTCCAGCGTGTTGCCTCCGATCATTCGAATATTGCACTTTAATAATTATTTAATCAACATCATCCTCAATAAACCCGTCTCCAGCGTGTTGCCCCCGGTCCCTCGAATATTCTGATCTATTATGACCTCCGAGCTGTAAAACTGCCAGAATAATAATAATAATACGCTGTTTGTTAATTGGCCAGAGGAGAACTGGCACCCCGACTGAGCCTGGTTTCTCCCAAGGTTTATTTTTCTCCATTAGGTCACCTTTTGGTTTCCTTGCCACTGTTGCCTCTGGCTTGGCGTGCTCAGTTGGAGACACTAATTTTTCAACTAAACATTGAAATAAATCAAATTAATAAACTAAATTAACCATATAAACTAAATTACTGATCTAATTATTTAAGCCCACACAGCCACCGTGTGGAAATTGAAATGAACTGATGGCATCAAATGGCTATACAGCTTAATAAAATTATGCTGCATTATTTTCCTGTTTAACACTGTAAAGCTGCTTTGAAAAAATCTACATTGTTAAAAGCGCTATATAAATAAAGTTGACTTGACTTGACCAACACCCAGTTTGCACCTACAAATGAGTTGCTTATATTTACAAAATGAGCCTACAAAAGCAAACATAAGCCCGTTTAATAAAGAAAAGTTCATGAAATTAAATGAAAGTGTAGTAAAATTAGAAACTCTTAAGATATTGTTAATTTAGTTGTGTAAGTAACATGTGTAAACTTCATACACTTTGTGCTCATGTCACAAGTAACATCAAGGTTTATTTTGATCTTTTTTACATGATTCTTTTGTAGTGTGGTTTTTCGTTAAGTGTACCAAAATAAATATTGTCACCTGTGTACATTCTTCTACTTCTTCTCACCGCTGTTTCCTGTAGGGCTGTAATCTCCCAGTCGATTAGTCGATTAATTAGTCGATATGTTCTGGCTCGACCAAAATTCTGATTGGTCGATTTTTTTTTTTTTTTTTCGCGCCGCTTTCATTTCATCAGGTGGAGAGCACTAATTGCTAATGGGGGTGTTTTTAGAGCACCCCTGTTTCACAGGTAACAGTCTGTCTTCAGAACACCCCTCTTGTGTTCACTTCTTTTGGATTAGCCCAACCCACTGGTGAAGAGAAGTCTCTCGTACCCCTTTTCCACCAAGGCAATGCTAGAGCTAGATCTGAGCCAGAGCCTAGTTTCAAATCGGTTCTTTGTGTTTCCACACCCAAAGCCCCAGCTCCGAGCCAGGAAAAGTGGTTCTTAAGTAGCACCAAAACATTGCTGGGCTAGAACAGGGCTAGAAGTAAGAACCGATTACGTCAGGCGCTGGGGGCGGGGTCAACAAGACAACACAAACTTGAGATCCGCCTTTGTTGAAATAGGAGCTAATGGAGCTAACAGCTGCTGCTCGTTTGTAATCTCTGTCTATACAAATTACGGCGAACTGCATGAATGCGTTGGATTCGCTGTGTTTTCGTTGTGTTTTGATGCCGATGTAGGATCGTAAAGCCATGTGAATCAATTGTAACGCAACGTTTGCATTGTTGATGGAAGGCTTGTTCGCAGGGGTGCTGTGCAGAGACCGATCGCTGTATGATAACGAGTACAGCGAGAGTAGGGTTGCCAACTGTCCCGAATTAGGCGGGACGTCCCGTATTTTGAGCCTAATTGATTTGTCCCGTACGGGACCTCACTTGTCCCGTTTTTTACTACTACGCTGATCTAACCACTGATACAACAGCAGCGAGCAGGGCTGATCACGACACTTGAGAATGATCACCGTCGCTGACAGACACACACACCCAACACCTCACACGTCACACCTAACCTATCATGATCATCCAATCACAGCCCCCCTCCTCTCACGCGCATCAGTATACGTTGTAAATGCGCCAATTCCTCCACACACACAAAAAAAAAGTCGATAATCGATTTGGCATGTGGATAAAATATGGATAAACCTGCAAAAAAGAAAAGACTGTGCAGCTACAATAAAAATTGGGAGGTAAAAAATATATGGATTAAGCCAGTCAGCGGTGACTCAACAAAAGCCTTCTGTACTTTATGTCGCAGGGAATTTTCAGTTGCCCATGGAGGTGAGAATGACTTGACTAAACATGCTTCCACAGAAATGCACAAGAAGGCCACACTAGCTAAAGGTGCAAGCAATATCTGTGGATTCTTCGGGGTAACTACTGTGGAAACTGACAAAATAGCGGGAAGCGAAGCCTCATACGTGTATCACACCGTCAAACATGGACTCAGTTACAACAGCAACGACTGTCTTGTTAAGCTAAACGGTGCTTTGTTTCAAGACTCAAATGTTGTGAAGAAGATGCGCTTGGGGAGAACGAAAGCAGAGATGATCACAATGAATGTTTTAGGACCAAAGACTGTGCGGGATATCCTGAATGATCTGTCTCCATCTGAAGGTGAGCCTGTGTTTTACTCTGTTGCCACCGATGCCTCAAACAAGGGAAATAGAAAAATGTTTCCTGTGTACGTGAGATATTTTTCTGTCTCTGATGGAGTGCAGTGCAAGTTACTTGACTTTTACGAAGATAGTGATGAAACTGCAAATGGTATTCATCGAGCTCTGATGAACTGCCTGGAAATGTATGAACTGGATATAAAAAACATCACAGCATATGCGGCAGATAATGCGAATGTTAACTTTGGAAAACACCACTCTGTTTACCAGTTATTGAGCAGTGCCAACAGTCGCATTTTGAAAGCTAATTGCCCGGCTCATATAGCTCATAACGCCTGCAAGCACGCCTGTGATCAGCTCTCAGTGGACATTGAGTCACTGGTTTTAAAGGTCTACAGCCACTTCTCAGTATCTGCTTCCAGAAGAGAGGAACTGCGTGCATTTTTTGCCTTTGTTGACATTGAGTGGCGTGAAATTCTGCGTCATGTGTGCACGCGATGGTTGTCTCTTCATCCAGCTGTTGATCGTCTCCTGCAGAGCTGGCCAGCTCTCACCTCATACTTCAGGTCCCTTGGGGAGACCTGTCCTTTGGCACTGAGGAGGACTTTTGAGGACGAAGAAAAAACTGCAGCTGCTGAGATTTATTTGTGCTTTTTCCACAACGTGGGGTGTGTGTTTGACACACTCGTTAGAAAGCTGGAAGAAACAAAGCTCTGCATCACAGATGTTTACGAGGAGGTGGAAAAATTCAAATTGAAGATGCTTCAGCGGAAAGAAGACAGCTTTTTTGGATACCAGACCAAGCAGCTGATGGACAAACAAGTGTCAGCAGCACAGAGATCAAAGCAAAAAATGTGACTTTCTGAAGTTTTATGACTCTGTCATTGCATATATTGACAAATGGTTTGATTTCTCACCAGAAAATGTAATGATGAAACTGAAACCAATTGGCCTACATAAGGAGCTTTCCTTCACTGACCTGGAGCAGGTGGTGGTTGCCCTCAAAATGACAGAGACTGTGAGTATGGACCAACTCTATGAAGAGTTTTGTGCTAGTAAGGAAGAAATAAAGAAAGCCTCACAGGATACCACAAAATCCACCAGTGAGAAGTGGGTCACAGTTTTCCAAATTCTAGGGAAAGCCAACTTGATCAACATGTTCAGGATTGTCTCATTTATCCTCAGTGTGCCAGGCTCAAATGCCTTTGTAGAGAGGATTTTCTCTCTGATGACCATTAAATGGTCAGACTCAAGAAACAGATGCAGCACAGAGCTCATCAAAAATGAACTTCAAATATCTGTGAACTGTGACCTGTCATGTAAGGACTTTTCTCTGACTGCACAAAAGGACAAAAGACTGCTTGAATCGGTCAAGGGCAGCCAAAAATATCCATGGAAAAAGTAGACTTAGTGAGCAGAGGCATGCCCCTCTTTTCTTCTTTTGCATTTAAATTATTTATTTTGTAAAGTTTTGTTTTTCAACTCATATATAGTTTGAATGAAATAAGAATGTGAAGCATTTATTCATAAGCATTTATTCCCCACCACTGTTTGTGTGCACAGAAGTTGCATGTTCTGAGTCTGCTATTTGATTCCTATTTGATGCTGCAAAAATACAGCATACAGACGCTATGTTATTTTTAGTTTGTCACATGCAAGATTAACATGAATTTTCTAACCTATAGTGAAGGAGTCACAAGTGTTTTGTCTTAGTCTTTTAATTGAACCATTACCTATTACCTTTACTATTTGTCTGTGTTAACACTGCTGTAAATGAACAAACTAAGATTAAACCTACTGTACTTGCCATGGCACGAGAGTTATGTATTAATATTTTATTAAGTTAGCTATCATTATGACAAATGGCTAAAAATCATACACTGTATTTTCGCACAAAACCAGCCCACCTTTTGTCCCTCATTTCATAGTGACAAAGTTGGCAACCCTAAGCGAGAGCACACGACTCCTTATGCTTTTGATTCATTCATGTGTTTTTTTTATATCATACGTGGATCGTCTGCGCAGCGCCGATGCATCTCGAACAAGCCTGGTGTGTTTGTGTTTCCCACTGCCCAGGGTTGCAAAACCCGCCCAATTGCTACTCAAAACAAGCCCAATCGTGTTTCAGGGGGCTTCCCTGGTAAAAATCACATTTGGGGGTAAAATATGTGTTTTTTTGGCATGGTTGCCTACTAAAATTTGCATTCCCGGGGCTAAATATCACATAATTGGGGTCGCTTCAACCTGCGGACATGAAAAACAGCCCGCGGCAAGTGTTGAAGTACTTGGCAACACTGCCGTTGCCTTGCTAACGTTGCTGAGAAAGATGAGACGTATACAGTGACGTAAGACCTGGCTCTGTTGTGGCTCCCAGCATGTGGAAAAGCAAACGGTTCTTAGAAGGCTCCTCAGTCGAACCAACTATGAACTGGGACTAGCTCTGGCTCTGAACTAGCTCTAGCACTGCCTTGGTGGTCCTTTGTTTTTCATTCCCCGCTGGCTCAAACGCACGCCCATAGCGGTAAACTTGAGGAACACCCATCAACATACACATGAGGGGAAGCGTCACAACATATGGTTTACATATGCGTGTACATATGGTTTTATTTTTACCAGCTGAGAACTCACAAAGAGCTCATAAAATGTTCAAAACATTCAAAACAGCAGCAGAATTTCCTCTGTTGTATGCAGAAACACAGATCTGCATGTATTGATGAGGCACTTTACCTCCTCGTTGTTCCACGTTTGCCCTCTACTCATTTTGGATACACCGATCTTTCTGCGTCGCCAAATCGTCGCATCTTGGTCCGTGTTGCGTTCATATATCAATGGAACCGCACCAGAGTTCGTTTGGTGCGCACCAGGGTTCGGATGGCAGCATTCACATATGTTCAAATGAACCGCACTAACCGAGCAATTAAAAACTAAAGACTTTTCGGAGATATGAAGGATGCAATACTACTCTATAGGCACTCAAGATTGACATGAGATTGATTAAAAGTGCCCCCCCCCCCCCTCCCCTTTTAAGTACTAGAGGGTCAAGAATCATACTTAATTTTTAATTCTGGATTATATTTTCTTCCATTATGTTTTTGTTCTTTATCAACACTCAGTAACAGTAACAACGGTCTATATTAAACTACTGTGTATTTGTGACAATGTAAAATGGTGTATTGAGAGAACATGATCAGAATTAGTTTACCTGTAGTTTTGCATAAGGAAGCCTTTCTTGACTGCTCTTGACTGGGTAACCTTAAGCCAACTAAAATTCAAACATTAACAGAGTTGTAAAATTGGTTTTTATGTATTTGATTATCATTTTTGGTAATTGTAGAATGAACAAAATCATTGTAAATAAACTTATTAACCTAATAAATATGTGCTTATATACACTTGGCCTGTCACTCAGCTTCAACAATGTGAGGAATCAAATCATACAGAAAATCTTACCTGTACTCAGGATGAGACACGACAGCACAAGAGCTCCAAAGCATATTCCAAAAATTATGGGAAGCTCAGCTGCATCATGTCCATAATAATGTGCAAACTTTCTCCAGGCACCTGCAAAAAGAACTGGAGGAATAGATTACAATTAAAAATCACACAAGATAAATGATATTCCTGTCCAAGTGGTGAACTGAACAGTGTTTGGCTGCGTTTACACTTGGCATTAACATGCGACCTGTAACCGGATGTTGTCCACACATTGAAAAGAGACAAATGTAAACGCGTTTCTGAATGTTATCTGATCAGCGTGTCCTGGGGTCCGTTCTTCATACCTCGCTAACTCCGTTAGCTGGATTTGATTGTTGATGATTTGTCATGATCTTGGATTGTTTGGTTCTTCAACGCTCATCCTGGACTTGCTGTCATAGCAACAGGTCCTGAAGCTTAAACCTGCTCGCGAGCAGCTTATTTCATGTAAACAGGATTAGATTGCATCTTGAGGTGATACTTAAAATGTCTGCTCATATGCTATAAATATTGTACCAGTCAAACGTATTTTGCTTCATATTGATGTTTAAATATTATAGCCGAATGGTATTTTTTTATTTAATATCAAAGTTTGTCAGAAATGATTCTGGAGTTTTGTTTTGTAGAAAGTGACTTTTTGTTTTGTTTTGAAGAAAGAGAATTGCTTTCTTTAAAGTGAATTCCGTCTTGTATGAATTGTATCTTAATTTAAATTATTTATTATAAAAAAATTTTAGGGAAATAATGCTCTTCTTAGTCATTTGTCTTGTTTCTAGTCTAAATATTTAAACATTCTTAAATCAAGATGCATTTACTATAAAAGTTCAATTTTCAACTAAATAAGAAGAGCATTTTTTAAGTGTAGTCAAATCTATTGATCATTTAAAATATAATAGGCCTTTGATGACTACATTCTAAATAAATGATTCTGGAGTTTGGTTTTGTAAAAAGTTAATTTTTTTCTTTTGGAGAAAGTGAATTGCTTTCTATAAAGTGAATTTCGTTTCGTATAAATTGTATCTTAATTTTAATTATTAATTATTTTTTAGCATGAGACTACTTTCAAAAACATAAATAGTACAAAAAAATGTTTTTAAAAAAATGCTCTTAGTAATTTTTGTCTTGTTTCTAGTCTAAATATTTAAACATTCTTAAATTAAGATGCATTTACTAGCTAAGTACAATTTCAACTAAATCAGAAGAGCATTTTTTTGCTCTCAGTCAGGTATGAAGCTCATTCATTATGCAGCTCACTATGCAGCTCATTATGCAGGTTATTATGTTTAATAATTGAAATTAATTATATTTTTTAATGTTATATGTTTGTATTGCTTTAACATTTTTATTATAAGTAGGCTAATCTTCCATTTTTTTGTCTACAATATGCATTGTACGCTACAATCTAAGCACTTAAACCTGGATGATATGACTCATTTAACATGATCAGATCAACCCAGTTATATCAACTTTGGAAATATTTCTTAATTTAAACAACTTTGATCTAAGCCTGGAGATCGTATCAGAATGTAAGTGAATGAAAGCAAGCATTGTTTAATTTGTACCATTTTTACTTGTACATCATTAAACCTGGTGTTGCATAGCCTACCCTTGTTTAGCTCTAATTAATACTGATGTGTTTTTATGTTGTATTTCTTTAATAAAAATAATGCGTTTTCTGCATGTTGCACATGTAACATGTGCCTACAGTAGCCTATAAATGCTTGCGGGCTCTCACGTCAGAATAACGTTTTTCTTTGTTTCATCATACAAGATTAAAGTTGGAAAACTTAAAGGGGAACTTCAGCGATTTAGCATTAGGTTTTGTATCAGTAGAAACCCGGTGGTATATTCAAATGATGGTACTTTACCCCCTCATATCCCTCTGAGACAAGATAATTATGCATTTTATTTCTGGAAAAAATCCTCAGATGACGCAAATATCATAATTTTGTGGCCAGAGGCTAAAGACTACAGCCAGTAGAAGCCGCTAGTTCCGCCCACAGGGGAGAGATCTCACTCACAGAATGTAAAAGACACAGACGGCCGCACGGACATTCATGCGGAGCGGTGCAGAGCAAAGTGAGTGTTTCAACTTTTCAATGAATTCCTATGATAGTTTAGCTTCCATATGCGATCTGAAAACGTGCCAGACTGGACAGGCGCTGATAATGACTACCACTTAACTTACCTCAGCTCTTCGTGAGGAATGAAATCTGACTCCTGCAGCTGCGTTTGTGCCGTGACTTTCGTTCGGCTCACTCACACGTTATTGAAAAGACACGTTCAGTTTTTAATTGTAGTGTTTATTCTCTAACTGAACGGAATGATTGTATTACTATAAATATCAAAACGACGGTGTAGGGAGTGGCCTCGAAGGGCAGTGAAGCAAGTGCATTCTGGGAGTTGTTGTCTTTCATCCACATGAGACAAAAATACATGTTCTGTCTTTTCTCAGTCTAGAAGGCACCAAATTCAAAAATAATTTCACATTTCTACTACATAAATGACAATTTAAATACACATTCATCTTCCCAGCGTTGAAGTACCCCTTTAAACTGGTAGATTAAGTACCCTATTTGAGATGTACATATACATTGAGTGTATAAAAATCCTGTACTCTATGGGCACTGCCTATTGATGAAGGTTAAAGCGAAAGTTGTTTTACACTCCATGATAAAGGCCTATTACAGACCTCATTTTAATATTTTGGGGGAAACAGAAATCCGATCAGTTATCCAGATACAGCAGATCACGGTGATCGCATGTTAATGCCAAGTGTAAACAGCCATTGTCAAACATTGAATTAAATGAAGCCATACTAACTTAATCTGTACCAAAGCAAAAGTGGAGATCACCTCATGTACATCATGATTCTAAATTCTGGTCTATTTAAGTTTGCAAAACAGGTGATATTTCATGAAGCACTTTTAATGAATAATGAGCATGACCTCTGAAGTGTAACATTTGGATTTACCCACCTGAATAAACAACGACTATAAAAATAGCCCATACACTTGATATTTTGAAAAACCTGGTCCATGTTTTAATGTTATCTGTAGACAGAGAGAGTTGAATACATCAAATTATTATTTAATATTTCTAATTACATATCTGTTCCATTACTTGTACTCTTGTACTTAGATTGGATAGGACAAAGTGTATTTTTTTTTACCAAACACTACAAATTGCTTGACACATTCAACACATGCCAAGAAAAAAAGTTAGAAAGTAATCCAAAGAAAAAAAATGAGGCTGATTTTTTGGTTTAAAATAATTTCATGCTTCTGTATTTGACAATTTATTAAAGGCACAATATGTAATTTTCACCACTAGAGGTCGTCTTATTCAAAACAAAGTCGTAAATTGATGACGCCTTGATTTCACGGAATCCTAGAAGTTGTTGTCCTCAAAAGAAAAAGAATCCGACGGGACTCGGGCAGAAAACAAATTCATGGATGAGCTAATGTACTAATTTTTATTTATTAACATTACTGTAGTATGAAGCAGGGTGGAAGCGATTGCTAATGAGAGACAAGTGCGACACGCGGCTGGAGAGCAGCGGAGCTTTTATTCTGCCATAGACGAGCGCTTCTCCTTCATCTAGCCACGCGGATGTGAAGGAACGCAGCGCTGTTTATCATATTAGATACATGTGAGTGTGTTGAAAGTTATGTTATAATGCAACTATGAGACACTTGTTCACACTGCAGTGAGCTAGATCGATATTAGGCATGGTAATCGCGGTAAGTCAAGAAAACCAGATTTAAACGATAAGACTAACTGTGTTGTGCTGTATAACAATGATTCGTTTTCTGTTGATGAATGTATCCATTAGTTGCTCACCTGTCTAATAAAACATAATATATTAAAGCGTCTTTGGTGTTTCGATGGTTTCTACAAAATAAAACAGTAAATCGGGGGTACTGTGAGTATGATGTCAATGATAGGACGGTCCGTGTCCTGGTTAAAATTGCTTATTTCTCTGGATTTATGCATTCATGGAAACATTTGTGATAGTGTAAGTAAATGTCAACTAAATATATAACCTTGTTCTAGTGGTTTTTGGATATTTTACTACATATTACATATTGTTCCTTTAATGTATTAACTACAATAGAATTAAACACTAACGATAGTATCATGCTAAGTCTTAATTTTTCGCCATCAATTAGCATTTACTGATCGCCTTAACAACAACAACAACAACAAAAACAACAACAATAATAATAATAATAATAATAATAAACTTTAAATCCTAACATACCTTGAAGATACTTTAAATAAGGCAAAGCCCAAATCAACATAACAGGCCTCAGAATATACAGAGCACAGCAAGGGATGGTCTCGTGCAGATATCCTGGAACAGAATATTCATTGACGGGTATTAAACAATATTGATAAAATAAAAAAATAAAAGTCCCGTCATGAGAGAATACAGAAACACACCAACATACTGTAGTTAGAGAAGGGGACGAGACAATTCTGTACATCATTACAATAAGAAACATTTTAAAAACCCATCTTATTATGCTTTAGTTATCTTATATTTAAATATAAAAACTACTAAACTCACCTTCAGTAAGACCCCAGAAGATGAAGGCGATGAACATACAGATGTTTGGAAATAAGACCAGAGAAAGCTGAAGATTCCAGATTGTGCTGCTGGAGACTGGAGAGAAGATGAAGATTAACCACAGTTAAATGAGTTAAACACTTACAGTGACACAGACAGTTAATAACAAGAAATATGATTGTCCTTTTAAACACACCTGTGTCTTTTGATCTGCAGTAAATCAGACGACAGAGCAGAAGCACAGCTCCAGATGCAGCAGCGATACAGAAAACCAACACAGGTATGTGCAAAGAAGAGAAACCTGGAAAACAAACATGAGGTTTAACATTTACAACTGCACTGAATCAATTTGCTATCAATAGTCATTGTTTTTTAATAGAGAAATTAGTTATGAAGAATTTGCTACCTAAAGCCATTCCTTATTTTAAGGAATTCCTAAGTATATATATATATTTTTTTGCACACATTTACACCAAGGGCCAGATTTACTTACATTTACATTTACAGGGAGTGCAGAATTATTAGGCACGTTGATTTTCTGATCATATTTTTTTTCCAGGCACATTTGACCAATTCCAAACCACAGTAATCCTAATAACTACTATTGATTTAGTATTTAATAATGTATAAGTGATATATAATTGTTCATGAAGGCTGGAAATGAAAATCACCTTATATTCAGGTGTGCAGAATTACTAGGCATGTTTTCTTTTACAGATAAATTGAGCCAAAAAAGAGATTTAACTCAGACTGAAAAGTCAAAAAGTATTAAATGCCCATGAGAGGGATGCAATACTAATGCAATACTAGACATTGCAGTTAAGGCGTGACCATTGGACAGTGAAATGCTCGTTGGGTCAGCAGGATCTGACAAAAACAGGTGGTGGAGAAAAGACACCTGTTAACCGCAAAAGAATTAAGAATTAAGTTGAAGAATTAAGGGTGAAACCATCAGGAACCCTTTAGTCTCCAGCGCCACCATTTTCCAAAGCTGCAACCTACCTGGAGTCTCCAGAAGTGCAAGGTGTCAGGATCTCAGAGACTTCAGTTAGGTAAAGAATCCTAAAAAATGACCTAAGAAATGAAAGAATCATAAGCTGAAGTGTTGTAAAATACATGAAGAAGGTTTTTTTATAGGCTTTATAGGTTTTATAGGTTGAGAGTGACTCTTGAAGGACCAGCACCACATCCTCTAGTACCACTGTTTGAAGAATTCATCTTCCAGACTCTGGCAGTACGTTTTGGGAGTTCATTTTAGTCCATCCTGAAGTCCGTTTTGCAGAGATGGACTAAAAATGAACTTCCAAAACGTACTGCCAGATTCTGGAAGATGAATTCTTCAAACAGTGGTACTAGAGGATGTGGTGCTGGTCCTTCAAGAGTCACTCTCAACCTATCTATCCATAAAGCCTATAAAAAAACCTTCTTCATGTATTTTACAACACTTCAGCTTGTGATTCTTATCTAGTGGGGGTCATTTTTTAGGATTCTTTACCTAACTGAAGTCTCTGAGATCCTGACACCTTGCACTTCTGGAGACTCCAGGTAGGTTGCAGCTTTGGAAAATGGTGGCGCTGGAGACTAAAGGGTTTCTGATGGTTTCACCCTTAATTCTTCACCTTAATTCTTAATTCTTTTGCAGTTAACAGGTGTCTTTTCTTCACCACCTGTTTTTGTCAGATCCTGCTGACCCAACGAGCATTTCACTGTCCAATGGTCATGCCTTAACTGCCATGTCTAGTATTGCATTAGTATTGCATCCTTCTCATGGGCATTTAATACTTTTTGACTTTTCAGTCTGAGTTAAATCTCTTTTTTGGCTCAATTTATCTGTAAAAGAAAACATGCCTAATAATTCTGCACACCTGAATATTAGGTGATTTTCATTTCCAGCCTTCATGAACAATTATATATCACTTATACATTATTAAATACTAAATCAATAGTAGTTATTAGGATTACTGTGGTTTGGAATTGGTCAAATGTGCCTGGAAAAAAAATATGATCAGAAAATCAACGTGCCTAATAATTCTGCACTCCCTGTATATTTAGCATTCGCTTTTATCCAAAGCGACTTACAACTGGGGAGTACAGGAAGCGATCCGTCAGGAAAAGTCGAATAAATGCAGAAAGTGCCGAGACACTAAGTGTGTGTACACTGCTCAGTGTAGCACAGGCTATAGTAGGGAGGGAAAAGGGGAAGAAAGAGGAAAAGAAAGAAGTTTTTATTTGTATTTTTATGAGGTTAAGTGCTCACGGAAGAGTTGAGTTTTTAGTTGTCTTTTGAATGTTGTCAGTGATTCTGCGTTTCGGATGGTGGTGGGAAGATCGTTCCACCAGCTGGGAACGGTGAATGAAAATGTTCTGGAAAGGGGCTTCTCCGTGATGGTACCACAAGCCATCACTCCTTAGCTGAGCGAAGGCTTCTGGTGGGGGTGTAGACTCGTAGAAGCGAGTCAAAGTATGCAGGAGCGGAGCTCGTGGTGGCTCTGTAAGCGAGCATCAGCGCCTTGAACTTGATGTGAGCAGTGAGTGGTAGCTAGTGCAGAGAGATAAATAGAGGTGTGACATGGGTCCTTTTGGGGTCATTGAAGACAAGACGTGCTGCTGCATTCTGGATCATTCAAAGTGTTTGGATCGCACATGATGGGAGTCCAGCTAGAAGTGCATTGCAGTAGTCAAGCCTACAAATAACCAGGGCCTGGACGAGATACTAACATACTGTTAGGATTTACTAAACATGTAAAAATTGGAGGTATCGCACCCTGAACAAATATTGAACATTTTAATATGTTTGAAGGCCAAAAAACTAGATAACAATAGCTTTAATAAACCATGTCAGTGGGAAGCATAAATTACTTGTCAAGCAGATTCTCATGAAGTCCTCATGAAATCAAAACCGACCTTATTTAGTTTGTTAGCACACATTACAAGTCTTAGGGTGGGTTGCACCAACAAGGATTAAATTAAACTCAGTTTAGAGCTAATCTAGGATTTGTTGATCTAGGCTTTATTTTAAATCAAGTTGTGTTGCACCACTTCATTTTAAACGCATATTAACAAATCTGGGATTAGAATTTAACCTGCGATTAAAACCTCCATTTACGATTAATTTTCGCCACCATGATGGATTCGCCATTGACAGCAACAATACTAATATTCAATTTCCTTCTTTATTGACCACCAGAAACTCTCTCTTGGACATAAGTAGCTCTTGCCAATAAAGGAAATAAACTTGTAAAATGTCAGCTGTCTTTATAAAGCGCTACATAGAGAGAGTGTTACTGATCAAGCATGAAAACAGCGTGTGCCTAAAGATATATTTATAGTATCAATTAATAATGTAGTATAGTGTGGCAGCGTAATTTATGACAAAACAACTGTCATGATTGGCGGAGTGACTATCTCTGCTCTTGACAGCGCCGCCCATTAGGGATGGGCGATATCTTATCGTTTGCGATATACCGGTAAAAATTCTCCCCACGATAAGAATTTGCCTTCCCGCGATAATAACGATAAAGCCTAGTTGATGGCGCGACCCATCCGCACCGTGCCACCGCTGGCCGTCTCTTGATGCCCTAAACGTTACTACTTTATGATGGCCGCGGTGGCTGCGTTCGTCACTCTGTATAGTTGAACGGGGGTTGGAGAGAGAATTTCTTGTGGTGCCCCACGCAGCACTTGGTGCTCTACGCGCAGTGCTTGATAGGAGCTGCGGCACTGAATCCGCATCTCACGAGCAGAACGAAAACAACTATGGTGGAAGCTGCGGAAGAGTTCATAGCTAAACGAGGGGCTACCTGAGGGCAATCTGAACCATACAGATGTATTTTCACTCGCTGAGCACTTGGACTGAGCGCTTAAGAGATTTGCTCTTTCTCAATCGATCGGTAAAGCACACTATTTCAGTTAATCTCAATGAATGCGCAGTGTATATGACGCACATTAAACACTAGTGTGAGGCGCGCGACTGAGAGCGCTCAGTGTTTCACACACACTCAAAGAGAGAGCGAGAGAGTCTTATACCAAACAGAATTGACGTGCTACATGTAAACAATATCCTTTGTTGCATTTTCCTGTAAAGTAATGGCGTTTTTTTGGAATTATTCAGCCTTTCGTGAACAGGAAGAAAGGAATGCACAAACGGGAATCTCATTGGCTGGCGCGCACCTATTACTGGCTCTGCTATTACTGTGCCTGTTTTGATTTCAGCCAATCAGTTGGAATGAACGCTGACAACGTGATTAATATTCATGAACCCAGAAGCTCATTATTCCTTAGTGCAGTTTATTTTTATTAGTAGAATAATTCGTGGTATTATTATATTATCAACTCAAATTACTGAAGTTCTATCATTAAATCATTATTTTCAACTTTTTTGTAATCTGAAGACATTTTTGGGATAATTACTTTTGCTGTTTCTGCTATTTTTACCACTGTTTGCACCATGTATGAATAAATACAGAATCGGTTTACATGTAAAACTTTTCATTGATTTAAAAATTATTTTTGTTTGTATTGTGTGACGTTTTTTAGCACAGTTGCACTATTTAAACATTTCCTGCACTTTTACAGAAGACAATTATATCTGCAACTTTTCCATTTCTGAAAAGGCTGGTGTGGAATTTTACATAAAAAAATTATAAAAAAAATTATTAAATATATATATATATATATATATATATATATATATAAAACATGGGGAATGATACTACATTTATCGTCATTGATATCGTTATCGCAATAAATACTAGAAAATATCGGGATAAATTTTTAAGTCCATATCGCCCATCCCTACCGCCCATCCCGTTTGATCGCCGTGCAGCAGTGTAGGATTATCAATGGAACAGGCATCGATTCACAAACACATTTGACTTCAGGGACTCCCTGACCTCCTTTCTCAATCTTCTGATGAGTGAGTCACAAAACTCAGCCTGGGGGCAGTTGGCCAAACTAGTCCCCCCAAACGTCCGGGCGTCCAGATGCCCGGCCCATCTCAAACCCAATTCACAAGGACACATTAAAAAACAGACAGACATTCCTTTGTTCCACGAACAGTGGGTACTTGTGGATGGCCCGGGAAGGACCAGACGCCACTTATCATCCCCGCGTAAAGTAACAAAATTACCTGGGCCCAATAGATCGATCCCAGCGGTCACCACCAGTGTGTCCTTGAGCAAGGCACTTTACTCAATGTTGCTCCAGGGGGTAATAAGGGGGTAATATCCCTGTAATAAGGTCCCTGTAAGTCGCTTTGGATAAAAGCGTCTGCCAAATGCATAAAATGTAAAAAAATGTAAATGTAAATAGAGTGCTAAACGCTTCCTGAATGGGCCATTAGCAAGCATTCAGTATATCCCAAAAAAATGGGTTGAAACACATTCCCCCTACTTTGACATTGACCATTTCTCAAAGACCCTCTTTGTAATCCACATACAAAGACTTCTATTTAACCGACTAGGAACTGAACTATATGAATCATGCACAATGACTTTGTCCAGGGTCAAAATTTCAGTGCCACCGATTTTTGCTTGATTCTCCTTTTCAAACATATGTTTTAGTACCGGGGAAATCACTAAGAAATCTCCTGACAACGTGTATCAATGTATTATGTATGTCTCATAGGGTCTGTGGAGTGTTATATAACTAGACAGTTACCCCATCATAATCACTATCATCATGCCCTCCATATATGGGAAACAGGTGCTGTTTGGTATGTATGAAATAGTTAAATGATGACCCATATTTCTGTCCAGAGCACAGTTCTGTATAATGTACCATATTTGCAATATGAAAATGATGCGTTTGAAATGCTCGTCAGAAGCCAGCGGAATCTGCTATCACTTATCACATTAGGCAAAACGCTAATGATATGCGAGAACGGGAGCGCTGGGCGGGAGACCCGCCCACAACAATATCTAATTGGCTGGAACACCTCCAGGGGCGGACCAACTGGGTTTGTTAAGACAGAGATTAACAGTTGATACTTTGCTTTTTGCTTGAGACTTTGTTTCGTGCGTCTAGCCACTGTTTGCAGTGAGCGCATACAGCAGTTGCGTAGCAACGACGAAGCCTTACTCAGTGCTAGGGGTGCACCGATCCAACTTTTTCAGTCCCGATACCGATGCCTGGGCTTTGTGTATCTGTCGATACCGATCCGACACTATTGTTGAATTAATAATAAACTGTACATTTTCCACCTTATACCTTCCTTGAAGAGACTAAAGGCACCAGACTTTACTAACTAAACATAACTAAGACAAAATAACAGATGTATGTAAAGTGTTGAATTCTTATTTATTTAAAAAAACAATTGTGCATTCAAATCTAAAATAGAATGTAATCAAACTTCTTTAATTAAATTAAACGTAGCAGTGGAAACAAAAAAGTGTATTAGTAAAACATACAATAGTAATCTGACAGTTACCAAACATTTTTTACACTACAGATAATTGTTTTGGTATATAATCATATCAATATTAAATGTAGCATTACAAATTAACAAATAGTCTAATTTTCTGCCATATGCAATTTAATAAAAATTATCAGCTAGCTAATAACAACTTTGTTCTGGTTTCACCTCACTCCAGTCTAAATGATTGTAGGCTAGGCCTATTTATTTTACTACACATTGTCAACAGAAATACTGAAATACTGTTGATAGTTATAAATACTCTTAGTTAGAAATACTCTTGCTAAATTGGGTAAGCACACTTGTGTTCTCTTTTCAGATGCGTTCTGAGTAAATTAATAAACTGATTGGTGAGTTCAGACAGATCAGTTGTTCTAACCAGTCGTTTAAATGATTCGGTTCAAAGGAGTCATTAGGTCACAAATCGGGCATTAGCAGACGCGTTGTGTGCGAATCCCGTCTGTTAGAACATTGCAAAAGATGTCAACACACAGAAAACACTTCATAACTGGATATGATTTGTTTCCCGTTTATTGAAAGTATGCTTTATGTCAGCTGGTCAGAGAAGAGACAATGTTTTTTGAGCGCAATTCACACCCAGCGGTAATTCAAGGACAAAATTGTCAGAATGTGTCACGTGCAACATGGTTTCGGTCTTCCGACCTTTTGATTTGGATTAATATGTGAAATATGAGAAAGAGCTAACAGCTAACACTGATTATTTTGAAGACCCAGAGAATGCCTGCGGGGGAGGAGCTCTCTGATTGTTCTTTCTGTCACTCAATCACAAGTGCAGCATCTATTCTACATCACTCGTAAATCACAATAACTCATCAAATTAGGCTTTGGCGGGACAAATTTGTTTTGGCGGCCGCCAAAAATGTTCAATGCAGGAAAAACCCTAACTTTGCAGTAATACCACCTCCCCTCGAAACATTTAATTTGCTTTGCAGACATTGCAAACAGCCGACGAACTAGTTGGCGTGGCAAGTGTGAAATATCTCCTCCACACAGCTGACTCTCTGGCTCGCTCCATGTTGCTTCTAGCATGCGACACACGTGAAGCTGACAAATGACGTAGGTTCTGCTGCGACGAAAGAAAACAAAAACAAAACAAAAAAAAAAACACCTGGATCGGCTTGTGGATCTGTTCCGATCCCCGATCCAGCTATTTTGTCAGCCGATATCCAATCCTACTATCGGATCGGTGCACTCCTACTCAATGCAACCAGCAACCGCAGACAAGCTCCTCCCGGTGGAGCCACCCTCGACAACCAGAGTGCCCAACCTGCAAACGCAATGACCGCCCGCCAGCCAATCAGCGTTGCAGCCCTTCCTCACGAAAAGAGCCCGCACTTCAAAGAGCAGTCAGACAACGCAGGTACAACTTTCATTTCTGGCCGAGCTGATGGAAATTGTGTCGAGCAGACACGCTAAGGGTTTAATTACTTGATTCTCTCATGTCGTGGTTTAAGAAATAGCTGCTAAAGCTAGAAGGTTGGGACTCAACTCCTCTAACAAATATCACCCTTTTCCTGCAAACTGTATGAATGAGTATGTGTGTGTTTTCATTAGTTTAGATCAGGGGTCTCAAACTCGCGGCCCGCAGGATGATATTTTGTGGCCCCCTTCTTGACATCAAAGTTTAGTGTTAGTGCGGCCTGCACGTTGCTCTGAAAAGCACCTTTTTGCTGAGTCGTTGCGTGTGCAGCGCTTGCCACGCTTGCTGCCTCCTTTGTGTGTGTGTGTGTGTGAGAGAGAGAGAGAGAGAGAGAGAGAGAGAGAGAGAGAGAGAGAGAGAGAGAGAGAGAGAGAGAGAGTTGGCTCGCCCCTCCCTCGTGTAGTATAATTGGTTGACACCGCATGATTGACAGGAACAGACGAACGAAGCTGATCACACAGTTGAAACGAATGTGGTCTAACAGCGCTCGTCAATGTCAAAATGATTGAGATGGCCAATCAAATTAAAGTAGGCGCCGGTTTACGTTCTCTTTTGGCTCGTGCACACTGCAAAGTCTTCACACACAGATGAGCGCGTCAATCTTTCGCTTAATGCCGTTGCTGAGAGAGACTCTATTCTTTCCGGTGAAATCACAAAACAAAATGCAAACGTGTCCTTGGTCTTATTATACAATCATTGATGAACATCTTTGATTTTAATGAAGAAAAACTACATGAGAGCGGATTAGAACACGAACCCTTTAACACGGCTGACAAACATTCTACCACCAGACCACTAGAGAATACAAAAGTCCTACGCGGATCTATGTATTTTTTCACTCACTCATGCGAAGAATGTCGGGACTAATAATATATTTGACGCAAATTAATGCAAATATTGTTTACAAATAGTCCCAAAAAGATTATTTCCAACTAGAATTAGACCTAGAATTTCGCTCACTGTACTGTTTGACCTGGTTACGGCCTTTCTGTGAATTAGTCTATTATTTAAAATAAAATTAAAATCATTCATTATTTCATTTACATGATTTAATTTCTATAAGCTATATTTAGTTCAAATTCAGAGGAACAGTTCATGTTCAGAAGAAACATTCATGTTGAAGAACTGTTAATAATAAAGATGGAGAAAATTGGATCAGTTGTGGATCAGGAGCCTGTTTGCTGCTGTCACGTGGCGAAGTGACGTGATGAGAAACCCCGCATAATTTAAAAATACTACTGTTATTGTGTCACAAAATGTAGTTTCAAGTTTTTGCAGTTGTGAGATCCAGTCGATTAGCGGGTGCTCAGCGCTCATTAACCCCGGTGAGAGCAGCCTTACCACGGCCAGTCCTTCTGGCATTTGCCCGGATGTCTCTGTAGTGGTTAAAGTCAAGTCAACTTTATTTATATAGCGCTTTTTACAATGCAGATTGTTTCAAAGCAGTGTCACAGTGTTAAACAGGAAAATAATGCAACTTCTTTGGATTTAAAATGTTCAAGTGTCCCAACAAGACGCGATTCCGACGCTCTATTCACGTTTGGTGTGAACGTAGCATTAGTCTCCTTGTATTTGCTGTCCTGTGCTGGATCGTTGTCTCCTCTATCCCTGCCCTACTTCATGTTCCTGACCTGGAGTTTTATCTTAGTTTAGTTTGGTTTTCCCCCTCGTGGGCGTTTGTTTTGGTTTAATTTATTTTAATAAATTAAATCCTCCTGCATTTGAGTCCTCGCTTATTTCTATTGTACCCAACTGTGACAAGTATACTTTGAAAGCTGTGCGGACAACTGCACGCAAGGCGCATCCGAGCGTGGAAATTGAAGTATACAGGGGGCTTTACCCTGTTAAATGAAATCTGGCCCCAAATGTACAAAAAGAGTAGATATTATTTGCACTAAGTATCAATAGCTAAAATTCCATCTTGTTTACACCAAGTGAAATTGCCTTTGCAAGAAGGTTGGCTATATGCACTTAAGCTGAAAGTATACGTTTTTTACACCAATGCGAGCGCATGTGCACAGTCGAACGCACAGCATTATTAAGCCCCGGGTATACTTCAATATCCGCATCCGGACGGGTCTCATACGCAGTCATGTCCGCACAGCTTTCAAAGTATACTCAACCGCGAATGAGCACTAGGGCTGTCAAAATTGCTCAAAAATACGTTTGAATATTCCCTCTAAAAAAACCACGAATATTCTAACTATTCGAACATCTGGTTGCGCATTACGTCAATAACAGGACAAATTAATACAAAGAGACATAACTACTTGTATAGGTAGTCTATTTAAGTTTAAACACATTTGACAACCTATTACTACACAAAAACAAGTAAATCAACTAATGGCCAAGACCGCAGACCTCTCTCTCTCTCGCCCTCACCCTCACTCTCTCTGCGGTTTAAATGAACGAACACATTTTGAGAGCTGATCAAGAGTTTTGTGCAAGCAATTTAAGGTCGCGACTCTTGTCCCAAATATAGCAGGCTTCATTCAGTGATTGAAACAAATATTAATTGAAGTTTTACAGCATATTGAACACTCAGAGCGAGCTGTGCTGTGGTAAACATGGAACTTTTCCTTGACATGAAACGGTAAATAATCAAACCAGTGGAAGCAGTGCATTTATCCTTTATTCATGCAATATTAGGGATGCACCGAAATGAAAATTCTTGGCCGAAACCGAAAACCGAAAAAGAGGAAACCAAGGCCGAAAGCCGAAAACCGAAAGAAATTATTCCAAATATTAGTACCATTGCATTTATGGCTATGACTGTGTACTAACTTTACTAAAATCAAGGCATTGCAATTGCATACATTAATATTAAAGTTTCAAAGAATAAATCAGTTACAAGTTATGCCAATATTTATTTAGCACATTGCAACAATGCACAGTATAAAATAAAATTCAAACTAAAATGTTTAACTTGACCCCACTCATTTGTACATTAAATAATAATGTACAGGCCTACCGAAAGGTTTTTAAATTAAATGTTCTCTCATAAAAACAAAGTGCATTTAGGTCTAGTGCATTTAAAAATTTTCTCTGTAGGACTACTACAAGAAAGTGCATTCAGAACAAGTGCAACTGCTTAAAGATACAACTATTTTCTCTTTAGGCCTTTAACATAATAGTGTATCAAAGCAAAGACTGCCATAGCCCATATGTTAACTGTAGAATAGGGGTGTAGCGGTACACAACTGACGGTTCGGTACAGCAGTTTTACAAAAAGGCTTTTTATTTATTTTTATTGGTTAACTGGAAAAAAAAAGTCTGTCCTTAAATGAATTAAATTATAACTAAAAGTTTATTGAATATATTGCTCTAAACTATATAGGGAGCCCTTACTTGCACATTAATATTAAAGGTTAAAAACAGAGCCCAAACTATTAGCCTAAATTCAGTTGCTATGTATTTTTAGGTCTAATAATCAACACTCAAATAACATCGTACACAAACATGTACACTTCACATAAGGCAGTTTTTGCAATAACTTCTAAATCTAATTATAAAATAGTTTTTTATCCAATTCGTTGTTGAAATATAATCATTTATACACAGTGTCTGTCATTTTATTTAAACATACATGAAATAATCAAGATATCATTAACAGGTTAAGTAGAATATAATGAATATAACGGCTAATATAGGTCATATATTTAGTGAAAGAGTTGATTTCTCTAGTGAACTAACAGCTGTGGACACTGAGGTGCCTGAGGTAAATGATGCTACATGACTGTTTAGTTTACAGCAGTTATATAGAGGTCTTTCTGCCGTTGAAACACTGACTGAGCGATTACACCATATATGATACGTGACAGTAAGTTGTAATGTATCCTCAACACACCTTAGATGTTCATTCATGTTTATTCTTAAGGAAGAGATGATCGATCGCGTTCACGCGCGCGCGCTGCCGCCAGATTGAAGTGTGTTCCGCGCTTAAAACATGCCCACTGTTAAAGATTGCGTTGGGTTTCACAGTGAAGTCTGGTCCTCTTCTCATCGAGAACATGAGCTCTCGCTGTCAGTGCTTGTGCATGGAGCAGACGTGGATGTTTCTCAGATATACTGAAAAACGTCCACACCGCAGACATGTTGCTTCAGACAAGCACGTGCAGGTGGCGGTTTCTGTTTGCGTCATCACAACATTTCGGCCATGTTGTTTCGGTGATAAAAGTCTTTCGGCCGAAAACCGAAAATGCACTTTTGGGGCATTTTCGGCCGAAAATTTTCGGTGGCCGAATATTCGGTGCATCCCTATGCAATATCTATTCATTCAGTCAGTACAGTAGCCTACACTTTAGTAATGTTGGGGTTATGGTACCTCGGCTCCATTGCTCGACAGAACTCCCTGAAGCCTGCCCCATCCACCACACTGATCGCTCATTAATTTCGCTGATCGAAATTAATTTCTCCGTTATGGCCTCTTGTCGTGTTGCAGACAGAGCTTGTGGCGAGCGATGCAAAGTAAGGGTGGTCCAGTTTGCACATACAAATGAGTTGCTTATATTTACAAAATGAGCCTACAAAAGCATAAACAAGCTTGTTTAATAAAGAAAAGTTCACGAAACTAAGTGAAAACTTTAGGGAACTTAGGAAACATTTAAGAGATCATAAATTGAGTTGTATAAGTTAACGTTACATTTCTACATTCATTTCCCAGATAGCACACATACATCTCGGAGACGTCTATTTGATGTGCGTGTTTACATCTGGAAGACGTATTTTTTTGAGTGTTTGCTCATCTGCATTTACATTTATGCATTTGGCAGACGCTTTTATCCAAAGCGACTTACAGTGCCCTTCATACAGGGACAATCCCCCTGGAGCAACATGGAGTAAAGGGCCTTGCTCAAGGACACACTGGTGGTGACCACTGGGATCGAACCAGCAACCTTCTGCGTATCAGTTCCATGGTTTAACCCACTGGACCACCATCTCACACCATCTGCAATACGTCTATTGGACGTTTCCTGTCAGATGTCAAATAGACGTTTAAACAATGTCTTTAAGATGTTTATGATTTAGAATGTATGAAAAACTGACATCTTAAAGACGTCTATCAGATGTTTGTAAACAACAGATGCTTTCCAGATTAAGTGATCTTTAACA
Organism: Gobio occitaniae; assembly: GCA_033150135.1. Lineage (NCBI taxonomy): Eukaryota > Metazoa > Chordata > Actinopteri > Cypriniformes > Gobionidae > Gobio > Gobio occitaniae. The sequence goes on along the minus strand of JARQWZ010001449.1, from coordinate 266,830 downwards.
GACATCTTGCAGACGTACGTGTGCTATCTGGGTTTGTTCTCATGTCACAAGTAATATCAAGGTTTATTTTGATCTGTTTTACATGATTCTTTTGTAGTGTGGTTTTCGGTTAAGTGTAATAAAATAAATATCGTCACCTGTGTACATTAGCCCACTTCTTCTCGATGCTTTTTCCTGATGGTTTATAGAACAATTACTCCGAGTCGCCCTCCGTCGATTCAAAGAATAGCACAACGGCTAGCGCGTCAAGTATAAACTAAACGCCTCGTCCATTTGGGGAGGAGCGCACGCAGTCAGCGGGGGCTCGCGCTGAGGAGCCAGGCTTCAGGCGCGCCCACTCGCAAAGCAGACAGCCACGCCTCTACTACCGCGGGCGTTTTTTTCCATTTTTTTTTTTTTATTCAAATATTAATTTTCACCTTCGAAATTCTTTTTTTTTTTAACTATTCGAATATATATTCGAATTTAGAATATTCGTTGACAGCCCTAATGAGCACAGATGGCCAAGTTGGACATATGCGCAGTACACAGTAAAATCAGCAGTGTAAAAATTGCAGTGTTAAAAGTCATTAATTCCCAAAGAGTTAAATTAACAATCTACAGTGTTAAAGCGTAATCTTCTTCAGTGTAGTTATGTGGGTGCTACATAGTGTAAATTTATTTTAACACTGAAAGTGCAAAAAAACGCGCCGAATAGTTTTGACTCCGCCCTTCGATGACTGCTGCCTCTCCAGACGACAACGCCATTTTATCTTCATTCGACTGAGACGGTGGGTTGGATTGCTTTTCTTTCTAAAATGAAATATTAAGTACATTTGTTAACATTTTTAGTTAAATATGGTTATGAACACATTTATAAATGATTAACTGCGCCTTTTTGTCAGGATTAAGGAAGCTCGTCAAGTTCATGAGATGCCGAGATGTAACTTACAGAAGAATGTGAACTTTTCTCATGCCTATTTGATTTCCTAGATGAAGGTGATTTTACGTCTAAAATATTTTTTGGGATGTGTTTACAATTTGTTATATTTTAGCTTATTTAATTTTGGTTTGTTCACAGCCTTCATGAAAGAATGCATTCCCGCCTCCAGTCACTCGGTTTTACGACGAGTCAGTCAGGCAGTGAAGTCGATAAGAAGCTCTGAAGCAGCAACATTTGGGCTTTTTCTGCGCAGATGAGAGAATTCTTCAAATGGTAATTGTATATTTGTTTTGTAAGCATTAAGTGTGGCATTATGTTGTGTCCTTTTGTTGAAACGGTAAAAGTGTCTGTGTTATACATTTAACGCGTTAAGAATTCCGTTTGTGTGACGCATGCGCATTATTAACAGTGTGTTTAAGCGTCTTGTAGCGCGCAGTGCTTTTTGCAGACTGAGGTGGGGAAGCGTTTAAACTTTTTATTCGCCCTATGTTTAAGTGTGAATTACATCAAATGTACGTTGCTTGTTCTTAGCACTGAATATGATATCATGTCTGTCAGGTCGTCATCTGCGTCAAGACACAACTACGCTAATGTTAAGGTACCAGTTTTTTTTATGACAGTTCAGTTCATTGTGAAAGTGAGTTAAAGCTAATCTGTAAATCCGTTTGTCTTCCAAATCAGTTAACAAGTAACGTTATTTGCCTACGTACTGGCAGAGCATGTTACTTAAGCTTGAAATCAGTGTTTATCAATTCATACTGCATGTTATTTTGGGATAAAAATGTCCTAAATATTTATCTCTTTGTGTTTTAATAATATGAATCTGTATTTTCTGGTCTAATTATAAATGCCATTAATAAGTTGATGGTAAAATAAATTCTAAACGTGTCTTAAAATATAATGTAGTACACCAAGTTCATTTTAAGATACCTTACTAACATTACACATTTAAATTATATAAATGTATTTAATAATCAGATTAAATAAATATGTAAATGGTTTCAGGCCTCCATGTGAACAAAGTTTTGTGGCTATTAAACTTTAACAGTCATTTAATTGATCCTAAAAACGAAGGGTGTGAATATAAATAATTTCACAATTTAACACCCATGTTTTATAGACAGCTCTCAGCTTAATCAAAATTAAGCGTAATCACAATTATTTTTTACTAATTTAAACTGTATTGCATAACTGAATTTAGGAAATATTATTTTGAAATCCTTTTCCAATAGAATTGGCCCAGACCCCTGCAGTGTCAAGTGAAGGAAGCTCCTCTCATGAGATGGCAAACTGAGTCTGATGACACTGTTCTTCTGAGTGATGGAAGCCCTTCAAGAAAGCAACAGAATACTGAAGATGAATCCAGAAATGTGAGTGTCATGATATATTTTTCTATGTGCAGTACAAATTTTAAAACATGACAAATGACCATGTAAAATTAAAACGTAACTGAGCAACAACACGGTATCTTTGTTCAGACCTGGAATTTTCGTGTCTTGGGTGATTGTGTGTCTTGATCATAGACTGTAAAAAAATATGGACGTAGTGTCCGTGACGTCACCCATAGGATTCTGATGAGCCGTTCTGAAGCGCAAAGTAGGGACAAGATGGCCGTCGCCATCTTGGCAGCGCGTCACTCCCGGATAACAGAAAATGGGCAAAAAGGCGGGGCGTGGGCGGAGCTTAAGTGAAGTAAAGATGACTAACAGACAGCAGATAAATGGCTATAGAGACAGAGCGACACGCGTCATAATCTGAAGGCCACGCCCACCGGGGGGGGGAAAACAATCAAACCGTCTCCATTGACTTTGCATTGCGTGAAGCGTCCTTTTTATCATTTCGGACTTATAACAAAAAACTGAACAATGTATAAAAGCTGATATGTGACAAGGTGTACAGCAAACAAGCTAAACAAAACCCAGAAGCAAAAAACCCAGACGTTTTTATAAGCTGTTGACCCAAAAAACGAGCGTTTAAGTACAAAAAAGTGGATTCAGGCCATTGAGACAGAGCGCGCGGGTCATATTACACTGAAAACTACGACGACTAGAGGGGAACGTAATCAGCGACAGTAAATATAATATATAAAACGGACATTTGGATATTTGACTTAACAGTGACAAAATGTTTACTGCACACAGACATATTGAGGCATACTGAGTGTCAGGATCCCAAAATTTACCCATTCTTCCTGCTGAAGCTTCACTTCGTATTGCCTGTATCCACTTTTATCTTCTTAAACGCTCGTTTTTTTGGGTCGACAGCTTATAAAAACTTATTTCTGTGTTTTTTAGCTTGTTTGCTGTACACCTTGTAACATATCAGCTTTTATACATTGTTCTGTTTTTTGTTATAAGTCCGAAATGACAATGAGGCAGCCTCCTGCAATGCAAAGTCAATGGAGAGCGTTGGATTGTTTTCCCCCCCGGTGTGGGCGTGGCCTAAATACGCTCTGTCTCTATCCACCTGTCACTCGAAGTGGCCACACCCTTAATTATGCAGAACTTTAATGCTTTATATAATGTAAACAAATGAGTTATAAAAAAATTCACCCCCCTCACAGTTGTCATGAAGGGCAAAATTAGCCTATAGACCAAAACCACAATTTGTACCAGACTGTAAACATGTTTTATTCTGCTGTAAAGTTGGGCATTTTAACTTGGGGCTCAATGAGATTCTGCTCCTTCTGGAGCCGCTCTAGTGGCCAGTCGATGAATTGCAGTTTAAGGCACTTCCGTATTGGCTTCAAGAGAAACTGCGGGAGGAGCCGCTTGGTCTTGATTCATGAAGACACATCAATCACTGTCATCATGTTAATTCAACATATTAAACTGCAAAAAGTTTAAAATTGTTGTCATTTCTCACCCTCATGTCATTCCAAACCCAAGAAGACTTATTATTCATCTTCAAAACTCAAATTAATATGACAGTCCATGCAATTACCACTTAGAAGCTTAAAAAGTTAATAAAGAGATCATAAAACCAATCCAAATGAAGTGGTTTACTCAATCTACTCGATTGATTTTGAAATAGATTTAATGTAGACTTTTATTCACATATAAACATTAATCAACGAGCATAATAAGAAAAAGTAAATTTGGACTAAACTGATTGATTTATTTGGATTAGTTTTAAAATCTCTTTGATGTTTTTGAAGCGTCAAAGTGGTAGTTGTCTATCTGCCAATGGAGGGACAGAGCTCTCAGATTTCATCAAAAAGATTTTCATTTGTGTTTCAAAGACAAAAGAAAGTCCTGCGGGTTTGGAACGACATAAGGTTGAGTAAATAACAGAATTTTCTTTTTTGGGTGAACTATCCCTTTAATAAAAGAATGTGGCCTAGACCTTCTTGGGTGCATTTACACCTGTACATCGAGTTCAATTGTGCGTCACCCAAGATGAATGTTAAAGGGTTAGTTCACCCAAAAATGAAAATTCTGTCATTAATTACTGACCCTCATGTCGTTGGACACCCGTAAGACCTCCGTTCATCTTCAGAACACAAATTAAGATATTTTTGTTGAAATTCGAAGACTCAGTGAGGCCTCCATTGGCAGCAATGTATTTTGCACTCACAAGACCCATAAAAGGTACTAAAGACGTCGTTACAAAGTCCATCTCACTACAGTGGTTCTACAATAATTTTATGAAGCAACAAGAATAGTTTTTGTGCGCAAACAAAAAATCAAAATAGCGACTTTATTCAACTTTATTCTGTGCCTCAGACGTGAACTCACTAAGCACCACGACGCATGCGCGAGAATAGAGCCAGCGTTCTGACACATCACTTGGAAACGAGGAGATTTGTTTACAAGCAGAGGAAGATTCGCCATATCTAAGCTGTTGAATTCTACATTGATTGTGCTTTTGGGTCTTGGCGTAGTGCTCAAAATGCTGCTAAAGTGTGCATTTCCTGGGTGCCCGAACTATGCTCGACGTCATATTCTCGCGCATGCGTCGTGGTGCTTCACGAGTTCACGTCAGAGGCCCAGAATAAAGTTGAATAAAGTCGCTATTTTGATTTTTTTGTTTGTGCACAAAAACTATTCTCATCGCTTCATAAAATTATTGTAGAACCACTGTAGTGAGATAGACTTTGTAACAACGTCTTTACTAGCTTTTATGGGTCTTGAGAGAGGAAATGTCATTGCTGCCAATGGAGGCCTCTCTGAGCCCTCGGATTTCAACGAAAATATCTTCATTTGTGTTCCGAAGATGAACAAAGGTTTTACGGGTGTCGAACGACATGAAGGTAAGTAATTTTTATTTTTGGGTGGCAGAATTTTTATTTAACCCTTTAATGCCAGGTGTGAGTGAATGGTACTACCCTGTGACTACACAATCATCTGAACAGAATGGTTCCTGAGAGTTATGCATGTTATTATTCTATGTAACTGTTTGGTGATTTTTTTTTTCTTTTTGTTCGTTTTGATTTTTAGTGAGAAGACCTCAGCTAAGTTCCCGGAAAGGCTTCTTCCAAGACCTTCAAGGACCTGATTGACTGCGGAATCTGCTGTGAAAGAGGATGAAACCAATGATTCAGGTTCGACTATAATTCAGAATAAGATTATCTATACATGTTCATGCATTTTTTGCTGAAGTTGTCACATTTGTTATTTAGAATCCGCAACGATCCTGCATCAATTCATCTCCTACTTCCTTCGATTCCACCATCACTATGAGGCTGCAAGAGACCTGGAAAGATGTCCTCGTATCAAGCTGAAAAATATTTTCATCCTCAAAAAGGTACATTTGGACATTTCTGTCACACTTCCTCAAAATTAGTCTGCCTCAAAATATTGCCAGTTGTGTTGAATGTATTGTGGAAAACTGATACAAAGATGGCCAATTGGAGAGCTGACTTTGAGTGTTTTTTTTTTTTGTCTATGATCTGTAGGCAAGGAATGACATACCAGAACACCTTGATTGAATTGAAGAGACCACACAGCCATACCTGGTCACTGATGGGACAGGGAGGAACAGCATTCATGGATGCTACACAACTGTCGACAAGTAGCTTTCTGCAATCTTGTTCAAATCTACCTGTTATATTTGTTTGTGTCCAGGCAAGTTTGAGGATTATATGCGTTTTATTAACTTTTTTAAAATTGTATTTCTGTGCAACACCTCAAGAATGTTATTGACTAATTGACATTTACACATCTGATATGTTTTAAAGTAGCCGCTTTGTCCATTTGTTAAATAAACTTTGGATTTATACGTCTGAAGACTCTTGATTTTGTGTCTGATCTTGTACATTAACACCATATAATAGTGTAAAAAATAGTGTAACATTTTTTTTGCACCGAACAGAACATTTTATTAATAACACTTATAGTGGAATTAAATCAACACCAGGGGTGTTAAACACCCCATAGTGTAAAACTTGAACAACAATTGTAAGTGTAACACTTTACACTCACGGTGTAATTTTTCTACACTGTAGGGTGCTATATTAACACTGTAAATTCAACACTACAAACGGTGTACTTTTTACACTAATTAGATTGGGACCATATATGATCCGGAGTAGTGTTAAAATTAACACTTTAAGTGTTAATTTTACACTGCGTTTTTTACTGTGTACAATTGTTGTGACTCTTGTGACTTTCTAGCACATGCGCTGTTGTACGCGGACCGTCCGTGCGGTATCAAAAATCGGGCTGCACGCGAACGGGGTGTGCGGACGCCCGCGAAACCTCCTGATGATGAAAATGACGTCACACGGAAGGCTGAAGTATACTTTGGTCTTTAGTACCTACTTCTTTTGACTCGTACACGTACACAGGCGTTGGATATATGCACAGTTTTGAGCAATCTCTCGCCACATGTTACCCACCCTACTGCAAAAAATTAAATGCACATGTGCAACCTTGCTGTACAAAGTATGCGCGGTTACAAAAATCTGGCGGTGCGAGTTCTGATAACGAAATTCGTGTCACACACTGTACACTGACCCTTGCGTACGCGTAAAAAGTGAAGTATTTGGGCTTTAGTTTTAACAGAGACTACATTATTTAATTTGCCATGTCTGTTGACTCACCCAGCTCCAGTTCTACAGTTGCATTGGCTGAAAGTCTTCCAGCAAACACTTGACACATGTAAACTCCTTTGTCCTCAGATCTGACACTCTTCAGTCTGAGAGAGAAGTTTCCTTTGGGGATTTCATCAGCGAAGAACTCAACTCTGTCTCTGTATCGCTCATGTGCTGCCTCTGGTAAAGTCTTGTTGTCTTGGTAGAGCAGAACCAGAATATCATCATCTCCGTCTGTTTTCTTCCATGAAACCTCTTCAATGTGTTCAGGTGTGATGTGAGAGTCTGAGCAGTTCAGAGTGACGTCCTCACCATCATATGCAGATATGGAGCGACTCGATCCTGATACTAGCAGACGCTCTGAGAGAATATAAATAAATAAATAAATAAATAAATAAATAAATAAATAAATAAATAAATAAATAAATAAATAAATAAATAAATAAAATACATAAAAAGACATTTGATTGAATTGATTGAAAGTGGTTCTCACCAACATCTTTTATCTGAACCTCAGTCTCTCCAGAATCCGGGTCACTGTAAACTGCACATGTGTAATTTCCCTCATCTTCAGCTCTCAGATTGTCCAGACGGAGGGAGAAGTTTCCATGTTGAATCTGATCAGTAAAGAAATGAGCTCTCTCATGATAATCCTGATGCTGGACCTCTGGTCGACTCTCACCATCCAGAAACAAATGAACTACAGTCTCTGAGTCTGTCTCTGAATCTGCATCTGAGTCTGTTCTTCTCCATTTCACCTCCAGAGTCTGCACTGGTAAAGGTTTATCAACATAACAGGGCAAAACCACTGAAGATCCCGGAGGAGCAACCAGAGGAGAAGAGGGACCACGCACAGTGAACCCTGTAATAAAATAGAGAAACGTATTAGGTCTACGTAAAAAAAACTGAGAAATTTTTTTTTTTGCGTGTCAACGTAAAGTGTTAATACGTACCATCAGCGATCACCAGGAGTATTGAAATAACAACAAACTTAACGTCCATAGTTTATACAAAGACAGAGCTAAAATTAAATCATGTGAATTTTGTCCACAGTCTTTCACGCGAGACCACGCCTAAATACACTTTCGCTTTCTTCTCCAGGTGAACCGTGAAGGACAAAAGCAGGAACCGTTAAAATATCACTTTTTGTTGGCTCTTTAACGGCTCGTGTTGACTCATGGGCGTCGGAAGAAAAAAAAATGTGGGTGGGTCCTCTCTCAGAAAAAAAATATTACTGTTCCTCAACCAACAGAAACTAAAATATGTTTTTCTGGAAAAAAGGATATAAATTATAAAGTTAGATCCCTTTTTCTTGAAAATATCATCTCTGTATCTCCTGCAATTTCTTATTGGAATAATTTATTTATACATTTAAATTGGAAAAAAATTTGGTCCTTGCAACAAAAATACTTTCTCACTAATAAAGTAAAAGAAGTGTCTTTCAAAATAATAAATACATTTTACCCTGTTAAACATTTCATGAAGAAATTTAAAACTAATATTGATACTGCACAAAAGGACGCTGTCAGCTGGATGCAAGAGATGTGGGGAGCACAAGAAAAAATGCCCACCTCCGAATTCACGTGGAAAGGGTGATTGGAACCGTCCGCAACAAGTACACTATTTTGTCAGATAAAGTACCGATTCACATGGTGTTGCCAAGCAAGGACGAAGACATGACATTCCTCTATAAGATTGTGTCTGTATGTTGTGCTCTCGGAAGTGCCGCTTCGAGATGCCAGTGCCGCATTTTGCGCCAGCCCTTACTGCAAACATGAGCCCTAGCGTTGTGCTGAAATAAATGTGCATTAAATACAGCCATAAGTGTCTGTTGCATCCATACCCACAATCTTCACAATAAATATAAGTTACTTAAATCAGTATAATGTGCAAAAGCAGGAAGTGTCACACAATCGCAATAACCGTATAATGTGCAAAAGCAAGAAGTGTCACAAAATCAGATATTTTTCAGTGTTTATTTGCAAGTAGTGCAACAACACAGAACGGTGCAGAATGCTTCAAGGTAAAAGGTTAACGTTACATAGGGGCGCCAAAATGTATTACTGATACTATTTTATTAATATTAATTTGAAATATTACCAAATAAAGCGCAAAAAACGTAACTAAGTCCACGCATCTTTCCGGTCCGCCTCATCAATCTCCCCCCGCCGATCTACTTGAAGTGCGTCAGAAATACAACGCGCGATCAGTTTATCGTTAGGGGAATTTGTTCCCAGCAAACACAAAACGTTTTTACAACGTTGTATTTTGGTTGCAATTAGGTAATGTTGCAGTACAACGTTTTAAAGACGTTTTAAAAACGTTTTTTAAATAGAAAAATAATGTAACCAAAATAAAACGTTTCAAAAACGTTGTAAAAATACCAACCTGGTACGTTTTCTTTAAGTAGTCAAAAAAACGTAAATATTACGTTTGTCTTCTACCAAACTACAACTTTTGTTAGACGTTTTATTCTGGTGTTAAAATAACGTAATCTGCACGTTGGAATAGGACGTTTAAAAACGTCATGACAGTACCAAAATACAACCAGATGCCAAACCTCCAATGATAGGCTACGTTCTGTTTGTGTAAAAATATCAGTAACATTTTACCATTGAGGCGATTCAGTGACTGAGTGAGACTGATTTATGCGGCTGAGCATTCGATATCAAAAGGACTTAAAGGTAGCCTAATATGTGAATGCTTACTTTCAGTGGTCTCTGCTCATTTACTGATAGCAAGCTATATTAGATTAATCCAATCGATTATTGTTGTTTCATAGCTCATCACGAGCCTGGCGCGTGGATCAAACAGCTCATAGAGTGTAAAAATGAGCCCGATCACACGAAAATGCGTATAAATATATAACTATATACGCACGAACCTAGGCTGTGATGATGTACACTGTTAAAAATTTGTTGTAATTTTACAGGAAATTCCTGGCAACTAGTTGCCGTAAATTTACAGCAAGTAAGATACAGTATTTTTCCTGTTTTTTTTAATACAATAAAGTACTGTATTTATACAGCAATACTACTGTGATTATTACAGTAAAATGCTGTAATTTATTTCCTGTAAATTTACTGCAACTCAGTTGCCAGGAATTTCCTGTAATTTTACAGGACAGAATTACAATGAAATATTCCTGTTATTTGTAAATATTACAATAAAATACTGTAATTTTCTGTCTTCCGCAATTAACAACAATACAATGGCCTCTTTTCTTTGTTTTATTAAGACACTATTCAACAACACATTACACACTTATAAAAGTATCCACTTTTTTTTCATACAAAAATTACAGTCTCACGGGAGAATCCAGCTCATTTCCAGATGTCCAGAGAGCCCATCATCAGGGGAACATGGGAGGTGGGGGGTTTACTATAAAGGCTCACACCACTACTAGCCCATCAACTCAAAAGTCCAGGAGTTCTTAAGAGGGTGCAGACAGTTGTGTTGAGCCTGTGTCTCTTCTCTGCTTTGCTGCCCGCCTGGGAGAGAGAGAGAGAGAAAAAAAAAAAAGTTTCAAGTTTTCATATCTGTTGATGAATACAGTGTAAAAAAATAAAAAGTTACCCAATTCCTACTTGCTCATAGAAGAAAACTACCTTGATGTATTTAACATTAACAATTTATATATTACAACAACTTCACATTAGAATGTTTTATGTGAATTTGAACAGTTTCCAGTCAGGATTTCTTTTTCAAATGGTTAAAATGTACATTAAAAAGTTGGATGGAGACCCAGCTATTGCCGTTAAGTGTCTGTTCTATCTAGAGTTGGTATTCATTCCCCTGCAGGACATTTATTTAAACAGAAGAGTCTGACAGACAGCAGTTTAACATCACAAAATTTGACATGAATTAATTAATGAAAGTCGTAAAGTATGGTTAAGGTATTTAGCAGATGCTTTTGTCCAAAGCGACACAATATACAGTAGATGCATACATACAATGACATATATTGAAGAAAAACATTGTAAAAGCCAATGTAATTCTAAATGTTAAGTTGTTAAAGGGTTAGTTCACCCAAAAATGTAAATCCTGTCATTGTATGTATGCATCTACTGTATATTGTATGTCGCTTTGGACAAAAGCGTCTGCTATATACCTTAACCATACTTCACCAAATTTGACATTAATTAATTAATGAAAGTCGTAATGTTAAACTGCTGTCCGTCAGACTATGGCAATAGCTGGGTCTCCATCCAACTTTTTAATGTACATTTGAAAAAGAAATCCTGACTGGAAAAAAATTCACATAAAATATTCTAATGTGAATAAAAACTTTTATGTGGATTGACTCGATATTTCGTTGAGATAACAGAGCTGATGGAAATGCTCTCTAATTAGAATGTTTTTTTTTTTTTTGAGTGTGCCAAATTTGTACGAATGCACTTAATGAGCAAATGAGTTGGATGGAAACCTGTCTATTGACATCAATGCAAATAGTATATCATAGAGCCTAATAATACTGGACAAAAAGTAAGTGATTAATGGGACTTTCCATATGAGAATGATAGATCTATTTTCTTTATAGTGTGTAAACAGTTTAAACATACCTTTGGACAAATTCAAGAGTTCTTGAGGCCTCTTTAGGATACTGCAAGTTGATGTCGTTCCATGGACATCATCCACTTGTCCGCATAGTGTCTCTCCTGAAAAGCATTACAATATGATAACTAAAAGAGCACTAGAAAACTGCACGACATAAACACACACAAGTGGCGATGTTGGCATGCAGAATTCCAGCACAGTGCTATTAAACAAAAAAGGGAAGAATATACCTTGCACAATTAAGCAAGGTGTACTGGGCAGGGTCTCTCTCTGGATATCAGCAGCTGTGGCATTGGGCTAGGGAATAAAAATGTAAACATTACACAAGGTAAATTACACAGCAAATTCCAATTACTATTATTTTAATATTTCATACAGTATGCCAGGCAGCCATATATAATTTGAGACAAAGAAAATGGTCCACTCAACACAGAAGAAAAAAAAAGGCAAATATTTGTAATATACTGTATGTATGCTACACCATCTAAAACAGTTAAAGGATGTTAGCCAGTCAACTCCCTATAGCGGTTCAGACTGTCTATGGAATATTAGAATAATTTGGAATAGATAGTCTGTGTGAAGACTATATTATCAACACAATGGTATTGCACAAACAATTTACAAAATAACTGTTGGAAGAGAGAACGAGCCAAAGTAAGTGTGTGTGTGTGTGTGTGTGTGTGTGTGTGTGTGTGTGTGTGTGTGTGTGTGTGTGTGTGTGTGTGTGTATTTGCAAGTTATACTCACATGAGCCTTAATAATGTAGATGGTCTTGCTGCCATTATTTACTTAATAGACATCCAAGACTTCACCCACACCTGTTGTCAATTACAAGACAGCAAAACAGAAGTCATAATAACGTTACAATAGCCTGACTGGTAATCAATGCAATAATAACCTGAGCTAAGGAAGCTGACCGGGCTACTAATGTTTATTTTTACAGTCTAACGTTAGTCTAGTTGGCCAATGCTAATGATGCTAAAATTTTTTGAGCTATCGTCATTGTGGTGGTTTTCCATTAGTTACTAGTTCACCTTGCCTCAACTGTATTCCCCATGTTTGCTTTTCCATTGTGAAAATCTCGTGCCTTGTGGCTGTAAGGTAACTGTGACTGTACTCGTCGAGGTAACAAGGCGAGCCGATGAGATGACGTTCAGATCAACGGCTCTGGTTCTGATATAATTGACAACAAATCCGTGTCTGAAATAATCCAGCTAGGAGCCGATGTGCAGCTAATTTACTCCCGCGGCGGTGTTACAGCTGCTGCTGAGTTTGTCTACGTTAGTATATGATTCCTTCGGTGTTGACCGTTCAGGGCCGCGGTGAAGTTCGCTTCTTACTCTATCCAACTTAACTAACGGTGAAGTTAGTTCAGGAGGTTTCTACCGGGAGCGAGCGAGTCGAGGCGAGCTAATTTTAGTAAAGGGACCTAACGCTAATGTCGCGGAAATTGACCAAACTAAACAAACAGCACTCACTCAGATCACCGGTATTAATATATCCATAGACTTATAAAATAAATGTCATGTTACATACCTGAGATGTTCCTTCTTCCAAAAATGGTTGAATACTTCTGGTACCGTTGGCCGGCTGGCCGCGTAAATTTCGAAATTCAAACAGCAGAGATCCCACAATGCTATGCGATTGCTGTAAAAGAACGCTTCTACAGTGTAGTTACAATAATATTACAGGACTGACCAAAAATTTCCCGTCATGCATTTGCATTTACAGGAAAACCGTGAATACAATACGTTGTTGTAAAATTTATTGTAAAAATTACATCAATTGCTAACAGTGTAGGCTGAGGCTGCATATCCAATTAAACAACGTTATCAACTGTCGGGACATTTTCTACTCCATCAGTAAGCCTATGTGATGTTTTAATTCTTGAAACGCTGTGTAATTGACATATGACGTGTTTAATGGGCGTGCGTGTTGAACATTCGAGTCGCTTTTAAACTGGAGCGGTGGGAGTTACCATCAGTGGCGGAGCCAGAGGGCTAGTTGGGGTGGCAATTGCCACCCAAGACGAAGTCCTTGCCACCCCTGTTGCCACCCCGCTGAAAACATTACACTGTTTGATCTTTACGAACATTTCCCAAATCTCCCAGCGGACGTGAATGCATCGGTTTCACATTGCACGCGCGTTAGCAGGGCGTAAGCAGCGCGTGTTTTTTTTCGGCGCCCATGTTAACAGATTAGAGCATTCACACCACACGCAGAGGCGGCACGGCATCGCGTAGCAGAGCAGAAGCAGCAGTGCCGCGATCGTTTCGGCGCCGAGTCTATTTTTGCCGCGCTGCTCATGCTGAATTAAAGCCACAGTGGATTGTTCTTGATCAAAACTGACCTGATTAACAAGGAAAATAACAAATTTCACCATGAAATCATGTAGTGAAGTGTCCCGTGTGTTTCACGATCGACATATGACATCCAGCGCTGTGGAAAAAATATATAAAATACACGAAAACACAACACTGCCAGAAGTTTATGGCCAAACTTGAAAGGTCCGTTTAAATGATTAAAACTAGAGGCTTATCTTAACTTTAAAGGTTACTTTTATCATGTAAACTACACACACACACACATATATATATATATATATCGGTCGTCGGTGTGTGAATGAGTGTATGAATGGGTGAATGTGAGGCAAATGTAAAGCGCTTTGGATGGCCGTAGGTCTGTTAAAAGCGCTATATAAATGCAGTCCATTTACCATTTATTTACCATATATATATAAAATAAATATAATATAATATATATATACTTTTATTCTTGTGGTACATGTTTGAATGTGTACAACTGCCTAGTCCTGCCTTGTTTTGATAGGTCCAAGTTTGCCTCAGTTTTTTCTCTTGGACTTGATTAGTCCAAGGAGCACTTTGAATATTTGTTGTTCTATTTTTGCTGTATACTTAATACATATATAATTGTGTACATTTTGGAAAATAAACAACTTTAATTTAATCTATATACATTTTGTGGAAAATAATTTATTTTTAATTGAACACTTTGTATATTGACCCCCCAAAATAACACCTTGCCACCCCTTTGCCACCCCTGTTTTTAAAGTCTAGCTCCGCCACTGGTTACCATGGAAACGGGGCGACACAGTGAAACAGCAAGACTCAGCCTGCGTCCTGTCACTGTTGTTTTCACTGATTTCAGGTAAGTTTAGTCCCTAAAATTACACACATAATGTTAAATTACACCTATAATACATACAACTGTTCCGTTGTTATGTTGAATATTTAATTTATAGAAATGGTTTAACGTTAGTGTCTTCGGAAAAAATCCGTTAGCCGTTATGCCTGGCTCACACTACAGGAGTTTTAAAATCCTATCCGATTGTAAAATCTGGTTGCAGCACACACTTCAGGAGAATCTTTGCAGATTTTCTTCCCTCAAATCTTAAACATGCTCACACTACAAGATTTGAAATTCGTGAAGCATCACACACTACAAAATGTTATTAAGATTATCGTGCCAGAGGAAGCGCGTCACGTGATCTATGCAGCAGATCGGAATCGGGGAAAATGGAGACTGTAAACCGAAAACTTGCTCTATCAATAATGATCGCTTGTTGTGAAAAAAAAAAAACAAAAGCGTAAGAATAAACGAGTGTGGATGAGAAAATGGTTGGGGAGACGGGATCAACATGGACTGTCAGTTCTTCAGCGAGAAATGGAGGTAAAATTTACCTTATATTACTATCATAAGCCCTAGTATTCGCACGGGATTAATATTATCTGGGGACCTCGTGTGATTTAGAAATTACTCCCCCACATCTGAATTTTGCGTGGCGCATTCGCACGGGATAAGCAAAGCCTGTGATTTTACTCGAATTTACTGACTTATCTCCCGGATATGATGTCAAGACTTAATGTTTTTTTCGTTATAGATATAGCTGTATGAAATTATAAACAGTCGTATCAATATCATTTTGATTGTTTTATAGTAATAAAAATAATAATTTAGTTAAGTTAGAGAACAGACGCTACAATTAAAAACTGAACTGAGCAATATACGGCGGAAGATTCAGTTTCAAACCTAAATGTAAAAGCGCCCATTTAAGCGAGTTTGTCATTGTCATTTTCTGTTTTTGTGTTTTTCATTAAGAATATTAAACACACCATTCAAGCAATTTACTCCCAAATTGATGCTCATTCTAAAGTGAAAGTATAATCCGCGCGGCCGCACGGGAATTCATAACGGTGCGCATTTTATGCAGCCTAGTGCCATTCTTCGTTAAAGATAAAGATAAAAATGCACACAGGAAACAAAAACCTTGCAAAAATTATATACGATCCGCCTAAACCCGGCCAAATCACAGAGATGCCGATTCACACGGGACTAATATTATCACAGGGCCTCGGTGTTTGGTGAAATATGGAAGGTCATTTGCGGGGGAATTTTTACTTTACATATTACAGACATGGCCGATTCGGACGGGATTAAGATCACAGACATTCTCTGCAATTAATACAAATCACCAGATGTCCCCAGATAATAGCCTACCCCGTGCGAATAGGGCTATAGTGTGCTAGAATGTTTACCGTTATAATATTGCCTGCCTAGTTCAAAAGCGACAGTGTAACCTTTTACAGTGTAGATTTGTGCTGTAATATGAAAATACAATTGGTGCTAGTATAGTAGGCTATGTATTATGAAATGTGTCTACTTATAAGAAACAATGGTTTGCAGCTTTCTCTCTCTCACACACAGCGCGCGCGCGCACATAGACACACACAGCGCGCGCGCACATACATAGTCGTAGACTTGTTTCCTATTGGCTATTGTGACAGTACTGACGTTATTACAATCTTGCTCATCCCGATAAATATCAAACATGTTTGATATGATCGGGGCGAGCCCGATTTGTGTGAGAGCAGATCGGGAGGGGCAAGATTTTATCTGTGAACGTCTCACATTACCAGATAATCTGCGCCGAACATCGGAACCGATCGAGGTCGTGGACAAGATTTTTTCTCAGAATCTCGGGAGGGGAAAATCGGCCATAAATCGGCCTAAAACTCCTGTAGTGTGAGCCAGGCATTAGGCTAACTTTATGAGAGGTAACGTTAACTTAGGCTAACGTAACTAGCCTTGAGCTCTTGTTTATGAAAGTTTGGGGTTTTAATCACATATTATGTGAAGATAAGAGGGCTTTGATAGTTTTGTTAACGTTTTGCTGGCAATTTGTCAATGGATGAATGGAAGTAACGTTAATCTAATTATTTAACCTAAAAGTTTGCACTGTAAAGTTAATCGGTGACGTCACTCACATGGAGCGTGACAATGAGCTGAAACTATTTCAAACACCTTTTTTCTTTTATCTTACATGGTTTTCCATCAATTATTATTATTACGTATATATCTCCATGCATCTGTAAAACCCCAAAACATAAATTCTGATATCTAAAGATATTATATATTGTATAGCCTGTATATTCGTACTTTTTTTTAGCATTTTAACCACGTGCTCTAGTTTATTTATTTATAATAAACCTGACATTGTATACCACATATTGTTGGCTCTGTGACAAATTGTTTATGTTTTTAGATTCTGATAGATGTGCAGAGAACATCTGAGAGGGGGTAAAATCTTTGCGTGGCAGGGGGAGCTGCCACAAAAACCTGCCAGTGCTGAAGGCAGCCGTCACAAAACCCGTCACTGTTCAAGGCAGCTCCTCTAAAACCTGCCAGTGCTGGAGGCAGCTGCCAATCCGGTAGATGCGTGTGAACGAGGACAACGCTGTTCTTTTTTTCACAATATGTAATTCCGCCGTTTTTACACAAACTACAGTACGCGAGAGACACTACGGTACGCACAATGGGTCAATATTCACCACTTACCAAACGCTTTTCGCCTGCCTCAAGATCTCTCACTGTTTTAAAGCTGCCAGACACACAGACTGAAGCACGAAAGCAACAGACAGTGCTATCATGTTCTTATTTTACTTATTTGCGACCTTACCATGTATTTTAATCCACTCATTTGTCTGTAATGGAGCGCGCGTCCCGTCACCTAAGCGTCCGCCAGTTTAACGTCATCGTCAGATAACGAGATCAACAGACAGTGCAGTCATGACCTTATTTACCACTTTAATTCATATTTTATTCCTTTATTTGTGTTTGTGTGGAACGCGCGTCCTAAGCGTTGCGGCAGCCACAACTTAGCGTCTCACCTGCCTCAAGATCTCTCGGTGTTTTACAGCTGCTTAGACCCAGATTGATACAGGAGATCAACAGACAGTGCAATCTGTAAAACACCGAGAGATCTTGAGGCAGGCGCGACGCTAAATTGTGGCTGCCGCGACGCTTAGGACGCGCGTTCCACACAAACACAAATAAAGGAATAAAATATGAATTAAAGTGGTAAATAAGGTCATGATTGTACTTTCTGTTGATCTCCTGTATCAATCTGGGTCTAAGCAGCTGTAAAACACCGAGAGATCTTGAGGCAGGCGCGACACTAAATTGTGGCTTTACACTAAAAGTGGTAAATAAGGTCATGACTGCACTGTCTGTTGATCTCGAGGCAGGCGTGACGTTAAACTGGCGGACGCTTAGGTGACGGGACGCGCGCTCCATTACAGACAAATGAGTGGATTAAAATACATGGTAAGGTCGCAAATAAGTAAAATAAGAACATGATAGCACTGTCTGTTGCTTTCGTGCTTCAGTCTGTGTGTCTGGCAGCTTTAAAACAGTGAGAGATCTTGAGGCAGGCGAAAAGCGTTTGGTAAGTGGTGAATATTGACCCATTGTGCGTACCGTAGTGTCTCTCGCGTACTGTAGTTTGTGTAAAAACGGCGGAATTACATATTGTGAAAAAAAGAACAGCGTTGTCCTCGTTCACACGCATCTACTGGATTGGCAGCTGCCTCCAGCACTGGCAGGTTTTAGAGGAGCTGCCTTGAACAGTGACGGGTTTTGTGACGGCTGCCTTCAGCACGGGCAGGTTTTTGTGGCAGCTCCCCCTGCCACGCAAAGATTTTAGTCCTACTGGAGAATCTCTAAGGTACTATGAACCATCTGACTTGTAAGTAAAACCTCAAACATTCCTGTGTGTATATGATACAACAAATGTTGATAGTTCTTGTAAATTAAATGGTAAAATGTTCATGAAGTGACTCTGAGAGCAGCTCTGCAGATAAAGTTAATGTATAGAGAGACAGCAGACACTGAAATCATTGCAAGCGTCACACACGCTTTAGTTTGCGTAGTAGTCGAAACTGCAGCGCTCATTCACACAGACATGGCAGAACATAAATACTTAAGATTTCATTAGCAGTTTTTTTAGCTTTAATATTCACAGACACTAGTCTGTATTGGTATCTGATTCATTGTACCGCCCTACTTTTAATTTATTAATTCAAAAATTGCCAAATTCTGTGGCGTTCCGCTTTATACAGTAAATTGTGACTGGATTCTGTGGTTTCATGCATGTTTTTGCATCAGGGAAATTAAATGACTCTACGTGGTATTTGCAGTATTAAAGAGATTTAGTTTTGAGAGTTATTTATTGTTGTGTTATAAATGTGTTACCATTAGTATAAGAAGGGTATGAATGACTAAAAGACTAAATTTCAGTCCGGCAGAATTCTCTGCACACTTTAACACAGAGGCCAAATGAGCATTTTGAATGTAAGAACCTCACATTATATTTATAACAATCCTTGTTGATATTTGAATTGTATTTCAGGGCAGTTTGTGAAGACAGATAAACAAGAGATGTTGTGACAACCTGGACAGAAGTCGGTTCCAGATCCACCTTCCACACCAGATTTCTCTCTCATATGGATTGCTGTCTGCTGTCATATTATATGTTCTCTACAGAATTAGGTGCATGCAGATATTACTCAGGAACATGACTAAACTTTATTTGCTATAATACATCTATTTAGTGCACCAGTGTGAAACATACTTCCCCCCACATTTGCTGTATATCTATATCTTTGTCATAGTATTCTTTCAGTGGTTAAGGGGATTTTAGATGACAGGCGTCAACGTTAGTAAATGCAATGATCTCTATGAAATGAAGCGTCAGATTTCTGGTGTTGTGCCGAAATCTGACCTCAAATTATGTGACCCTAGTTGACTGTTACAACTAAACCCATCCCTAATCCTAACCTTATAACTAGGGTCACAGAATTCAGCACTATAACAGAATGAATTTGCATTGAATGAATGGTTTACTTACTAACTCACTCATAAGACAGCCCCTTGCTGCCACCTACTGGCATAACAATGTAACCTGCTACGGAAGCGCTGAAAAACAACAAAAACATTGACTGTTTCTCAAAATCAAGTATGCAAATATTATAAAATATTATTTATTGAACAATAATAGCCATTATAAACTTTACATATGTAATGTATATTAATTAATAAGTTATAAATTGTATTTTAATTATTATAACAATTGCAATAAAATAATTTGTAACTAGTTAGAGAAAATGTAAATTTTACAGATGAGTTTTTTTCTGTTATAACATCTGTGCACTGACATTTCTTGGATTTTTCTATTTGTTAATGTTCTTATTTAAATTTGCTGTACTTTATTTGTACCATTTTGTTTTATTGGCGTAGTTTTATTTATCTGTTAAGAATTTTCTGTTATTATTAATGAGGGCGCTAATTGTAGTCTTTGAAAAAAATCTCAAGGTCCTTGAAAGTACTGGAATTTAATTATACATTATCTCTACAAACAATGACAAAGGTGTTATCATTTAACACTTTTGTTGTTGTTCCAAACTTGTGTGACTTTGTTAGACCTTAAAGTTAATGTTTCTGACCTTATTCACCATTCACTTTCTTTGGTTCAAAAAAAGTGAATGGTGAATAAGGAACATTATGCGTATCTCCTGACTAAGGTTGACATTAACACCTCCATTTGTTCAACAGTGGAAAGAAAGTCATACAGGTTTACATTGGATTTACGCAGGGATGAGTAAATGACAGATTTTTCTTTTTTGTGAACGACCTAATCATATTTCTTATATTGTGTGAATAAATACAATGAGTGACTACATTTGTGTATAGTATAAATTATTAGTACTACATATGTTAATGTAGTTTTATAAAATGGGCAACAACCAGAGGTCCGCCCTACAGGTAAGGTGAAATGTAAAAAGTGTTAGTAATGAGCTGAATATTCAGATGTACAGAAATATCGTAACCTGTGACTAGCCTATGACGAATTATAAAGAGATCTATAAATACCACTTAATCTATTTCTCTTACTGTAGTTATAATATTGTTTTATATTAAAGTCATTTTTCAAAGATAACAGTAAAAACATTTTGATTACATGTGTGAAGTGAAGAACAGTTTGGACGTGATAAATACGTTTCTGCAACGTTGAAAGGAGACGTGGTAACGTGATAAATACGTTTCTGCAACGTTGAAAGGAGACGTGGGGTAACGTGATAAAAACGTTATAAATACGTTTCTGCAACGTTGTGAAAAAACGTTTTTATAACGTGAAAAAAACCCGACATCTGTCGTATTAAATACGTAGGATAAAAACGTTATCACGACCTTTTCACAACGTGAAAAAAACGTTTTTACAACGTTGCTGTGTTTGCTGGGACTTTACATTCAGCCTTTGGAGGAGACTTTCGGTATAATGGACCGTCGTCAGTGAGCGACATTCATTTATTCATTCATTCATATAAAATACTTTATTTTGCAGTAAAGTCAGCAGTTTTCGTTTATTTGCATTTTGACTTATAGTTTTGAGTGACAGATGTCGTATTTGATTTAGCCTATTTTTGTCTATGACATATTTTAGGTATTGACAGTAGCCTATGCCTAGCCTGGCTCCGCCCTCCTATGTACTTCCGCTCAATTTTCATTTTCCTTCATTACTACGTCTGGGACTGCGGTGTATGCTTAGGTTTTCCCCCGAACAATTTTTTACCGGTCCAATCAGCGCACAGAGGGAATGGCTGAGAGCGATGACGTTGATGTCGTCCGCTAGTTTGAGTTGTAGTTCAGTAATGGCGTCGGAGAAAGATGCGAGTGTGTGGCAGCGCTGACGAATGTCCAGAAGTTAAAAGTGTGGCGAGGTGGATGAGCGAGCGAGACCGGTGTGCGTGATTGAGACACACCGGTCTCGAGTCCTCTCATGAGGGAGCACGGAGGCATATAAGGGCGAGCGACACCGGTGAAGGACGAGAGAGGACCAGGCCTGGATTTTAAGTTGTGTTTTGTTATGTTTGTGCGCGGCAGTCGTCCGTGAGGGGCTGCCGCTTTTACTTTCATTTTGTGTTTATTATTTGATTAAAAGTTGTTAAACGTTCGCCGGTTCCCGCCTCCTTCTTCCCTGAACAAACGAACTCCCGTTACACGGAGCAAGAACAACCACTGCTGTACTGCTGATGTTGTGGTCCGGGAAAAGTCTTTTCCAGCTCGCTCCGTTAGTGGTGAAGGAGTTGCTGAAGCCGTCCGTCTCCCACCACCCGCGAGAAAAACCCAGGCTGAATTATCGACTGCTTTTGACAAACACCAAGGTCGTGTGGTAATGTAATTGCTGTCCGAATCCACATCTCTGAGTTTTCAAGAATATATCACTTCAAAACTCACTGTTTATATCCTTTATAGACCCCTTCAGAGCACTGCGCGGTTGCGTGAGCTGTAATTTGCATTTCTAGACTTGTATTTCTTTAAATACTGGCAAGTGTTTACAAAAGCAAAATATTTCACCACCGCTCAAAAAATAAAATAAAAGCACGTAAACATTTGAATTGGGCTGTTATTCAAGGCAGCATTTATTCTTATCATACTAAGCATATGACATTTTATTGACAGCATACAATCATGTTATTGATTGCACGAGATATGCACCACGAGAGCAGCGCGTTCCGGTCACAAAACTCTCCTCTCCACGTGAATAAATAACAATCCGAATGCACGAGGTTTTATCACTGATACTGAGGTGGTGTGCTCAGTTAATGTGAGAATCAAAGGCGAACGGCGCGTGACATACGTCACGACCAAACGTTAGTGATTGGTTAGGCAGATCCAGAGTGACTCTTGGCAGATCCAATAGTTTTAAACTTCAACAGAGAACCCGCCTTCAAGGAAGTAAACGTTTGTCAATGGAGAGTGGCCAGACTCTATGTACAAATGAAATGTACGAGAGTCTGGTAAAACCAGGCTAAGTGTATGAGTCTAGGAGTGGTAATTTCAAGGAGTTTGAACTAGTGTTAGACCGATATATCGGCCGGCCGATATTTGTGATTTTTACGTGTATCGGCATCGGCCGATACAAGGCTGCTGCGTTCGCCGATATTTTTTTCCCTGCGTTATTTACAGACAGGCGTCCACAGGCAGCTCTCACCGTCTTCAAACTGTCTTGCTCTCCCTCCCTCGCGCATATTAATCAAAATCAATTGAGAATTGACACGATGGTAAAAGGTCGAAAAACTGAAGTTTCACGTGGAGCATTCTGAGATTTTTTCCTGAATTACCGCTGGTGTTGCTCTACAAGAGATTAAGTTAAGTGCACCTACACTCTAAAAAATGCTGGGTTAAAAATAACCCAAGTTGGGTTGAAAATTTACTAATCCAGCAATTGGGTTGTTTTAACCCAGCGATTGGGTTGTTTTAAGCAAACATTTAACCCAACCGCTGGGTCAAAACAACCCAATTGCTGGGTTAGTCCATATTCAACCCAACTTGGGTTATTTTTAACCCAGCATTTTTTAGAGTGTAACCATTAAATCACTAGGTTGTAAATAGTTTTAAGTATAGTACAGTCAGTGTACACTTTATTATGCTGCTTGCTTGTTGATAATGTGTGCAATAGTGTAATTATTTTATTTATGCTTAAATATTTATTTTCAGAATTTATTTTCACCACTGAACTCTTTTTTTCTTCTTGTTCTACCTCACCTGTTTTTACTATTTGTTAAATATTGTTTTTTTTAGTTCAATAAATGTTCCTTTTTTAAATTGTAAATTTTAAATTGTTATCATCATGATCATTGTGTCATTTTTATGATGTAAATTGAGGGAGCAAAAGCAGTATCGGCTCCAAATATCGGCTCAAGAAAATCGTCAGCCCGTATCGGTCATCGGCTAAGGCTGATGAAAAAAAAATCGGTATCGGCACTAAAAAATCCATATCGGTCGATCCCCTAGTTTGAACATGTATTTGCCATTGGGAACGCAGAGTCATCCAAGAACTCTATTTGTGGCAGTGGTTCCAAGCCAGATGGGGGAAGTGAAGACAGCCCAGTAGCAAACATCAAAACATCTTCCACAGACACAGCAGCCTGGCCTTCTGCAAAGAAAAACAATTCAGATACATAATTAGGGGTTCAAGCTCGAAGAGCTGGATTTTTATTATAAGTTTTACGGCTCTGTAATCACGTGATGGATATAATTTGATAGATATCCTTATACTGAACAAACTTTGCTCAAGAACTACTGCTGTCAATCAAACTGTTCATAAAAATTCACTATTATCTTAAAAACCAACTTGCACAAACTAGTCCTAGATTTTTTGCCCAATCGCAACCAAACCCGTGCAGTTCAATTCTCTGGACACTCTAGATCATTGATTCCCAACCACGTTCCTGGAGGCCCACCAACAGTGAACAACTGCACATTTTGCATAGTCTCCTTTGTCTGACACACCCACATCAGATTTTGGAGTCACTCACAGACATGATGACTTGAATCAGGTGTGTTTGATTGAGGAGACATGCCAAATGTGCACTGTTGGTGGGCCTCCAGGAACGTGGTTGGGAACCACTGCTCTAGATCAATAATTATATAAAAAAAGTTGAACTTTACCATTTCGGTAGCCATAACAGGGTCATTTAGAAAATGGGCATGGCAAAACACTCAAAAGCCTATAAATCCTAAACGAAAACTCAGAACTTCACAAAAATTGGTGAGCATATGGGACATAACATTGAGACATAAAGAAGCAAGCACAATTTCATGGAGATCGAACCATAGGTGGCACTATAACTTTCAAAAAGCTTTGAAAACTATAATTCCTATGGTAAATTGCCTGTAATGGTCTTTTCCTTCAGTGATTAAAGCAGCACTAGGTAGGTTTTGCTCTCGGGGTCCCCCTACAGTTGGGACACAGTATTGTCCTCTACTACTGTCGTAAACTCTGTCATTCTACATCAGGGGATGCATCGCACGTGCATTTATTGACATGACAACCATGATAGCCCTGAACACTGCAGGAGTTCACATGCAGATGTTCTGCTTGCGTCGCGTGTGAAATGTCTTCATCCCAGGTAACGTTACAGTGGCATATGTTTCAGCATGTCATATGAATATCATTTCATGGGTTTTATTTTTTTTTTCAAATGCCAAATAATCGCGATGCTCACATTTACAAGCCAGCGTCATTATAGTAGCCTAGTCTATTGGTTACCGTTTTACAGAATCTATATGATACTTCAATTCAATGTTTGAGTGGTAGGTAATAACCATATATCGTCAATATTATAATATCAAGCTACCATAGATGAATCTGCAAATTTGAAAAATCGATTTGCATTATAGCTTGAGGCAAGACAAATAAACAAATATCACAGACATGTTAGGTATCCGAAAATATGATTTTGTACGTCTTATGTATTTACTTGCAAGAATGTAGCCCCTCCTCCTTCAGCTCACGCCAACGAGCAAACGCTGGCCCAATGTTGATCCTCGTCCTGCCTTTAATCCGATCACTTTCTCGTTTCCTCTTTTTGCTTTCCTCAGACAAAACCTTTGCTTTCTTATTTTTCTGTGCTGCTTCGGCCATAACTATAACATCCGGCAAACAAATGATAGTTGGGCTCGCACGTCCGAATTTAAGGAAGTGGGGGTGGTGGTGGAAGTGACGTATATGCCGTAAAGCAGTCGAATTTTGTAGTTCTTTTTGTTCTCGGGTTACTACCCGAAACCCGAAGTTTAAAAGTACGATTAAAAACGATACAGACCCCGTCAGGCTATGGCAGACGTGTCATTCAACCTATTGTAAGTCGATGTATCATCACAAGAGTCTTGAAAATATATTATAAAGGTTGAAAAGTTACCTAGTGCTGCTTTAAGGTGGTTACATTATTGCTAAATAAAACTTAATGTCTTTTGATGCTTATGTGCTTAAAGGCCGGAAATGCTTGAACCCCGATAAATGCTGCTGTTTTATTTGCCATGTATTTTCTTAACTGGTTATAAAAACAAATAAACTATCAAACCTTCACAATCAAGGAGATAGTCTGCCCAGTAGCCCATGGTTTGACTTTCTTTAAGTCTTCGATTACTCCCCAAAGGACTAAGGTCAGGTTTGATCGTCGAATAGTCGGAATCACGTTGAATATCGAATAATGAATGTGACTATCATTATCTCAATTACTAAAGAAACTCAAGAAAAAAATAAAAGAAACACGCACTAGAAAGGCAGATGTGTTCCTGTAACACATTAGATCCAACCAGAGGGTGTCGCTAAAGTACCAAAACCTCCGACATACATATTTATGTGTATTGTAATAAAAGAACCGAAAAAGAGCATACTGCCTGTCTTGCAACCGTTAACTGCGGCGTGGCGTGAACGATGCAGACTCAGCCGAGTAAAAGTTCTGTATGGAACTCGTTTAATAAAATAAATGCAAACGAAGTTCAGTGTAAACTATGTCAAGGAAAGCTGGCACGGATCGACCACAACCATGCACAACCACCTACGATCAAAGCATGCTTGCACTGGGGTCCATCTACAGGTCAGCAGTCAGTGGCTAGCTTTTTGGTTAGACCACGAAAGTTAGATGCTAAGCGGGCAGAGAAAATGACTATCTTGCTTTCAAAGATGATCGCGAAAGACATGTTACCCATCAGTTTCGTTGAAGGGAAGGGTTTTCTGGAGTTCATGGCATTTGTTGAACCGGAGTACACTGTCCCATCTAGAAAGACGGTCACTTCTAGACTGGAGAAGTTTTATGATGATGGTGCATGCGATCTACGCACCCAATTGGCAAACACATACTTGGGTGTGCCTGCTACATCAGGTGCCATCAGAGCGTGTGTTCTCCGCAGCTGGACTAATTGTCAACAGATTGCGCACCCGTCTTCATCCCGAACATGTGGATATGCTCATTTTTTGGAACAAAAATATGGCATAGATAGATTGTGCTAGACTAAACTATGACCACTTACTTTCGTTAATAAAACGAGGTGTTAATAAACGTTCACGTTAGGCTATATTGCCGACAACTGTGTTCCGCTAACCTATAAGACTAAATCATTTTGGCATAGATAGCACATTTTCGTATGAACATTTCATTTTGATAACGAAACTATGGGTGTAAATGTACAACTATTAATAGAGATTGATTTGTTTAAAGAGTTTGATGTCAAGTTCATGTTGTAGTCTCATTCCTGCAGCCAAATCATTAATGCTTGAGGCAACATTACGAGATTATCAGTTTTGAAGACTTGAAGAGGATTTAGCAGTTTTTAATATTGAAAAGGTTATAAACAGTTTCCGATAGGCCATCGTTTCCATAGACTAAAGACGTGTCTAGTTCAGTCATGCAGGATGTGTTCAGTAAAAAAATAAATAAATTATATATATATATATATATATATATATATATATATATATATATATATATATATATATATATATATATATATATATATATATATATATATATATAGATCTGTTTTCGGGCATGTAGGCCTATCTGCCTAAGCCTACTTTGAAATAAATTGATGTTGATGGTACAGTTGTTGTATTAAACAGATTGATTTCATACAAATCATAAAAACCTCTCCCTGTGTCATTGTGTGTGCGTGTATCCGAGGTGCGTGCGTGCGTGCATGTGCGGGTCAATTCTTGATTGACCGATTTTCGAATAATATTTGAATACTTATTAGCGAATATCGAATAGTATTTTTGCCAGAAATGCACATACCTAGTTTGAAGAGTATCTCAAGGTCAAAAGCAGTGAGTTGCTTTTCAGAGTGGCACAGGCCAGCAAAGTTGGGTGTTGCTGCAGTGCAGTCAAAAACTCCAGGGTTGAAAGACCCTCACTGAATCTACAGAGTGAACACAAGCATTGTTTTACTGCTGTGTAGTGACAATTGAATTTAAATTAAAGAAAACTATTAAATATTCTTTTCTCTACAATGAGAAAAATGAGGGGGATGGTTGTGTATAGAACGTCTCGGTTACGTATGTAACCCTCGTTCCCTGAAGGAGGGAATGGAGACGTACGTCGGAACTGACCGACGAATTGGGATCTGTCTTCAGAGACCAGTCTACTTCGAGTGTATTAGAAACGAGCCAATTGTATTGGCATGCGGTCCACGCACCGTCCCGCACCGCGGGTATAAATACAGAAGTGGAGTACCGCATATTGCTTTTCCAACTGAGGAGCCGAATAAGTGACTCGGCCCTTCAGCGGAAGCACAGCACCTGGCGACGGGACGTACGTCTCCGTTCCCTCCTTCAGGGAACGAGGGTTACATACGTAACCGAGACGTTCCCTTTCAGTCGGTCACGTTCGACGTACGTCGGAACTGACCGACGAATTGGGATCCCTACCAACACGCCAGGGATGCTGGCCCTTCCAGCGCCCTGCCTGAGCTCACTGGACCACTCCTATGTTGGAGTGGGAGTCAGGGCTCCCGGCAGGGAAGGTCAGTCACTGCTGTTCCTGCAAGACCCACTCAGCGTGACTACTGGATAACGCTGGGAAGCGTGCCAGTCTCAGGGAGAT
Organism: Gobio occitaniae; assembly: GCA_033150135.1. Classification (NCBI taxonomy): domain Eukaryota; kingdom Metazoa; phylum Chordata; class Actinopteri; order Cypriniformes; family Gobionidae; genus Gobio; species Gobio occitaniae. Next base: position 238,575 of record JARQWZ010001449.1, on the reverse strand, counting down.
GGAACGCTGCGGAGCCACGTCCTCCAAGGGAGGAAAGGTGGAATACTCATAAGGACTAACCTATCAGGGTAGTGCAACATATGACAGTCTCTGGGGTGGATCCAACCTGGTCCCAGGGGGGAAAGAACACACCCAGAGACGACAGAGCGGGGCTCTGTCAAGGGAAAGACACGGGGCTAGCCGAGTAGGGCAGCAGGTACCGTGGAAATACACATATGGGGTCACAGTGAGGGGACCAACACATATGGAACCCAGCCTACACACACATTCCACAAGCATACGGGTGCAGGCCTGGCGACAGACGGCCGCAACGTCTGACACCGAAGGGGTGACGGAGGAGCTCGACAGGGTTCACCATTTCTGGGGAACACAACTGGAGAAGATAAACGCACGAATCCGGCCATAGGCGGGAGTGGCGTAGCAAGCCGACACAGGAACGGGCACTTCACGTCTACCGGCCGTTGGAGGCGAGTACACGGGAAGAAACCGGCTCCACACGGAGGCTATAGAATCTAGCGAACGTGTTAGGTGTCGCCCAGCCCGCAGCTCTACAGATGTCTGTCAGCGAGGCGCCTTGAGCCAGCGCCCAGGAAGAAGCAACACTCCTTGTGGAGTGCGCTCGCAACCTGAACGGGCAAGGCACATCTTGCGATTGGTACGCTAAGACGATAGCATCCACTATCCAGTGGGCTAACCTCTGCTTGGAGACACCCTTTCCCTTCTGCTGGCCTACGTAACAGACGAAGAGCTGCTCTGAGGTCCTAAAGCTTTGTGTCCGGTCAACGTAAGTGCCAAGAGCGCGGACAGGACATAAAGCCAGGGCTGGGTCTGCCTCCTCCGAGGGCAGAGCTTGCAGGTTCACCACCTGGCCCCGAAAGGGAGTGGTAGGAACCTTGGGCACGTATCCGAATTCGAATTCTAGGCACGATTCATTGACCGAAAGCGCATGCAGGTCCCCCACCCTCTTGATTGAGGCCAATGCAGTCAGGAGTACCGTCTTCATAGACAGGATTTTTAACTCAACGGACTGCAAAGGCTCAAAAGGAGGGCCCTGAAGTGCTCTGAGCACCAGGGCTAAGTCCCAAGAGGGTAGCGAGATAGAACGAGGGGGATTTAGTCTCCTCACACCTCTGAGGAACCTGACGATTAAGTCGTGCTTCCCTAAGGATTTACCTTCAACTACATCGTGATACGCCGCTATTGCTGTGACGTACACTTTCAGGGTGGAGGGAGACAGCCTTCGCTCCAACCCATCTTGTAGGAAAGAAAGCATAACATTAATCGAACACTTTCGGGGGTCTTCGCGAGAAGAACACCACTCAACGAACAGGTTCCACTTTAGAGCATAGAGGCGCCTCGTAGAGGGGGCTCTGGCTGAAGTGATGGTGTCTACCACTGCCTGTGGCAGGCCACCTAGAACCTCCGCGTCCCGTAGGGACCAGACATAGAGTCTCCAGAGGTCTGGACGCGGGTGCCATAGAGTGCCCCCTCCCTGAGAAAGAAGGTCCTTCCTCAGGGGAATCGGCCAGGGTGGGGCTGTCGCGAGGAGAGTGAGTTCAGCGAACCAGGTCCCGTTGGGCCAGTAGGGCGCAACTAGCAAGACCTGCTCCTCGTCCTCCCTGACCTTGCACAGTCTGTGCTAGAAGGCTCACTGGGGGAAACGCATATTTGCGTAGGTCCCGGGGCCAGCTGTGCGCCAGTGCATCTGCCGAGGGTACCCCCGTTCAGGGAATAGTACCACTGGCAATGGGACGAGTCCGGAGTGGCAAACAGGTCTACCTGTGCGGCTCCGAAAAGGTCCCATATCAGCTGGACGCTCCGGGGGTGGAGTCGCCACTCTCCCGGAAGTGGACACTGACGAGAGAGCTTGTTATGAAGGTATTTTTGGTGCAAAACAACTGAACACGCGTGCGAGTGGAATTTGTATCTGTAGAGCATATCCACATATGTGTATCAATACATTTGAAGTCACAGAGAAAAATATTTTAGGAGTTGTAAACTTGTAGATTTTTTTTCTCACCTACAAACACAACACAACAGTTACACCTTCACACATTCTTCACTGCAGGTGCACAAATCCTATTCTACGAATCACACATGAAAAAATTTTGCACATCCGCAAATTAATATGTTAATCCATGCAATGAGAGTTGCACACTTGTAGAACATTTGGTCACAAATGCATTTCTTTTCTTGGATATTTTTCTAACACAATCACAAGTCCAATCACTACAACTGCTTGAATCTGCTGCTGCGAGTCTCAAACGCAGTTTTTTCGCCTTCAAATGACATGTTCTGCGCGCTCTAACTTTTGCACCATATACTACGCGAAATGTGGAGCAAAAGTGATTTGTGCATCTGTGAGGCAGCGGTTCAGAGAGCAGAGAATTTCAGCCAATCAGAAGAGCTCTTTTAAACCGGCGGCGCGCGACCGTCAACGGGGGAAAAATACATGAGCAAATTGCAATCTCTCCCTAGCAGGCGGAGGCAAGTAACGTTACCAATAAAGGTATGTTTTTTTTTCTCCTTCCCCATGCAATCACTCACCGTTATACATTTGTTTAAGTAGTTTTAATATGTGCACTGGTCGGCTAAATTGGTGATCATTGTTTCTTGAGCTAGCCTTTCTTGTTTCATGAAATGTAACTATTGTTAAGTTTGCCATCCAATCGTCTCATAATTAAAGATACTCTCATATTAAACGATGTATTCCTCATATTGTCTTCAGCTTTACCTTCTAGAAAAATGACAGAACAGGGTGGGTCTTCACAGGTCAAGTAACTTAACATTGTGTACCATGTTGTTCTTTTCTTTTTTCTTTTTTGGTTTGGTTTGGTTTGTTTTTGGTGGATGATAACATTTATAGAAATACCATATAGGCTTTATAAAATGTTAATTAACCTGCTCTGTGACTCACTGCAGCTTCCAAATAGGCCTACTGGGAAAAAAATATCCCTTTACTTTACTATGGTATTTCTATAAATGTTATCATCCACCAAAAACAAACCAAAAAAGAAAAGAAAAACATGGTTCACATGATAGTCTTACAATGGGTGCATAAGTTACTTGATATGATGCTGACTTGTGAAGACCCACCCCGTTCTGTCATTTTTCTAGAAGGTAGCTGAAGAGAAAATAAGGAATACATTTCTTAATATGAGAGAATATTTAATTATGAGACGATTGGATAGCAAACTTAACCATACAGATAGGCTAGTGTTAGCGTAACTTACATTTTGTGAAACAAGAAAGGCTAACCCAACTAAGAAACAATGATTACCATCTTAGTCGACCAGTGCACATATTAAAACTACTTAGATAAATGTATAAAGGTGTGTGATTGCAGGGGGAGAGAGAAAAAACATACCTTTCCAGGACTCAATTTTGATCAAAAGTTTGGAGTGAGATTGTATCTGTTAGGGGAGGAGCCACTCAGATATTTACAGCAGCGGCCCGTCTGCCCCAATTTTACTTATTGTTCATAAATGACCAGCACAAATAGAAGTTATGCCGCTCGTTGACTGAAGTGCCTGTTCTTTGGCCTGATGCCCTTTACTGTTTACATGCCTGTTCATATCTGTCACACCTTGATGGGCACATGAGCTCTCCTGTCTGCAGTAGTAGGAGCTGGTGGTGCCTATGGCGATGAATGGCCATGTGGTTGACCACTCACTTTTAAAAGTACACCTATAAGTGGCTGCTCCACTTAATGCTTCTTCCCTGTTTTGTCATTACCTCTTCCACTGTCTCCTCCTCTGATCTAGCACTCTTTTTAAGGGACTGACCCTTTGGAGCCCAGGATTAAATAACACTCTTTTTCCCTGATATCTTTAATCAGACAAATGCAGTGATGTAAGTAAATGTATCCATTACCAGGATATAAAACATTACTGAAACGTGGCAATCTGCTTTAAGTCTTAACACAGCTGAAAAGAGTATTAGTTCATGAGAATTTGAAATAAAATAAAACACATCTCCAGTTCTTTCCTTATTTTCTGGTAGCCAAAGCTAAGCTCTAGCTTCTGGTTACAAAAGCAGTTGGAGAGTTTTTGACTACATCAATAATAATTGGGGGGTTGAAGTGTGAACCGTTTAGGGTTTATTTTTGCAAAATCCACATTCAGAGTAATTACAATTAATAAGTAACAAGTAATTAAAAACAATTTCAGTTGAGACCACTGATGTCTCCTCATTAGCATAATGCCAACATTAACATTTTTTATCTATAGCATTAGTTATGAAAAACAGCATCCTACCCATAAAAACTATAGCCACCACAACATACCACAGATGTAATATAAATCTAAGTGAAAAACCTATTCCCTTATCTTATATTCTATTACAAATGTATATATTATAAATCTATTATAAAGTTAATCAACATTTAACATAATAAATAGGCTAGAGTAGAATGTGAGATCTACTAAAGGTGGTCATGAGTAGTTTATTAAAACGCTTATTTATGTTGGTGCAGGAGGATGTTTTCTAAGACCAGTGCTGCGATAGGATCGGCTCACATCTTATCACACTTTTGGAGCTTTTATGGAGTTTATGGTTATTCACGCGCCATGCATGCACAATTAAATGAACCGGGCTTCAGTCATGATGCAGATAATTGGTCCATTCCATTCGTACGGGAACTTGGTGCTTATAAAAGCTCACAACGCGCAATGTATATAATTCATATCCTGATTCATGTTTCCATTAAACATGTTAATGTAGGTGTTTGTAGGCTACTTGCTTGAATTGTATATTAAGTGTACAATTGTGCATTAATTATACTATATACATCCATTAATTATAGCCTAAGCCTACTATGTTTTACTATATGGACGAACAAGTTGACTTCGCCTGCTAGGGAGAGATTGCAATTTGCTCATGTATTTTTCCCCCGTCCACGGTTGCGCGCCGCCGGTTTAAAAGAGCTCTTCTGATTGGCTGAAATTCTCTGCTCTCTGAACCGCTGCCTCACAGATGCACAAATTACTTTTGCTCCACATTTCGCGTAGTATATGGTGCAAAAGTGAGAGCGCGCAGAACTTGTAATTTGAAGGCGAAAAAACTGCGTTTGAGACTCGCAGCAGCAGATTCAAGCAGTTGTAGTGATTGGACTTGTGATTGTGTTAGAAAAATATCCAAGAAAAGAAATGCATTTGTGACCAAATGTTCTACAAGTGTGCAACTCTCATTGCATGGATTCACATATTAATTTGCGGATGTGCAAAATTCGTCTGTGACTTCACATTTTTGATACAGGTGTGTGAATGCGTTTTGCACCATATTCACTGCAGCAACTGTAGCAAAAATGTGAGCGTATGAGTTTTTTCATGTGTGATTCGTAGAATAGGATTTGTGCACCTGCAGTGAAGAATGTGTGAAGGTGTAACTGTTGTGTTGTGTTTGTAGGTGAGAAAAAAAATCTACAAGTTTACAACTCCTAAAATATTTTTCTCTGTGACTTCAAATGTATTGATACACATATGTGGATATGCTCTACAGATACAAATTCCACTCGCACGCGTGTTCAGTTGTTTTGCACCAAAAATACCTTCATAGCTTGTCGGCTGTCTGGTTCAGCGCACCAGGGATGTGAATGGCACGAAGCGACCTCAGATGCTTCTGACTCCACAGGAGGAGGTGGCGGGCGAGTTGGAGCATGCGACGGGAGCGCAGACCACCCTGACGGTTGATGTACGCAACGGCCGCAGTAATGTCCGTGCGGACCAGTACGTGTTTGTGCTGAAGCAGCTTCTTGAAGCGACTTAGCACAAGACGTACTGCCATTAACTCCAGGCAACTGATATGCCAATGCAGCTGGGGCCCCGTCCACAGACCCGAGACTGCCTGCCCGTTGTACGTGGCCCCCCAACCCGTGGCTGAGGCATCTGTGAATACCACAACATGCCTGGACACCTGTCTTAAGGGCACTCCGGCCCGTAAGAACGAGGGGTCGGACCAAGGGTTGAAGGTTTGGCGACAGTACGGGGTAACTGGGACCCGATACTGGCCGCTCTGCCACTCCCACCTCGGGACTCGGTCGTGTAGCCAGCGCTGAAGCGGTCTCATATGAAGCAACCCGAGCGGCGTTACCGCGGCTGCAGATGCCATATGCCCCAGGAGCCTCTGAAAGAATTTATTGTATTCAAGCAGTTCAACACTGACTGGACTCGTTCCTCTGTGAGGCGCACAGTCCGATTGACCGAACCCAGCACCATGCCGAGATTAGAGATCCTCTGCGTGGGACAGAGTTTGCTCTTCTCTCGGTTGACCCGAAGGCCCAACAGGTTGAGGTGACGGAGCACCAGGTCCCTGTGTTCGCACAACTGCTCTCGAGACTGGGCAAGTATAAGCCAGTCGTCGAGATAGTTGAGGATGCGAACGCTGTGTTCTCGGAGTGGAACAATGGCTGCCTCCGCGACTTTCTTGAAGACGCGGGGCGACAGGGACAGCCCGAAGGGCAAGACTTTGTACTGATATGCCTTCCCCTCGAACGCAAAGCGTAGGAACGGTCTGTGTCGAGGGAGAATAGAGACATGAAAGTACGCGTCCTTCAGGTCGATCGCTGCAAACCAATCTTGGGGACGGATGCATTTGAAAATGCGTTTCTGCGTTAGCATTCTGAACGGAAGCTTGTGCAGGGCCCGATTCAGAACACGCAGGTCCAAGTTTGGCCGTAACCCACCGCCTTTCTTGGGTACAATGAAGTAGGGGCTGTAGAACCCCGACTTCATATCGGCTGGAGGACGCGGTCGAGCCAGTTCCTTCGCCAGTAGGACATCGATCTCTGACCGCAAGACATGGGCATCGCTGCTCCGCACGGAGGTGAAGAGGATGCCCCTGTACTTGGGAGGCCAGTACGCGAACTGAGTCGCGTAGCCGAGTCTGATAGTATAGATGAGCCAGCGAGACGGTCTGGGGGCTCTAGCCAGGCCCCCAGAAACCGTGCAAGCGGGATCAACGGCACTATAGACGTACCCGGGGTGGGGCAGCGAGGTGGAACGTTCAGACCCAACCCGGACGGCCCGGAGGCGACCCGGAGTGGTGTCTGATCGTTCCAGGGTGGGGCAGTGTGTGGGAGAGAAGGCCCGGGGGCGTCCTCTAGCCTCACACCGCCCCCTGGCGAAGAAGAGAGGGAAAGCCAGGAGTGGCAAGGCCCGGGGGCGTCGCACACAGCCGGCTTGAGCCTCTCTGGGCCCAGGGACAAAGGAAACTGCTCTGAGAAAGTGGGTACCGCTGGACTCCGGAGAGCCAGCGGCAGGACCGAAGCCGAAAAATATATTCTCCCCCCGGTCCTCCTCCGGGGGAGGGAGGGGTGCGGACACCGACTCCCTGAGCAGTTCCCCTCTTGCTGGGCTGCCCGTTTCAGGGCCGCTTGCCCTTGTGCTTGCAAGCGGACTTTGCGGGACCCTGGACGGGTTGGGCGCCTCCCTTGCGCCCGGCCACCTGCTGCCTGGGTGGAGGCTGCTGCTTGGCTTAGCAGGGGCGGAGGCGGACGCAGGGAGACACCCTCGGCGACAAGCAGATGGAGGTGCTGCGGACGACGACTGGGTGGAGGCATCAGCTGGTCGTCATGGCAGGAAGTTTTTTTTTTTTTAACTTTGTCGGGCTCACGCATATCTGCCAGGTTAGCCCCAGCTTTCTGGACCACTAGTGTGGACATCGCCTGACCCAGGGAGCGTGCAGTGGCTTCCGTCACCCGGAGGGCGAGGTCCATCACAACACGCAGTTCCTGCATAACCCCTGGGTCGGGACTACCCTCGTGCATGCAGGACAGAGGGCAGTGAGAGAGGGAAAAAACTTAAACATTATGGCCCTTTTGGCGTTCCATATTTTGGCACCAAATAGTTCCACACTGCTAAGTTTTTCCAATGCACAAATTAAACGCTAGGTCCCCCCTTTTTTCAAAAAAGGACCAGCAATCCCATCCGTAAGCTACCAGCAGGCATGTGGGACAATGAGCGTGGCCGTCCGACTTGACGGCACACGGCGCGCTGAACACACAAGCCTCCGAGAAAGAGGCACGGTGAACAACGCGCCGACGTGGTCATGTTCTCATAAGGGAACATGAACCACCCACGAACAAAGTCTCAGCATGCTTGTGATGCGATAGAGGAGTGGGGGCCCACGGGGAATGTACCCGGCGGGGAAGCCCCACTATAATCCTCAGGCCACCAAGACTTATTAGCCAAAGTAGACCTTTTCCGGTGCACCAGAAAAGGAATTAGATCGGGGAATAAGCAATGGGACTCAACCCCGTTTGAGGTATCACAGTCTCGACCGCGCACCAGAGGACCGAGTGACGCGCTCCAGAAACACACGGTTTGAAAGACATCTTGAAAAAGACGCAGGGTCAAACCGTGTTGCTCTTTTTAGAAGGAAATGCTCTTTTAGAAGTCAGGGAGATGACCGCGGCTCACAGCAGTCCGATTGCAAGCCTGCGTGTGAGCACTCAAGAACGGAAACGCCCAGCCAACCAACACAGGAACAAGTGAATGTTGCAGCGGCCACTCGCTGACTCGCGCCGTCACACCAGCACCCAAGTAAGAGAGCGATCCTCCTCGAGACTCGTTTAAACACTCTTCGCAGAAACAGCTTGATACAGCAAACCGTTCGGCTCCGAAGTTAAAAGCAATATGCGGTACTCCACTTCCGTATTTTTACCCGCGGTGCGGGGCGGTGCGTGGACCGCATGCCAATACAATTGGCTCGTTTCTAATACACTCGAAGTAGACTGGTCTCTGAAGACAGATCCCAATTCGTCGGTCAGTTCCGACGTACGTCGAACGTGACCGACTGAAAGGGAACGTCTCGGTTACGGATGTAACCCTCATTCCCTGACGAGGGAACGGAGACGTAACGTTAGTGACTAACGAATGGGGGTTTCGCTTAGAAGCCTATCAACTTCGAGTTTAGAGAAAACGCCCAATGGCGTGCCAATGCCATGGGGCATGCGGAATTTGCATACGTAACTCCGCCTCACCGCGTGAGTATATAAGGAAGTACGTGGCAATATCGCATTATGTTACCTGCTTGAGGAGCCAAGACTGAACTCCTGCGTTCCAGGTAGCACAGCTGATGTGGCAACAGGACGTTACGTCTCCGTTCCCTCCTCAGGGAACGAGGGTTACATCCGTAACCGAGACGTTCCCTTTCGTTCAGTCACTACGACGTAACGTTAGTGACTAACGAATGGGGGTCCCAATATAATCCCGCCACTCAGCTGTCTTCCAGTGCCCTGCGTAAGTGTGAGTACCCTGTCGTAAGACTAGTACGGACGAAGGACTCCCAGTTATCACAGGATTACCAAGGTACACTGGGAAGCATATCCCAGTGAGGGAATGCCAAGAATGCCTACCCGTGGGGAGGACTTAAGAGACATATATGAGCCGGCTAGGGGCTGCATATGGAGATCTCTAGGGTACCAGCCGAAGGTGGATTTTTAACCCTAGGGTTGGCGGGGCACACGCCAAGGGAAGAAACCCGCTCTCTGCGGAGACTTACGGTGAAATACTCGTGTGGGGGTCGCCGGAGGGGAACCATGCACACGGGGCACCTGGCCGGAGACAAGGGTCTGGGCTCGCTAGAGGGCAGACACACAGGTATCGGCGTAAGCAGTGCTGGAGGAGCTCAGGGCTCTCGGGGGAGCTCACCTGAGGAAATATCGCACGTATCCAGTCCATGGAGTGGAGTGGCGAACAAGCGAAGACACCCGAAAGATGGGTGTCGCCCAGCCTGCAGCTCTGCAAATGTCTGTCAGCGAGGCGCCATGCGCTAGAGCCCAAGAGGAGGCCACACTCCGAGTGGAGTGTGCCCTCACACCAAGGGGACATGGTCGACCCTGCTGCTGGTAAGCCAAAACAACGGTGTCCACTATCCAGTGAGACAACCTTTGCTTCGAGAGAGCACTTCCCTTCCGCTCTCCACCATAACAGACAAAGAGCTGGTCTGAGGTCCTGAACACTGCATCATGTCTACGTAGGCGCGGAGGGCGCGTACTGGACAGAGCAATGCCAAGGCTGGGTCTGCCTCCTCCAAAGGCAGCGCTTGCAGGTTCACTACCTGCTCTGAAGAGAGTGGTAGGAACCTTGGGCACACATCCAGGCCGGGGTCTCAGGATCACGTGAGAGTTAGCCGGCCCGAATTCCAGGCACGCTTCGTCAACCGAAAAAGCCTGCAGGTCCCTGACCCTCTTAAGAGAGGCCAATGCGGTCAGCAGAGCCGTCTTCATCGACAGGAACTTAATATCAACCGACCGCAAAGGCTCAAGGGAGGCCTCTGCAGAGTACTTAGAACTACTGAGAGGTCCCAAGAGGGTACGAGAGGAGAGCGAGGAGGATTCGGTCTCCTCGCTCCCCTCAGGAACCTGATGATCAGGTCGTGCTGACTTACCTTTTATGTTCTCCAAGAGATCGTGGCGGGCAGATATAGCGGCCACATAAACTTTGAGGGTGGAGGGAGACAGCCCACGCTCCAGCCCCTCTTGGAGAACTCAAGCACGGACCTGATCGGGCATTTCCAGGGGTCTTCTTGGCGGGAAGAGCACCAGGTGACGAAGAGGTTCCACTTCAACGCATAGGCATGCCGAGTGGACTCTGCCCTACCGGAAGTGATGGTGGCGACCACCGTAGGTGGCAGGCCACTCAAACCTGCCGCGTCCCGTCTAGGAGCCACACGTGGAGGTTCCACAGGTCGGGACGCGGGTGCCAAAGGGTGCCCCGTCTCTGAGTAAGGAGGTCCGGTCTCAGAGGAATAGGCCAGGGAGGGGCTGTCGCAAGGAGAATGAGTTCGGGGAACCAGGTCCGGCCGTGCCCGTACGGGGCGACCAAAAGGACCTGCTCCTTGTCCTCCCTGATCTTGCACATGGAGCTGTGCGAGTAGGCTCACTGGGGGGGAACGCATATTGCGTAGGCCCCGCGGCCAACTGTGCGCCAGTGCATCCGTGCCGAGCGTGCCCTCGGTCAGGGAATAGAACAGGCTGCAGTGGGAAGAGTCGTGGGAGGCAAACAGATCTACCTGTGCGTCGCCGAACTGTTCCCAAATCAGCTGGCCGACTGGGGATGGAGTCTCCATTCTCCCGGGAGAGGCTGAAACCGCGAGAGCTCGTCGGCTGCGTGGTTCAGGACCCCCGGAATATGGACAGCACGAAGGGACCTCAGGCGCTTCTGACTCCATAAAACGAGATGGCGGGCGAGTTGAGACATACGGCGGGAGCGTAGACCGCCCTGGTGGTTGATGTACGCTACTACGGCCGTGTTGTCTGACCGGACAAGCACATGTTGACCCTTCAGCAGCGCTCGGAAGCGGTGCAGGGCGAACCGTACTGCCAGCAACTCGAGGCAATTGACATGCAGGAGGCGCTGGGGTCCTGTCCAGGAGCCCGCGGCTGCTTGTCCATTGCACATGGCACCCCAGCCCGTGGCAGAAGCATCCGTTGATACGACAACATGCCTGGAAACTCGTTCTAAGGGCACACCGGCCCGTAGAAAACTGAGGTTCGACCACGGGGTGAGCGTCTGTAAGCAGGCCCGAGTCACTTGGATCCGGAGCATGCCAGACAGCCATGCCCATCTCGGGACTCGATCGCGAAGCCAGTGCTGAAGCGGTCTCATATGAAGCAATCCGAGCGGCGTTACCGCGGCTGCAGATGCCATATGCCCCAGGAGCCTCTGAAATAGTTTCAGTGGAACCGCACTCTTGCTCTCGATTTGACGGAGGCAAGTCAGCAGAGACTGCGCGCGCTCGCTCGTAAGCTGCGCGCACATGGCGACCGAGTCGATCTCCATACCGAGAAAAGAGATCCTCAAAGTTTGCTCTTTTCCCAGTTGACCCGAAGGCCCAGACGGGCTAAGTGGTGGAGAATCAGATCTCTGTGTCCGCACACCTGTTCTCGAGAGTGGCCCAGTATGAGCCAGTCATCGAGGTAGTTCAGGATGCGGACCCGTGCTGCCGAAGGGGCGCAAGGGCTGCCTCGGCAATCTTCGTAAAGACGCGAGGGGACAGAGATAGCCCGAATGGGAGAACCGCGTACTGATATGCCCGCCCCTCGAAAGCAAACCGTAGGAACGGTCTGTGTCGAGGAAGGATGGAGACATTGAAGTAGGCGTCCTTCATTTCGATCGCTGCAAACCAATCGTAAGGACGAACGCATTCGAAAAGGCGTTTCGCAGTCAACATCTCGAACGGAAGCCGGTGAAGGGATCGGTTCAAGATGCGAAGGTCCAGGATTGGTCGTAACCCACTGGTTTTCTTGAGTACAATGAAGTAGGGGCTGTAGAACCCCGACTTCATCTCGGCCGGAGGGACAGGCTCGATCGCACCCTTCGCCAGTAGAGTGGCAATCTCCGCACGCATGACGGGGGCATGGGCCCCGGTCACGGTATAGCGGACTCCCCTGTAACGGGGAGGAGCCTGCACGAACTGAATCGCGTAGCCGAGCCTGACGGTCCGCGCAACCCAGCGGGACAGCCCCGGGAGCTGAAACCATGCTTCCAGAGGCTGCACCAACGGGGTCATACGGACGGCAGACGTACCCAGGTTGGGGCCGCGAGGCAGCGTTACCGGCCCGGACAGGGGAGGCTGTTGGGCGTCCCGGGGTCGGGGCACGGTTAACGGCTGCGTCCTGACAGAGGAGACCAGGGAAGGACGCACGTTCCACTGGGGTCTGCTCTGCCAGGGGGCTGGCGACAGAGAGGGATGCGAGTGGCGAGACCCGAGGGTGGCGCGCACTGTCATCACCGGTCTCTGGTCCTCAGAGACAGGAACATGAGTTCTTCCCAAGCGCTGCTAGCCCGGGGGCCAGCAGCGGACGGATTTTCCCCCGGCTCTCCACCGGGGGAAGGAGAGGCCCTGCTACCATCCCCTGGGAAGAATTGGAACCCATCTCTGAGTTGTCCACCTCCAGCCTGGCGTTTAACCAGTCTGGGGAGCGGACTGGGCGACATCCTCAACCACCTCCACGGCGCGGCCCAGGTGAAGGCTGCTGCTGGGGCCGGGCGGGAAGAGGGAGGGCGCCCTCGGCGGCGAGCGGACTGAGGCGACTGAGCCGGCGGCTGGTGCAGCAGCTGGCCGCCGGGGCAGTACGTGTTGCAGCCTCAGTCTGCTCTGGGGCGGCCGAGAACTGTTGGGCGCAGTTCTCAGCCGCGCCGCCGAAGAGGCCAGCCTGGGATATGGGTGAGTTGAGGAGGCGGGCCCGCTCAACGTCCTCCACATCACCAGGTAAGGCCAGGTGTTCTCCCGGACCACAGCTGTGGACATCGCCCAACCCAGGGAGCGTGTGGCCACCTTCACCGCCCGGGGGCGGGGTCAGTTGCGGCACGCAGCTCAATGAAGAGCCCTGGGTCGGCTCCACCCTTGTGCATGTGCAAAGGGGCGGCGGCCTGCCCGTAGCTCTGCGGGACCACGCCACCGAAGTAGACGAGCCCACAGGCTTTGGGAGGGTGCTTAGGACAGCCACACCACGCCACATCAAGCCCTCTGTGGACACCGTAGTGCGCAACAGAGAGTTCAACAGTGGGGGGGAGGGGGCCCCAGTGTACCCTAGGCCGCGGCCCCATCAAGGGCAGAGAAGGCGGAGGAGGCCACCAAACGGTCGCGGGAAGCACGGGGACTTCCGGGACCGCGTGATCTCCTCATGCACCCCGGGAGCGAAAGGCATTGGGGGCGGGGCCCAACAGCTGTCGGGTGCCGCCCCCAAAAACCAATCACGCAACCACGAGCACCCGCGACTGGGCGGAGTTCCACACCAGCGCGAGACTCGCGGCTGCCCGAGATAACATGGCTGTCAACTTTAGGTCAGATCAGGCAGTGCTGACACACCCGGAGGCGGAGCACAGCCTAAATCGTCATCCCCAAAGGACTCCAGCCCACCTTGGGATGCGGCGATCGACATCTCACTGCTATCCGGAGCGTGAACTGAACGAACGGGGCGTCAGAGACTGGCCGTAGATTCAATCCAACACTCGCGGGAGCGATGTATAAGAGGGGGGCGTGGCCCGAGGAATGAACGTCGGGGTTCTTAATACCACAACACCGCCCTCAGGTCACCCTGGCCACCAGCCAAAGTACCATCTCACTCGGGGACGGTAGATTGGGGTGTGGCAGAGGGGACTCTCTCTCCTCACGGAGATCATTGAGTCTCGACTGCGACATCGCGATGGTCACGCCCCCGCAATGGAAACGTGACACATCCGCAAACACTGCCCGAACGTGCTGAAGCCCAAACACGCTCGAGCAGTGAATGCGTCCATAGACAGCAGCGGAAAATCGATCGCACCCGGAAGTGCACGGGCGAGCCGTCTTGAAAAAGACGTGCCACGCGCAAGCTCTTTTTGTGAGAGGAAAGCCTCGCAGTCGATGCCGAAGCGCCCAGGGAAACACACACCAGCTGTCAAACGGACCACTGCGCAGATCAGCAGGCAGGAAGTATGCGATCACTGGAACGCGCCGTTACACCAACACCGACTGGAAAGCTGCTCGTCTCGAAGAAGCTGACAGAGTCTCAGAAGGCTGTAGGAGTGAAGAGGTAGGTTCTCTTGGCTCCGAAAGCAGAACATAATGTGATATTGCCACGTACTTCCTTATATACTCACGCGGTGAGGCGGAGTTACGTATGCAAATTCCGCATGCCCCATGGCATTGGCACGCCATTGGACGTTTTCTCTAAACTCGAAGTTGATAGGCTTCTAAGCGAAACCCCCATTCGTTAGTCACTAACGTTACGTCGTAGTGACTGAATGAAAGGGAACCCTATTTTTGCGTAGCACATAAAAAGTGAATTGTTACAAACTAAGTATTACACACAGAAACAGAAGACTGGAATGACACAAACAGCTGGGTGGCTTGAGCACTTATACGGTGCCTTCAGAAAGTCTACACGCCCCATGCACTTTTTAAAAACTTTGTTGTGTTATAGATTCAATTTAAAACCGTAATAAACTGTTTTTTTAGAAATTGTAGCAAATTTAATTAAAACAATTTTTTATGTTTTCAAAACAAAGCATCATGAAGCTTCGAAGCGTTATGAATCACTGAGCCGAATGATGATTCGGATCGCGTGTCAAACCGCCAAACTGCTGAAATTTGGCGATTCAAACTGCTGAATCGACTCAGTGATTCATAACGCTTCGAAGCTTCATGATGCTTTGTTTTGAAATCGTCATCACTATGTAATTCGTTATTTAGGGTTTTTTTGCGCACAAAAACTATTATCGCCGATTCATAAAGTTATTTTAGAACCACTGTAGTGAGATGGACTTTGTAACGACGTCTTTAGTACCTTTTAAGGGTCTTGATAGTGAACCGTGCCATTGAGCCAATGGAGGACTTTCAGAGCCATCAGATTTCAACTAAAATATCTTAATTTCTGTTCCGAAGATGAACGGAGGTCTGACGGGTGTCGAACGACATGAGGGTAAGTAATTAATGACAGAATTTTCATTTTTGGGTTAACTAACCCTTTAATATAATCAGTAATTGAGTTCATACACATTTTTCACTTATATTCCATTTAGTAAATATCATGTTTAAACAAAGCACTTCAAAAGGGAGATGACTCTATACTTAGCAAAATAAAGAGCACTGCGTTTAGATGTATATCTTCAGCAAGAGCATGTTGAATACGGCTGTATATGCATACACAATATATTGCAAATACACTGTAAAAAAAGAAAAGTTGACATAACTTAAAATTGTAAGGCAACTTGCAGCACAGCTTTTTAAAGTTTACTCAACTTTTAAACAGTAGTTCACTTAAATCAATTAACTGAGTAAGGTCACATGTCTCCCAATTTAAGATATTTTGTTCAGCTGGTTGAGTTATAGTTTTTTTTATTTTGTGTTGAATTTTTTAATTTTTTTATGTCACCATCATGGTGATCAGTGTCTGTTTCTTTAGTTGGGCAGTTTGATGACTTTTTAATGTTAGTGTTTGTCTGGCTGCTGTAACTGAGTTTGCTATGGCAAGAAAAGCAAGAGAAAACACAATCAGACGCTGTCGGCTGATCGATGATATGAATATAATCATTGTGTAGCTTATTTTCACTGATTTTATGACTGAATTTAATATGAGCAATATACTATATATTAACTTTGTTTTATTGTGATTCTAGACCCAGCACAGATTTAATCGGAAAAGCTGAATAAGGTTTAAAACAGATTGTACACTAAGCACTTTGTCCTCCTATGAGATTTGCTTCCACAGACATCAAGAAAATCAGTCTTTGAATATCAACAATGGTGATATACTTCATGCCACAATGCATTCTGGGAGCCATGGATGAGCTTTGCATAATGCACCCATTGTTGCAACTTTTATGCTTTTTAACTTGTATTTACAAATAGAATTTACAATTAATACTAGGTTGGTCCAACGATTGTTGAACGAACTTCTTTTCACTGGTTTAGTCAACTTTTTTTGCATTTAATTGTCCAGTTAACTAAAACATAATTATTAGTCAAAATTTTTCTGAGTTGTATTTTTTACAGTGTATAGTGTGCTATTGATGAAAACCTAATTACATCGGGATCGAATTCCCAAGACCCATAAAAGGCACTTAAAACGTCATTACAAAGTCCATCTCACCACAGTGACTTTACAATCATTTTACGATGCGACGACAATAGTTTTTGTGCGAATTTTTTTTACAATAACGCCTTTATCCAACTTGTTCTTGTCTTACGTGTGTGCCTCCACGACGCATGCGCGAGAATATGACGCAGATCCGGCGTTCGGACACATGACCCAGAAGCGATTTGTTTACAGGCAGAGGAAGACGCGCGTATCTAAGCTGTTGAATTCTACATTGATCGTGCTTTAGGTCTCGGCGTAGTTCTCAAAATGGGGTTAAAGTGTGCATTTCATGGATTCCCGAACCCCGGCGCTGCGTCATATTCTCGCGCATTCGTCGTGGATTCCCTAAACATGGACAAAGTTTCAAAAATTAAGTTGGACATTTGATGGAGTATTTCTATGTCGGAAAGTTTTTTTTCCGAGTATGGGTCTGCGTGACGTCAACAAGGGGGAAATTTCCCTGAACCAGAGTGAGAGAGTGAAAGCAGTTCGCTCATCAAACGCTTTTCGTGGGAAGTCGTTGGCTGCGCTGCACAGGTCACAGGACTTCAAGAAATCAACAATGTCACATTTTGGTTGTGAGGGCAAGACAACCCTCACAGAGAAGAGTGTTTTTTGGTAAAGGGCATTTGTATTAAGCCCAATTTATACTTCTGCGTCGAGTGTACGTGGCACGATGGCATCGACAGTCATCAAAGTAATCCATGTGACTCCAGTGGTTTAACCACAATTATATGAAGCGACAAGTGTGCTTTGTTTTGCAGCAGCAAAAAAGAAAAACCTTTATTAACAAAATATTAATCTTCAACGCACGTTCATGAATGCCTGCTCTCGCGTCTTCACCTATGCTTGCGTCACGGTGCTCTCATGAACCCGCGTTAAAGAGTCATATTTTGTGAGTGAAGAGCTTTTACTCACAAAATCACTCAAGTCAAATATACTAAATGAAACAAATTAATATCACTCAGAAAGTTCCTTGCACTTTGCAGAAAACAAATAAACTCAATAAAAGGAGAGTAAATGCTGAACTGAAGTTTTATTTTGTGTTTTTGCACATAAAGGTATAGAAGAGATCTGTTAGTGTTTAATGTTCTGTTGGGATTTAAAGGGTTTCTGTTGAGTTTTGTGTGTCACCATTGTGTTGAAGAGTCTGTGCTTCAGTCCAGGAGAAGACCGTGAAATGTTGAATAGTAATGTAAACGGCATTTGTGGAGGGGGTACTACATGTTAACAAGGGGGAGAAAACTTCATGCATTTTCCCCCCACATATCTCAATCCTCGGTTTCCTGCGGTCTGGGACAACCCTGTTAGCCTTGAATATTAATTGTAATAAAAATCTTGGTTACACTTTTTAAGGGGTCTTTGTTACACTGTAATTATACATTTAAGTACCGAGTAATATTAAGTGACTACATTACTATAGGATTAGGATTTGGTTTGTTTGGTTAGTTGCATGTATAATTTATAGTTATTACTATAGTAACTACAAGGACACTGTAAAATAAAGTGTTACCAAAATCTCTACATTCACATCTTTTACTCTGGCAAAGGAGAAAAACACTGTACACCAGATATCAATTTACCTGCCCAAACAACAGAAAGCATTGTTCAAATCACAATTTCTACATTCTGCATAATCTGCAACATTTTTGGAGTAATCTGATGTGGACAGCTTGTCTAAAACATGCGTGTTCTGCACGAACATTTAGTGAACAGTGACCTATTCTTTGTCAGTTTAAAGAGTTGTGTAGGTCTACTTTTGCCATTAGTTCAATGCACTTGATTCGAGAACTGATTGAATTATGTAAATCTTTTTTCATTATTATTCAGTCAATTCTCTTAGCAGAAAATTGCACCTTATTTCATATAAAAAACAGCAACAGATTAAGGATATTTTTTACAATATTATGTTGGGATCGTTTTTCATTTTGGGACCAACAGTTTTTATATTAATGTAGCTACATCAAGTTAATCTAGTTAACTGATTCAAATATTCATAATCAATCATGATGAATAATCATAATGAGTTATGAATAATTATTAATATTTCCCCTCAGAGCTAATTCGTTACACTATGGTCAGGAGTAAGTCATGTAGTAGAGATATGAAGCAGATCACAGAGATGGCTGTCAGTCAGACAGGCTCTCAGTGGACTATTGTTCAGTGTCATCAGCGAAAATGTTTGCTCACATACAGTATGTTTGTGGAACCATCCTTTGTGCATGATGTTTGATTAAGGGGAATCTGGATGTTTCCAAACTCTTGTAAAACTCAGGAAGGGGAAGAAGCTGGTGGCAGCTGAGAAGAGAGTCATCGGACTGCGAAGGAGAAAAGGAGAAAAGTCTGAAAATGCTTCTGTGATTAAATTCTGTGATTAGGGATGTGAGCACTGTCGAATATTTATCCATTTTTCCAGGGATGTTGGAGTGCCACATCATTATATGGATTTTTTAAAATTCGGCCCTGGCAAATCCAGCCCATCCGGCCCATGAGTTCCTCTTGAATGTTTTAACTGGGGTTAGGGCCTTAAATTTGAGTAAATAAATAAATCTAGGACAGGGACAACTAATGATGGATATTATCGAATTTACTGCAAATGCAGATAACAAACGTAATATTGCACTTTTGTCACACAGAAATGCACTTGACAGTAAACCACTGATTTTGAGCTAGGATACATTAAAGTGAATTTACTGCTTTTAAAATCTGTCATCATTTACTCACTCTCATGTCGTTCCAAACCTGTATGACTTTCTCTTTTCCGTGAAACATAAAAGAAGATATGTTGAAGAATGTTGGCAACCAAACCATAGGCTATACCATTGAATAGCCTATGGACAAAAAAAGACTCAAATGATTTTCTTTTATGTTACACAGACAGAAATTCATTGAGGTTTGGAATGACATTAGGGTGAGTAAACGTTCACATGTTTTGGTTGAACTACCCCTTTAAAAACAATAAAAAATGTTCGAGAGTTAACACCTAATTTATGTAACACACTGATATATCTATCATGAGGTTCTCATTGAAATAACATTTTGTTAAATTTCATTAGATCTATTAAAAAGTTCATAAAACATTTACAGAGAAAAAAGCTTTGTCCTTAAAGGGATAGTTCACCCAAAAATAGATAATCTCTCAAATAGATATTTTGAAGAATGTTTGTAACAAAGCAGATAGAGCAACTATTGACTACCATAGTATTTTTTTTCCTACTATGATAGTCAATTGTTGCTCTATCTGCTTTGTTACAAACATTCTTCAAAATATCTTCTTTTGTGTTCAGCAAAACAAAGAAACTCATACAGGTTTGGAACAACTTGAGGGTGAGTAAATGATGACACAATTTTCATTTTTGGGTGAACTATCCCTTTAATGCATGGGATCCAGGCTTTAAAGCTGTTTTGTTGAATTATAATTTAATTACCCTACACTCTAAAAAACAAAAAAAAGGTTCTATATGGCACCAAAAATGGTTCTTGGCTCGTTATCATAGGGGAACCTTTTTAAGTGCTATATAGCACCAATTTTGGTGCTTCAGTGGTTCTTCAGCGGTTCTTCAGAGGTGCTATATAGCACCTTAGTCAAAGAACCGGTGAAGAACTTCTGAAGAACCACTGAAGCACCAAAATTGGTGCTATATAGCACTTAAAAAGGTTCCCCTATGATTACGAGGCAAGAACCATTTTTGGTGCCATATAGAACCTTTTTTTTTAGAGTGTAATGACATTTTAACTGAGTTTTATTGTAACTATTGTAACATTTTAACTGTAGGTCAGTTTCATTTAACTGTATGGGCATGGTAGTCACAGGTAAAATCATGCTCCTCATTACCATAGGTATATGGTTTCGAAAATAAATAAATAAATAATAATAAACTATTGAATTTGGTTGTGCTAGAGTGACACGTTTGTAGTTGTGTGTATTGCTGTTTTCCAATTTACCTCGTGATGTATTTACATGGTCGCGGCTGTTTTCAGCTGATTCACCACAGAACCTTTAATGTTCCCATATCACACGATTGTATAAAACAACATTCGGAGTCAAAGTGCCGGTTCATCACTTCATAGAGCAGCAGAAACGCAGCGCACGTTCGTCGGCGGCAGCGCTGTTGCGCGGATATTCGCCTTTTGCAGTTTCATGCGCCCGAATTTTTAAACAGCGCCTAATATGGACACAGTCTATGGAGGAGGGAAGGTCTCTCTCGCTTTGGCCTGTCAATTCAGAAGACAAACCAATGGGCCGCTGTCCCTGCATGATGGGCCAGTCCGTGGCAAAAAATTAAATAAATAAATAACCTTGTATCGGCCCCAAAGTGCGTCGGCCCACCAGGAAAATGCCCGGTATGCCAGATTACCAGTCCAGCCCTGGTCCCAGGAGTCGTCTGGGGGAAATGCTCAGAGGACTCGCTAAATATCAAACAAACACTAAATCACACACACACACACACACACTCACTCGCGCGGACACACACACACACACACACACACACACACACACACACACTCACTCACTCGCGCGGACACACACACTCGCGACTGGCCCATAGCGTTACAAGTCCGATCACGAGTGAACCAATTCAATAACACCTTCTCCACCCTGTGACAGTGTGCTATGGTATGTAATCAATTATGCAAATCTAAAACATATAAAAAAAACATGTTTTAGCCTACTCACATAAGTGTGTGTTCAGAAGGAAGCTTATGCAGGGACGATCCTTAGCTCACGAGTCGGTGGGCGGGGCTACAGAAGCACATTTATCTGTAGAGGCGGCGTCTAGGTCCTGTTACGTAAGAGATCCGCATATTCTGATATTATTATTCTTATATTACCATGAACTTTTATATATCAAAAGCTCAAGGGAAAGTTGATTTCTCAGTTCATCACCCCTTTAATGCACATTTTCTCAGTTGAATAACAGTATATTAGCCTGGATCCCACTTTTAAAACAACCTTTTCAAATACAGAACATATACAACAAGCCTGCGCTGTGTCTGTTAAACATGCATTCATTCATTCCTTTTTGTGTGAAATGAGGTAGGCTAACTGTTGTTCAAGTATCAAGACAAACCGCTAAAGTGCCAACAGGAAGCTATATTTCAACGGTAGCGTAGCCTATTTCCTGCTCTTCTCCTTCACAGTTCATCTGGATGCGAAAGCGAAAGCTTATTTAGATGTGGCCTCGTGTGAAAGACCGTGGACAAAAACTTAATTATTCAAAGCTAAAATTATGATTTTATTATAGTTCTTTCTTTGTATAAACTATGGACGTTAAGTTTGTTGTTATCTCAATACTCCTGGTGATCGCTGATGGTACGTATTATCACTTTATACGCAACAATGGCATTCAAGTTTTTCTTTATAATTTTTTAACGTAATCCGTTTCTCTATTTCATTACAGGGTTCACTGTGCGCGGTCCCTCTGCTCCTCTGGTTGCTCCTCTGGGATCTTCAGTGGTTTTGCCCTGTTATGTTGATAAACCTTTACCAATGGAGGGTCTGGAGGTGAAATGGAGAAGAACAGACTCAGAGACTCTGGTTCATCTGTATCAAGATGGAGAGAGTCGACCAGAGATCCAGCATCAGGATTATCAGGATAGAGCTCATTTCTTTACTGATCAGATTCAACATGGAAACTTCTCCCTCCGTCTGGACAATCTGAGAGCTGAAGATGAGGGAAATTACACATGCAAAGTTTACAGTGACCAGGATTCTGGCGAGACTGTTGTTCAGATAAAAGATGTTGGTGAGTGAGAGCCACTTACAGGTGCCATAGAATGCATTGATACAATATTTTAAATTGTCCTCTGATATCTACCTAGAAGGTATGGGGCTTATTGAGGACAAAAATACTCCAGATACAGTTTTACATGTCCAAGATTTACAACCCTAGGCAGTCCCTCCAGTTTTTCACGATTCCACGATCGCTGAATACAACGCAAAATCAACAAAATGTCGCATTTTTTGCGATCCTGCATAATTCGTAAATTCAACGCAAATGACAAAAATAAATTATATTATCTTATTGACCTCTGTCTAATTTATTTAAAGCTTTAATGTTTTGTTTTCATGAGCTTACAGACGTCATGCTTGCACAGTATGGTGTGAAAGTGAAAGCGTGTTTTTCTTAGCTGCTGTCTCACATAAGTGCCAAGGACCGGGTGAAGTGATTACTTAAAGGGTTAGTTCACCCAAAAATGAAAATTCTGTCATTAATTACTTAGCCTCATGTCGTTCGACACCCGTCAGTAAACCCTAAATAGCGACTTACATAGTGATGACGATTTCAAAACAAAGCATCATGAAGCTTCGAAGCGTTATGAATCACTGAGCCGAATGATGATTCGGATCGCGTGTCAAACCGCCAAACTGCTGAAATTTGGCGATTCAAATCGCTGAATCGACTCAGTGATTCATAACGCTTCGAAGCTTCATGATGCTTTGTTTTGAAATCGTCATCACTATGTAAGTCGTTATTTAGGGTTTTTTGCACACGAAAACTATTGTCGCCGATTCATAAAGTTATTTTAGAACCACTGTAGTGAGATGGACTTTGTAACGACGTCTTTAGTACCTTTTAAGGGTCTTGAGAGTGTAAAGTGCCATTGTGCCAATGGAGGCCTTTCAGAGCCATCAGTTTTCAACTAAAATATCTTAATTTCTGTTTCGAAGATAAACGGAGGTCTGACGGGTGTCGAACGACATGAGGGTAAGTAATTAATGACAGAATTTTCATTTTTGGATGAACTAACCCTTTAAAGGGTAACTAAACCCCTGCTCAGAGCTTAACTCCACCCACTGGCAATTTTCAAAAAATGCTGGAAAAGTGGGCAGAGCCCGGCGGACACAGAGGGGACGAACCGAGGGCGGGGCTGAGCGGAGGGCGTGCACCTGAGACCCGCAGTGACGGATTGATTGACAGCTGTCTGACTCGCGAGTCGCAAAGATGGAGAATGACTGGAGTGACGCCAGCTTTGCAACAGAGCGGTCATTTCTCCTACCTTCACCTGAAGTGGAGGAGGGTGGATTGTCTGTAACAGACACAAACCCGGAGCCTTATCAATGCGAGCCGCTGCTCAAACTGCCTTAACTCCCGATGCCGACGATGCTAGTGAAGCAGCCGCGCAAGAGAATCTGCGTCCGCGGCAACCACTTGCGTGTCAGGGTTTGAAAGCGCGTCTCATGTATGAAAATTATCAGTACACGTGACGGGCGGCAATAATATCGCAAGAAAAGCCTGACGTGTACTGACAACTTCATTATTTAACCGTATTTTCTTCAATACAATGTTAAAGCAAGTGTCAAGTGAGTTTCATTCATAATGTTTCCACTTCATGTAACATGATAGTTCATACTGGAGTGAAGCCGTTCTCATCGTGTGATTGGGGGAAACATTTCTGAGGGCGTGGTGAGCTCGTGCCAGGGGCGCGGATAGTGAGCCGTTGGAGGTACCATCCTACGTCACGATGTACCACAACGTCCAATAGGAAAATTCAACTGCAGTAGCCACCGTTCAACCTTAAGAGGGCAGCACTTTGGCGGTTTTACACCATATGTTATAGAATTAAAACACTGTATACTCAAATGTCAAAACATTTACTCGAATCAATGAACAGCATTAATAAAGCCCCAGTATTACAGATCATTAACTAAAAAAAGTTGGTTTAGGGTTTAGTTACCCTTTAAGATGGATGAATGACCAAACAAAAGTATGATATGTCGGATAGCACTAAAAAAAAGAGTTAATAAAAGTGCTGTATACCACAAACTCAATTTGCTACTGACACACGGACCGATGTCAGACTGGCTGTGGATTCTGTGCATGCGCTTGCCACCTGTCAGCGCTCACATAGGCCTAACACTAGATTCACACGGGGCGTCGGCGTTAATGCTTGGCTGAAGCTTCATGCTGATGTGACCGTCATAGTGACAACAGCCAATCACACGTCTGATCTGAATTGCATGAACGCAATTGGCTAGCGTCTGCTCTACGGTATTTGCATAGGGCAATCTGATTGGATGACGCCTGCGTTGGCGCTTGAAAAGAAATCTCCAACTTCTGCCATTTGCAACGCGAGTAAAGCGACGCGACGGAACCCACAATTCAGTTCGGCAACGCATGATGTCACCCATTCAAAGTAAATGAGAAGCGTAAGCGGCGACGCCCCGTGTGAATGCAGCGCTAGTATACCGAAATGGGTTCTATTTCTAGGCTAATTGCCCTTGTATGATCAAATACACACATAATTATGCTTAAATGTCCATCTTGGTGGTTATGTCTTGAGTGCATTAGGTCTTAAAGTGAAAGCAACCTAATGTAAGAGGGGAAAACAAACAGTAGCCTATTTAAACTTAAAGCACTGTTTGTATCTGTATATGTATGTTGTACTATTAACTTGTCATATTCCCCAACCTAAATTATCATGTTATTAAAGCTAGACAGTACAGCACTGGACTAGCCTTTTAAGATAGCAAAATAAACAAGATTTGTGCATTTTGTTTGTTCTATTGTCATGTAGCCTATGACTATTGTGCATCTAGCATAATATATAATATGGTAAGGGTGGGTTGCACCAACAAGGATTAAATTAAGCAGTTTAGAGCTAATCTAGGATTTGTTGATCTAGGCTTTATCTTAAATCAAGTTAATTTTAAACCCAGATGAACAAATCAGGGATTAGAATTTAACCTGCAATTAAAACCTCTATTTGCGATTAATTTTCGCCGCCGTGGATTCGCCATTGACAGCAAAAATACTAATATTCTATTTCCTTCTTTATTGACCACCAGAAACTCTCTCTCTGACATAAGTAGCTCCTGTTGATCAAGGAAATAAACTTGTAAAATGTCAGCTGTCTTTATAAAGTGCTACGTAGTGAGACAGTTACTGATCAAGCAGGCAATTAAAACATTGTGGCAGCGCGTGCAGATTTCATAAGCCTGGAAATATATTTATATTATTAAGTAATGGAGTATAGTGTGGCAGCGTAACTTAGCCTATGACAAACAAATGATTGGCGAAGTGACTGTCTCCGCTCTTGACAGCGCCGCCTTGTCCGCCTGATCGAGTGGAACGGGCATTAGAAAGGCGAGGCGCCGCCACGATCACTGGCGCTCACCTCATCATCCCCGCTGCCGTTAAATGCTAAATATACTCCTCTCTTCTTTTATTTGTCCGTCACCGAGGCGAGGTGCACCGAGATGAGTGACGGATCTGCATCCCGAATAGCCTGGTCCTATCAGACTCTTGTACATTTAATTTGTACAGAGAGTCTGGCCACTCTCCATTGACAAGCGTTTACTTCCTTGAAGACGGGTTCTCTGTTGAAGTTTAAAACTATTGGATCTGCCCAGAGCCGCTCTGGATCTGCCATAAACAATCGCTAACGTTTGGTCGTGACGTATGTCATGCACCGTTCGCCTTTATTTCTCACATGGAAGTCCATAAAAATAAATGTGCAGCCACCTCAGTGATAAAACCTTGTGTATTCGGATGGTGATTTATTTACGGTGGAGGGGAGAGTTTTGTGTTCGGGAACGCACTGCTCACATGGTCCATATTATACTGTAAATAAAATATCATATGCTTGGTATGATACGAATAAATGCTGCTGTAAATAACGGCCCAATTCAAATGTTTCTTTTCTTCTTTTTATTTTTTGAGCGCTGATGAAATATATTGCTCTTGAAAATACTTGCCAGCATTTAAAGAAATACAAGTCTAGAAATGCATCCAAATAACAGCGAAGCGCAGCCGTACGGTGCTCTGCAGGGGTCAAAAAGGATATAAATAGTGAATTTTGAAGTGATATATTCTTGAAAACTCAGAGATGTGGATTCGGACAGCAATTAAATGACCACACTGTTGTGTTCTGTGTAATTGCACTAGAGGGCACTAGTGAGTACAAGGTGGGTAGAAGGAGAAGAGAGAAAGAGGAGAGAAGCGGGATAGTCATGGTTAATGTGTACTCGTAAAGTAGTGTGAAATAAAGAAGTTAAAATCAATATACTTACCTCGTCTTTATACTGAAGTACTTACATAGTCTTATAGGACACAACATTGGCGACGATGGCGAGTCTTCCCACACCTGCTCCGTTCCTGCCATGTGCTTCTGATCCACCGATACCCTTCTGCACGTGGAAACGAATTTTCGAGAACTACATGCTGGCTATTAACGCGTCAGGAGATTCCTGGACACCTGCTCGAAGACGCGCAGTCCTTTTACATTGCTTGGGGACAGAAGGACAACGTATTTTTTACACCTTGCAAAATACGGGTACGACTTATGACGACGCAATGTCCGCTTTGGAAGCACATTTCATTCCGAAAGTCAACGTTGTTGTTGCACGTCACCAGTTCAGACAGAGAGCTCAACGTGCGGATGAAACGATTGCACAATACACTTCAGCGCTACGAGAATTGGCAGTCAATTGTGCTTATGGTACAGTAGAGGAACAAAGGATCCGGGATCAGCTCATCGAGAAAGCGTACGCTAAAACAGTGCGCGAGAAACTTCTAATGGATCAGCCCGCTTCGTTGGAGGCTGCTGTAACTGTTGCATGCCAGATTGAACAAGCCTTACACAACGCGAATTTACTTCAAGATATTGCTCCGGTACAGGCGGTGAGTTCAAAGACTTCTCATTACCGATCGACTACAAAGGACAGACCTAAAACTAAACCTACTAAGCCTACTGCGTCACAGCGTACTTGTTACAGATGTGGCTCTAATAAGCACTTGGCAAATGCATCGGATTGTCCAGCATCTAAGCTAAATGCAATTCATGTGGCAAACCAGGACATTTTGCGAAAGTATGCCGTTCGACAACTTCCGTGCATGCAGTTCTGCCCGAAGTACAAATATGCAATATGAACTGTGTAAATTCTGATGACAGGATTAAGTGTTGTGTGCACATTTCTACTGACACAGGCCAGTATAGGGAGATCGAGTTTGTCGTGGATACAGGCTCTGCAGTTTCGATTTTGCCAGAGACTTTGTACAGGCATTATTTCAGTACATCTCCACTGTCTGCGCCGAGTGTTCAATTGGTCACATACATGAGAGGACACATTCCAGTTCTAGGATGTCTCACAGCTAATGTGTCATTACATGGAGTATCTGCTACCGTTTCACTCTACGTTGTGGAAAACGGAACTGCCTTATTAGGCATGGATGTTCTTAAAGCACTGAAATGTACAATTAGCCATGACTGTACTGTTACTGTTTCTACTACCTCTGCTTCAGTACACAGTGTTGCAAATGCTGAGCCCGTGGGGTGTGTGAAGGGCTTCGTGCACAAGGTCAAAGCTCGTGATGATGCAGTTCCAGTTCAACAAAAACTCAGACTTCCCTTTTCTGTGCGTAATGCAGTTTCAGAGGAACTACAATCTCTGCTGAATCAAGGTATTATTGAGCGAATCGATGCTTCCCCCTGGGTTTCACCAATAGTAGTCGCTACAAAGAAAGGAGGAAAAATTTGACTGTGTGTTGACCTTCGAGAACCGAACAAAGCACTAATAGTTGACACACATCCATTACCCCACATGGATGAGCTGTTGAGTGAGTTAAGGGGTGCAGCTATATTTTCAACTATTGATCTAACATGCGCGTACCATCAACTACCCTTACATGCTGACAGCCGTGACTACACTGCCTTTATTACGCATGAGGGTCTTTTCAGATTCTGTCGTGTTCCTTACGGATTAGCTTCGGCTCCTTCAGCATTCCAGAAAATGATGCAGACGGTGCTAAAAGGCGTTCCAGGTGTGAGAAACTATTTGGACGATATAATAGTCTATGCCACTTCACAGATTGAACATGACAAAACTCTCCACACTGTCATTCAGAAACTGACAGAAGCTGGTCTGACACTGAATATGCAGAAATGCACATTCAACCGAACTTCCCTCAAATTCCTGGGTCACGTGATCTCAAAGGAAGGAATTCTACCAGACACTGCTCACATCGAAGCCATAGTCGATGCTCCTACCCCACATGATGTCTCGTCTCTTCGTTCATTCCTTGGATTGATCCTGTGGTATAGTAAATTCTTCCCAAACTTTGCCACGGAGGTGGAACCGTTACGTGCTCTCCTGAGAAATGCTCCTGAAACTTTGTTTGAATGGACTGCAGAAGCAGACCGCTGTTTTAACAAACTGAAAGCTGTGTTGGTGGACAGCCCAGTGCTTGCACTTTTTAACCCTTTACTTCCTACTATTGTGTCAACTGATGCTTCGGACTATGGTCTTGGGGGAGTACTGACACAACTCCATGCAGATGGTGTAGAACGCACGGTTGCTTTCGCTTCACGTATGCTTAGCGCGGCCAAGAGAAAATACTCTACAGTGGAAAAAGAGGCTTTAGCTTGCGTGTTTGCTGTTGAGAAATGGCGCCCGTACTTATGGGGTCATCACTTTACGTTACGTACGGACCACAAAGCATTAACTACCTTGCTGGCTACAAAAGGAATCGGACGTGCTGGAATGAGAGTAGCCAGGTGGTCAGCCCGGTTGCTGTGTTTTTCGTATGACATTGAATACCGCCCTGGTGCTCAAAACCAGGCCGCAGATTGCTTATCAAGAATACCCTTACCAGTGACGACTGAACTCACGGAAGAACCAGAAATGGTTGCCGTGGTCTTTTCAGGGTTACGTTCTGTGTCCATGGAGGACTTTATAAAAGCTTCTGAATCTTGTCCTGAGCTGAGTGTACTTAGAACGCAAATACTGAAGGGCTGGCCGCACAAAAAGAAGGATGTAGATCCAGCTCTATCATCATTTTTTTTCATTCATGATGAACTGTCCATATACAACGGATTGATCATGCGAGGTGAACATCGAGTCATTGTTCCTGTTGCTCTTCGTTCAAATCTGGTGAAACTGGCTCACGAAACACAGCAAGGTTTGGTCAGAACCAAACAAAGGTTACGTGAACTGTATTGGTGGCCGAAAATGGATTCATTGGTTCACTCAGTGGTTTCAACCTGCCTTACTTGTCAACTCAATGACAAATCTGCAAAAACTGCGCCTGCTCCATTACAACCTGTAGATTTGCCGGATGGACCTTGGCAAAAACTGGGTCTTGATATTGTCGGACCTTTTGAACATGCTGCATCAGGCTGTCGTTTCGCAATTTACTATTACAGCAAATGGCCAGAAGTAGCTTTTTCTTCACATGTCACTACCGAGGTTGTTACTTCTTTCTTACACTCTGTGTTTGCACGAGAAGGAAACCCTTTGTTTATTGTTACAGACAATGCACCTCAGTTGCTATCTTCAGCTTTTTCAGATTTCCTTTCTCAACGTGGTATCAAACACCTACGTACAAGTGTGTATCATCCACAAGGAAATGGTGCAGTTGAACGCTGGAACAGAGTGATGAAAGAGTGTATATTATCTGCGGAGCAAATGAGAAAAGCGTGGAGACCGTCAGTAGTTGAGTTTCTTCAGAGTTACCGTGCTACTCCTCATGCTACTACCGGTGTATCTCCATCTGAACTTTTGCATAACCGGAAAATGAGAACGAAGGTAGACATTTTTCCTGTGAGGGGGAAAAGTGACAAATGTGCTGGTGTACGAGATGCTGTCAAGGAAAGACAGGAAAAAAGTAAGAAATACACAGACAGAAAGAGGAGAGCCAAACCTGTTTCTTTCAAGGTGGGGGAACAAGTAAGAATTAGAAAGCCAGAGCATGTTCCTAAAGGAAGTCCTAAGTATACCTTACCGTTGTCGATTCGTGAAAAGATTGGACCAAGTTCATTCTTGCTTAGCGATGGAAAGAAATGGAATGGACTGAGACTGACTAAATTTCCAGATCAAACTGAAAAAAACTGTCCAGGGATCAAAACCGCCTGCTCAAAGCTGTCCAATCACTCCCAGGAGGAGTGAAAGAGTCGTTAAACCACCAGTGTGGATGAAAGACTTCATAAAGTAGTGAAGTCTAAAGACAACATGATTGTGAAAAAGTATTGTGAAAAAAAAAGAGGTGAAAATCACATGTACTTGTTCTATTCTGTTAAAGTACTGGATTGGTATTTAGAGTGATATGTCTAATTAATGCTGTTTAGGTTAATCAAGAGATTTGAAGTTTTACAATTGTTATGCTGTCTTAAACAACATATTGCCTCATGGGTTACATACTGAATAAGTCACCTACTGACTTTATGTAAGGGGGGAATGTTGTGTTCTGTGTAATTGCACTAAAGGGCACTAGTGAGTACAAGGTGGGTAGAAGGAGAAGAGAGAAAGAGGAGAGAAGCGGGATAGTCATGGTTAATGTGTACTCGTAAAGTAGTGTGAAATAAAGAAGTTAAAATCAATATACTTACATCGTCTTTATACTGAAGTACTTACATAGTCTTACGGGACACAACACACACGACCTTGGTGTTTGTGAAAAACCAGTAGGTAATTCGGCCGGGGGGTTTTACACGGGTGGTGGGAGACGGACGGCAATAAAATCACTGACTAGCCTCTGTAAATGATGACAAAACCTTACGGCCGCTTGCGAAACAATTAACTTACTGGGGCTTCAGCAACTCCTTCACCACTAACGGAGCGAGCTGGAAAATCAAATTTTTCCCAGGACACAACATCATGGCCTCCAAAAAAACTCAGCAAAGATTGTTCTTGCTCTGGCTATAACTTCTGGATTTTCGGCAGCGGTGCCACAATGGAATGAATGGCTTCACTCGCATCTTTCTCTGCCGCCATTACTGAACTACAACTGAAACTACCGCACAACATCAACGTCATCGCTCTCAGCCACTCCCTCTGTTCGCTGATTGGACCGGTAAAAATTTGTTTGGAGAAAACCTAAGACTATACAACAGTCCCAGACGGAGTACTGAAGGAAAATGAAAATTGAGCGAAAGTACGTAGGAGGGCGATAGCAGGTGTAAACTCACAGGCCGCCACGACCCTCACACTCCGACGGCTCAATTTGCATGATTTTTTCATTTTTATTAGTAATAAGCACCTCTCTGAGATATGACGACACACCCACTGTTTCTATCTCTGTTCAATCGTCTGCATAGTTTAATTGTAGGTGCACTTTACTTTATTTAAACCTCCTCACATTCAAGTTTAAAATTAATCCATAATTGAGATTTAAATCTGAGTTTAAAGTTATGGAGCAACAGGATTAAAGTTAATCTGTCTGAAATAAAAATTAAATCCAGGATCAAAATGATGGTTTAAATGTAAGCCTGCTTATATTTAAACAAGGTTTAAAGTTTGGTGCAACAGAATTATTAAATAAACATTGATTTAAGATTAATCCTTGTTGGTGTAAATGTCTAAGGGCCCTATTTTAAAGATCTGAAACGCAAGTGTCAAAGCGCGAAGCGCAAATAACATTGTGGGCGGGTCTCTGTGCTGTTGCTATTTTCCCGGGGGGATAAATGGCTTTTGCGCCCGGCGCAAATCTAAAATGGGTTGGTCTGAAGTAGCTTCATTATTCATAGGTGTGGTTTGGGCGTAACGTGAATAAACCAATCCGAGCGTCATCCAACATTCCCTTTAAAAGCAGGTGCGCAAGTTCCATTATGGATTGCTATTATTATGGCGTAGCCTATTTACCAGGCGCACACCAGGAGCGGTTCACAGCCGAGGAGACTGATGTTCTTGTAAGAGCAGTGAAAGACAGAGAAGTGAAGTTGTAATGTTGTACATTATGGTAAAGGTGATTTCACAGTCTTTTTTTTTTTTTCAGTTTTTCAGTTTTTTCAGTTTTTCAGTCGATTTTTTTTCCTGGTTCTTGACGGACAAACCAATTTGTCAGATGTCCTTATATAGGCTACATATATGTCTTGCCACTATTGGGCAAACAGGTCTTATCCTTAATTATTACAATTAGCCTGAATCATTTGTAAGCCAGATTTAAGCCTATTTTTTCACATCTTCGTGGCACACCAAAATTATTTCCGTCATCTCATGTGTTAATATTTTTTTAGTGTAACAATTTATGATTTGCAAAAATAACTGTTGCATCTGTGTAGATTACATGAGCAAAGTGTATGCGCGTTGTGCACGCTATACATTATGGTCAAGCATGCGCCCTTAAAATAGCATAATGAACAACGCGCAACGCGCCACTGACTTTAGACTAGGTTTTTTCTGGTCAGTGGCGCAATTGTTTAATGGAACAGCAAAATAGCACCAGGGATTGTTTGCGCCGGAACACGCCTCCTTTTTTGCGCTGAACCGCCCAGGTAGCGCAAGTTCATTCACTAGTTTAGCGACGTGCTTCTGTGGAGGGAAAAGCGCGCTTTGCGCGGGTGCAAAATAGGAATGACACATGCGTCGGTGTACAAAGTCAATTGCGCTGAGTGCAAGATAGGGCCCTAAATGTATTATCCTAATTATTTAAAAAAACATTGCAAATTTCTGGAAATTACCACCACAAAATCAGTAAAATCAGTTTGATCGCAAAAATCACCAAAAATATCTTGAAATCCTGGAGGGACTGCCTAGGATTTGTCCCTAGAATGAAATTGGCTGTTATTACCTTATTTGGAAGGGTCATGTTGAGCTCTGCTCTGATGGGCTGTTTCACAGCAAGGCTCATTTCAGTAGCTCACACAAGTGCAGTTATTCAGAACAAACAATCACAAACAGCACAAGTGGCTCGTGAGTCATGAAAGAACACAGACCACCTGAATGACACTTTAAAGGGTTAGTTCACCCAAAAATGAAAATTCTGTCATTAATTACTTACCCTCATGTCGTTAGACACCCATAAGACCTCCGTTCATCTTCGGAACAGAAATGAAGAAATCTGATGGCTCTGAAAGGCCTCCATTGGCACAATGCACGGTTCACTCTCAAGACCCTTAAAAGGTACTAAAGACGTCGTTACAAAGTCCATCTCACTACAGTGGTTCTAAAATAACTTTATGAATCGGCGAGAATAGTTTTTGTGCGCAAAAAAAACCTAAATAACGACTTACATAGTGATGACGATTTCAAAACAAGGCATTATGAAGCTTCGAAGTGTTATGAATCAGCGAGTCGAATCAGCAGTTTGGTTCGCCAAATTTCAGCAGTTTGGCGGTTTGACACGCGATCCGAATCATGATTCGACTCACTGATAACACTTCGAAGCTTCATGATGCCTTGTTTTGAAATCGTCATCACTATATAAGTCGTTATTTAGGGTTTTTTTTGCGCACAAAAACTATTCTCACCGATTCATAAAGTTATTGTAGAACCACTGTAGTGAGATGGACTTTGTAACGACATCTTTAGTACCTTTTAAGGGTCTTGAGAGTGTAAAGTGCATTGTGCCAATGGAGGCCTTTCAAAGCCATCAGATTTCAACTAAAATATCTTCATTTGTGTTACCTTAAACCTTAAACGCTTTAATGTTTAAGGACATTTGTGTAATTTCGTCTTTGTCTTGTCATGGAAAAAAGGTAGTCAACAAACATTTTTTGTCTTATTTTCGTTTACGAAATTAACAATAGTCAGAGCAAACTTACATCTTTGAATTTGAAATAAATCCTATTATAGATAAACATCAACCATGCCTGTTGACAGTTCTGTTCTGTGGGAAGGGTATGAAAAGTGCTCATCCCCTGCACAGCCTGCAAAATAACATTTATATCCATGGTCTGCCATTTTCACTATTGTCCTTGCTTGCTTCTTCACAATACCTGCAGAACTTCTGTTGATTCGGTGTAGGTCCATGTTAACTATTTGTGCCCAATTTTTTCTGAATGGTTTCATGCATATAGTCATGTGAACATATAGTGAGCATATAGTGCGAGCATATAGTGCTCATGTGAGCATATAGTGCCCTATGTGAACATGTTCTGCATTTATTTTCCCCAAGTTTTTTTTTCTTCTTCTTGAAAATCGTATTTGAATGTGCGGCAACTATAGTTGCCGATGGGCAAATGTGTTGTATGCACCCCTTCAATGTCAAATATGAATAGGAGAAGAACATTTAGCATCTAACTCAAAATAACTGCTTTCAACATATCAATCTTTTTTCATAAACAAATTTATTATGTATAAAAGTCGAAGAACATTCGATGCAAACTCAAAAAAGCTGCATCTATCTTATAATCTTTTGAATATTAAAACACAACAAACAACAAATACATTTGTCTTAAAGTGCTGGAACATAGTGCAGAACAAAGTGCAGCCATTAAGTTGCCCCAACAGAGCATTGTGTATCAAAAAGTTAAATGAAAATAAATAAAAAGAATGAGGAAAAAAAATGACATCTATATAACAAAAAAATAAAAATAAATAAAAATAGTCCCATAGTATTCAATGGCTGAGTGTAGTAGGGGATTTCATATAATAATTTACATGTAAACTCATTCTGAATGTAAACTCAAGTGTCTGAATTTCCACATTATAATGGAATCGTAAGCTACTAGTCATTAAAAAAATTAGGGTTCTTGACTGATTAGAATGAAACGCATCCATTCCAAACTGAATGAAGGGTCCTCAATATTTGGGCCCTTACAAGACATATCATTAAATATGATATTTTTCCCTATCGAATTATGGTCTGCTGTACAGTAGAGATGTCAGTTAAAGGGTTAAGTTATGTTTTAGGTGAGATAATGAAAGCAGAAAGCACTAAACAAGACAAAAAATCTTTATTTATTAACCTGTTAACACAGTATAGCCTACCCCATTTCCCCATTATATGTACTTACAAGTCATTTGCCCATCAGCAACTATAGTAGCCGCTTGGACTTTTGACTCAGTATACAAAAAACTATAGATCTGTTATAGTTGTGGAAATTCAGACACATGAGTTTACATTCAGAAATGCTGTCCATTTCTTCTGATCATCCTTGAGATGGTTCTTCATTTGGTCCAGCTGTGTTTGATTATACTGATTGGACTTGATTAGGAAAGCCACACACCTGTCTATATAAGACCTTACAGCTCACAGTGCATGATCCACTCCAGTTGTCTGCAAAAATGTCAACAATTCTGTGTTTTTCTGTCAATATGTGGTGCTGTGTTTACATTAATGAGAACATTAATTTTAGCAAATGGCTGCAATAACAAAGAGTGAAAAATTTAAGGGGGTCTGAATACTTTCCGTACCCACTCTATATGTCAACAAAAAATAACCTTTCTTTGGGAGGGTTTGCCTTCGCTATGCTTCCTGGAAGTAGGGGTAGGAAGTTGGCAGCCTCATGTGACAGGAAGGAAGTTAATACTTTTTTTTTTTTTCTTGAAATCATTTATTTGGTTGTTTGCTTGCGTGTCATTGAGATATACAGTACAACATGGATAATATCTAGGAAAATACTTACAAAAGGAAAATGACAACTATACACTGCGGCAACTATAGTTGCCAGTGGGCTTAATTAATACTGCCTGGCCTAAAACATGGGCTGGTATATGCAAATATTGGGGGCATAAATATTAATTATCCCGACTGTTACGTCACAGTCAGTGTTATGTTGGGATTTTCAGTGTGTTTTTCAGTGGACTTTTGCACGCACTAGATTTACATATTATAGATAAACAAGGGTGTTTGAGGCAGAACTCTTATTATTCAACTATGCCAAGGTAAATACCGTTTTCCATTATATGGCACCTTTAAGTTCTTGTGAAAAATTGAATCAAATGACTTTTTATGTATTTTATTTAATAATTATTTATACTTGGTGCAAAAAGTATCTACCTTTTTGTACATTTGGGACCAGATTTCATTTAACATTTTAAATGAATTTACTTCAATTTCCATGTCCGGATGCGTCTCGTGTGCAGTTGTGTCCGTACAGCTTTTTAAAGTGTATACTTAATCGGAAATCGAGTGTAATGTGTGCATGAGTATGATGTCATTGATAGGCGACGAACAGACACGGTCCATGGTTAAAATTGCTTATTTTTCTGGATTTAAACATTCTTGGAAACATTTGGGATACACAAGTCAACAAAATATATAACATTGTTCTAGTGGTTTACATATTGTGCCTTTAATGTATTAACTACAATAGAATTAAACACTAACAATATCGTCATTCTAAGTCTTAATATGTTGCCATCAATTTGCATTTACTGATCCCCTTAACAACAAAAACAACAATAATAATAATAATAATATTTTTAATAATAAGAGTTTTTTGTTCTCATTTTTTTAACGTAATAGCTAAGTTTCTCTATTTTATTACAGGGTTCACTGTGCGCGGTCCCTCTGCTTCTCTGGTTGCTCCTCTGGGATCTTCAGTGGTTTTGTCCTGTTATGTTAATAAACCTTTACCAATGGAGGATCTGGAGGTGGAATGGAGAAGAACAGACTCAGAGACTGTAGTTCATTTGTTTGTGGATGGTGAGAGTCGACCAGAGATCCAGCATCAGGATTATCATGATAGAGCTCATTTCTTTACTGATCAGATTCAACATGGAAACTTCTCCCTCCGTCTGGACAGTCTGAGAGCTGAAGATGAGGGAGAATACACATGTAAAGTTTACAGTGACCCGGATTCTGGAGGAACAGAGGTTCAGATAAAAGTTGTTGGTGAGAGCCACTTTCAATCAATTCAATCAAATGTATTTTTATGTATTTGATTTATTTATTTATTTTTATTCTTTCAGAGCGTCTGCTAGTCTCAGGATCGAGTCGCTCCGTATCTGCATATGATGGTGAGGACGTCACTCTGAACTGCTCTGTAGACTCTCACATCACACCTGAACACATTGAAGAGGTTTCATGGAAGAAAACAGACGGAGATGATGATATTCTGGTTCTACTCTACCAAAACAATGAGGCTTTACCAGGTTCATCAGATGAGCAATACAGAGACAGGGTTGAGTTCTTCGCCGATGAAATCCCCAAAGGAAACTTCTCTCTCAGACTGAAGAGTGTCAGAACTGAGGACAAAGGAGTTTACATGTGTCAAGTGTTTGCTGGAGTTTTATCAGCCAATGCAACTGTAGAACTGGAGCAACTGGGTGAGTCAACAGACATGGCAAATTAAATAATAAAGTCTCTGTTAACACTAAAGCCCAAATACTTCACTTTTTACGCGTATGCAAGGGTGAGCGTACAGTGTGTGTGTGGCACAAATTTTGTTTTCAGAAGAGTACTGAACTCGCACCGCCAGATTTTTGTAACTGTGCAAACTTTATACAGCACGTGCATTACATTTTTTTGCAGTATTTACATGGGTGGGTTGCAACACGTGGCGAGAGATTGCTCAAAACTGTGAATTTATCCAATGCCTGTACGAGTCAAAAGAAGTAGCTACTAAAGGCCAGAGTATACTTCAGCCGTCTGTGTGACGTCATTTTCGTCATCAGGAGGGTTCACAGGTCTCCGCACACCCCGTCCGCGTGCAGCCCGATTTTTGAGACCGTGTGGACGGTTCGCGTACAACAGTGCATGCGCAAGAAAGTCACATTCATTAGCGTTCTCTTTATAAATAAAGCACAGATTTGAGCTTTAAACAACTACATTCTCGCCTGAAAAAGTATTAAAACTACATTTTGTGACACAATAACAGTATTTTTAAATTATGCGGGGTTTCTCATCATGTCACTTCACCACGTGACAGCAGCAAACAGGCTCGAATAGATGGCAAAGTTCAGATTTCCCAACTTGGGCGTCAAACGCGAATTCGCTTCAATTGCCTAAATGCACAAAAAGCACCAAATTAAAATCACTCGCGCAAGACGCTCAGTTCGCGCGAACTGGACGTGCGAATGAGGCGGAATCACGTCCATCACGCCGCAGGACCTCCAGACGCGCGTCAATGCGCCTTTCCATGTACTTAACATTGAAAACACTCGTTCCAGACGCTCTATTCGTGTTTGGTGTAAACGCAACATAAAGGGAACAAACAAGGCCGGTGATGAGCGGGTGATGAGGGAGAACCGGTGGGACAAATCAATCAATAATCAGGTAACAAGAGGGGCGCGGTCAAGACAATAGACAAGAGAGCACATTGCTCACACCGCACATGACTAGCAACGACAAATACCCAGGAGTGTCAGAGTTCTGTCACAAACCCAAGAATATACTAAACAGAAGTGACAGAACCCTGACAATACTCAACCACGGATGGGCGTGGAGGAGTTCGACACATGCGCAGTACATTTTTTATATTTTTTTAATACCAGACATCGGAGGGCAACTTGAGTTGTGTCATCAACATTACATTCACTGGGCAGGATCAAAGAAGAAAAGTAGTGGATAAACCATTGTAACAGAAGAAATAACAATGCACAAACACTCATCAAGTATTGTAGTGTTTTCCTCCTCCTCCTGTTTCAAGCGTGTTGTTTTTTAAGCACTCTTTCCGCACTTTTCTTCAGGGACTGCACAATGTGCAATGTACTGTGCACACTGCCACCTAGTAGACTCTTCTGTCTATCTTGCGCATGCGCTGTTGTACGTGCACCGTCCGTGTGGTCTCAAAAATTGGGCTCCAAGCACATGGGGTGTGCGGATGTCTGCGAACCCTCCTGATGACGAAAATTATGTCATGCGGATGGTGCATGGACGGCAAAAGTAAGCTTTGGGCTTTAATTTAGCTTGAGACCACAATGTCATAAAATGGTGCGCACATATTTACGGCAAGTTTATTTTCTATAAATCCCGATATTTGGGTGGAAAATTGCGTACGCGTATTTCAGTGCCCATTTTGTGTGTACACAATTTATACATGTAACAGTAATGATTCAATCAGTCATGTGGCAGGATAGACCAAAGTCTGAACACCTCACAGCCCTCGTGACTTGTCTAATCAAATCATACTT
Organism: Gobio occitaniae; assembly: GCA_033150135.1. Lineage (NCBI taxonomy): Eukaryota > Metazoa > Chordata > Actinopteri > Cypriniformes > Gobionidae > Gobio > Gobio occitaniae. The sequence continues at coordinate 199,270 of JARQWZ010001449.1, read as the reverse complement.
AAACAAAGGGCCTGTGCGTTACGCTGATTAGATCCGAACCGCATCATGTAGCCGCAAGAGATTGGAGAGTTGAACTCTTTGGGCGTCGGCCTTCCCCTCTATAAAAACTGGAACCGACCGTCAGCTCTTTGCATTCTCGCCACCACAAGGAACGGACCTCTTGGCATTTAGCCATGGAGGGGAAGACCATCCCTGGTCTTCCCAACCCTGAGAGAAGGCCTCCCCGCACGGAGAGAGAAACCAGCAGACTTCTGGAGTGACTTTCCTAAACTTCAAAGAAGTTCACCTGGGACTCACAAATCCTTAGCGAACTTCCCCGACGATTCGAACTCAGACACTTACACGAGAAGCCGTAGTAATGCAAGTATTCTATTTCACAATCAAACTGCTTGAAAAAGGTTGTCTGAATTATGAATTTATATGAATTTCTTGTGGGCTCTTGCGAAAAGACTGAAGCTGTCTCTCTCTCTCTGTCTGTCTCTCTCTCTCTCTGTCTGTCTCTCTCTCTCTCTCTCTCTCTCTCTCTCTCTCTCGTTAATTCTTCTTCCCTTTTTATTATTCGTTAAGTTTCATGTTTCCTTGTTTGTACCATATTGTTTGTTTTCTCCTACATATATATGCATATTTCCCCGTATGAATCGTAGCTTTGTAAACTGTAGTTGTTTTATTAAAACCCAATAATTGCATTACATTGAATCCGTATTGTTTTGCTCACAAATCTCGAAGTCACTGAAGCGTAAGATTTAAGCTACCCATTTAAGCTTGATTTTCATGTAGTACTACTTCAGTAGTGCAGATCGTACAAACATAAGAGATATTATTTGTCCTGATCAAACAGATCAATGTTTCTTAAGGTTTGTAAGATTGATAATTGATGAAGAAATCAATTTGGATAAAGGTTACTTTTAAATGATTAAAGGTTCCGTTATACGCAAATTTTGTCTGTACAACAAGCAAATAATATTCATAGACTCATGAATATTAATACCATTTGAGTTAATTATTCCCCGAAACTCATTGTTGCTACAGTGGTGGAGAATGCTTGTGGCAGTTTCAAACTTTGTTTTTGTGAGCAATATTAATATTCATATTCATGTGTATTTTTGGGTATTAATATTATGCATGCGCGTTTTCGTTCGTTTGTTCGAACTGTGAGACAAATCGCTCAAAGCGAACTCACTCACTGACTAGGCACAACGCCGAGCTCAGCTTAAGCATATTAACAGATGCTAATTTAGCAATATTAGATGTCCTGCAGAGATAAAGAAATCTCTGTACAGTCCGTACATGCGTAATATTGTTTTATCCCGCTTGACTTGAACGAAGAAATCTTCTTTCAAGCGGAAGATTGAAATAGAGCGAGTTTCCTCTCTTCAATAATAGGCCTAATATAATATTAAATCGTTAAGATAAACGATAACTCCTGGTTTAACATTGGATTAGCTACCCAAATCGGAGACCTAAAACATTTGACTCATAAATGTTGACTGACCGTCAGCCAGTTTGATAAATGTCTATTGGAGTTCTTTTAAATGTGACGTAAGCAGATGTTTATTCCTGTATCCACATTTTCTTGCGCAGCGAATGAATCCTGCCAATTTGTTCGTGCCAATATAGCACGAAAAGATCCGACGTGGTCTAAAAAAGTAATTGTGATTTGTGTTAATCCTGTGTACGGCCATCATTTGATTTTTGGTCTTCAAGTCACACGAGCAGGTGCAACTCTGCGTGCTAGACACCAGAGGGCGCGACCTAACAGCTCTCGAATTACACTTCACCAAAACTTTATCCCGAGCGGGCGCAACAGCGCCATCTGGTGAGCATTCCTCCTAACTAACTCTAGTCTGGGTGGACTCGACTGCGCCATCTCGTGGGCATTTTCGGATAGTTCTACTCTCCGCTATAAATTTTGTTTTAACAAACTTAATTTCCTTCCTAAGAAGAGCATGTGAATTGTTTAGTGATTACTTATAGAAAGGTTTTCATTTATGCAATTTTACTAGCATTAGGCAGCAACCAGGTCTCTGTTCTCGCTGATTAAACACACTTATTTGAATTTGAGTTTAAAAGGAAAAATGAATTTCCTCTAGCTTAAATTGAAATTAGGTTCTTAAAGTTACTGACAGTCCACTTGGAAGGAAGGACGCCACCGTGTGGCCATACCCTGCTAAGTCAGCTTACAGCTCTCTCTCTCTCTCTTTTCCCACTTTTCCTTTTCACCTGCAACCATAAATCACTTGATCCGGTAAACAAGCGAGTCTTAATTCATTTTTGATTTCACCTGTTTACCCTCTTTGTGTATTTATTGTAGGGCTCACAAGCATCGGTGGTGAATTGAGAATCGTCTCAACGTGGTCTCCACGAGCAAGGTTGTCCAACCGACGTGACCTGCACCGGCTGTGTGTGAATCTCTGTTTCTTTTACCGCTGTCCGCCGTTGCGGCCCGCAGTGGCGACATCAGCAATTTGACACTCCAAAGCCAGTCAACCAGTTCAGCTGACACAAACAAGGCAATGTCTGGCACCTGTATCTAAACCATGGCTTAATAGGGAGCCACTCTTGAAAAAGAGGGTTCTAGGGAACGTGCCGATTTTGCTGTGCTGGCTGGCGGTTGACGGGTGGGTGCTGTCAGGTTGTGTTTAAAGTCTAAACTGTTTGAGTGGGCGTAACGCGATACAGAGTAACGAAGGACCGAGGACACGGCAGTTGGGTGTTTGAGAACGCCCGGAAGGCCGACTGCACCGCTGGTTTCCACCTGAGCGACCTCAACTCGCCCCGGATAAACTAAATGTGATAAAATCCACATTATAAGCCGAATATTAGATACTCCCCGAGTATAGCCTAAACGTTTGGCCCACCTTTCCTCTCTAAGCCGCACCCTCTTCCTAGGTTTCCTAACCCGATAGCCACACATGCTGTAGGCCCTATCAGAAACTCTCACGAAAGGTAGCAGGCTTAGCCCCTTTAGTGTTTCTCTAACACTCCCAGCGTTCGCGCTTATTTTCCTTTTTATTGCAGACCAATTCATTTTTGTGTTTGTTTCTTTCCTACCTTCACTGTCCGGACTGTTGTAATCTTGTTTCTCTCAGTTCATCAAGAGACCCCAAGGAAAGCTAAGTAATAGAGTGACAACCAAGCAGCCGGCGTCACCAGGTGACCCACAGGGCTACCACCTGTCAAAGTCTCTATTTCAGGCCGACCCAAAAATTGGCCCGCCTAATTGCCTAACTGTCTAACTGTTTACATCAGTTAGCCAAAATTCTTGTCGACGGCATAGTCCGTACAAGAGCTCGTTAACCTTAGAACAAACTTGCATTGGCCTCTTTGTGTGTGTGTGCTGTGTTTCTCTCGCCCACAGTGAACCAGTATGCCCCGTTCATCCAGTCCCGCTGTCCCTTGGGATCGCCTAGCGGTATGGCTGGAAACGATGACGAGCACCGTTCTGTCTGAGGACGCCAGTGAACTGCAACAGCTGAACCAGGAAGAACTGGACACAGAGCTAGACAAGCTGATGGCACACGACCCGACGCAGAGTTACTCTCACAAAGAACTGGCCAACATCCTCGGGAGCCTCGCCCACAACCTTGTCGCCCAGGCACGGCTAAGAGAAAAGAGCCACACCGACCTGGAACAGGAAGCGGCAACATTAAAGCTCCAAGCCGAGGAGGCCCGGAGAAACCAGGTCCTCACCCAGCGTCATCTAGATCAGCTACTTCTAGAGACAGAGAAAAAGGGTGAAACGGACACAGAACGAGAGAAAGAAGTAAAAAGACTTCAAAAGGCCCTGAAAGATCTGCGTCTGGACACAGACCGCAGAGAGCAGTCAGAGAAAGACACCAGGGAAGAACTCAACGAACAGCTCCGGCGAGGTGAAGTTCTCCTAGAGAGAGCCAACACTGCACTCAAAGACAGAGATGCTAAAGCCAAAGCCTCCGAAAACCACTTGCAGGCTGCCCGAGCCGAGATCAATAAACTTGTCCAGCAAAGACATGAGCTCCAAGATGAACTTGACCTTGTTCACAGAGAACTGAAACATTCTTATAAACTGCAAAGTGACCGGGAAGGGGGAACGCACCACACAAAGTTTCCCCCGACCAGCTGGTCCGCACCTTTTTGCCAAGAACCAAGAGCTAGAAAGGGGGGTGACAACCCACTGCTAAGACTGTCACCCGCTAGCCTCCACGAACCCCCGCCAGCAGCGGAGGAAGGGAAGCACTTCCAGGAATTCAGGGCCAGCAGCCATGTAGCTCATAAAGACCTTGACAAGCTGGCCAGAAATATCCCTACGTTCAGCCCAGACCCTGCAGGAGGAGACAACGTTGACTCCTACTTGCAAGACATAGACTTTCACCTTCAGACTGTCGCTAACGCGAACACTTGGGACAGATTGTTCCTACTCAGAATCACGTCTAACCGGGACGTACGCAGCTTTCTAGACCGTCAACCAGAGACTGTCAAAGCAGACTACTGGCAGCTACGACGAGTTTTAATTCACGAACACTCTGATCCAGAATCAGACCAGGGGCTAATTGCTGCTGTGGACCTCAGGCAAGGTCGACTTGAAACCCCACTGACTTTACAGCCACCCGTTTCCATCAGTCATGGCAACCTCATGTCAGGACAGACCATCCCGGAACAGGGAACGGTGATACCAGCATACACCAAAGGGGTCGCTGTTCGGCTCAACATGCGATGTGGCCAAACCTTAAATCACACGCTGGGTTTCTTCAAACCCTCACCTGAATGTGTGGAACTCGGACTCACACTTGAAGCCACACCCCTCACTGAAGTGTCATCTCGTGTAGTCTACATCCTCTTCAACAACTGCACAGCAACTGACATCAACATTCCCAAGGCCTACCGGCTGGGATGGCTAGTGAGCCATGACTTTCATGATTTTGAACTTGAACTACCCATCATTGGGCCCATTCCACCTGCACTGATACCCGAAGGGAGTACAGATAACACGCTGTTCACTGCACCCTTCAAATTCATTGCCATCACGTCTGTCATGCCGATGACCAAAGACCAGGTGTGCCGAACGGAGCTGACTGAGGACAGTCACCTCGCAGTATACACAGTCTCCCACCAGCCTGTCGGTGAGACTGATGAACCTGCTACACCTCTCAAGACCAACCTGATCTATGTAGACGACGTTCTCATGAAGAGCACAACGGTGGCCGACCACCTGAAAGAAAGAGACTATGTTTTGAACCAACTATCCGCAGCCGGTGCCAAGATCGCCCTCCACAAAGGACAGTGGTGCCGGGCCAAGGTCAACTACGTGGGCCTGCTAATCGGATCCCAAGGCATTGAACCTCAGTCAAACTGTATTCATGCCATTCAAAACATCAAGCCTCCTACTAACACCTCTGAGCTGCGCAGTTTTCTAGGGGTATGCAATTACTCCCGACAGTTCATTGAAAACTACTCAGACATGGCCAGACCTCTAACAGCCCTGCTGAAGAAAGACTGCCCTTTTGTCTGGTCGGATGCACAAGAACCCCAACAACAACTGACCTGTCAAAGACACTTTGAACCGAATGCGTGCCAGGGCATGCCCATGGCCTACGTCGATGGGTGCTCCTACAACCACGACGGCATCCTCAAGGCAGATGCAGGGGTGCTGTGGGTGAACGATCAGCCGTGCCCACCACAACACTTCAAGTTGGGTCCTCAGTCATCGCAATATGCAGAGATAGCAGCTATTCTCATAGCCCTACAGATTGCATCAGCACACAACATCAGAGAACTGCTCATCTGCTCAGACTCTAACTATGCCAGACTCAGTTTCGTGTGCCACCTTCCAAGCTGGAAACAGAATGGTTTCAAGACCACTAACAACAAGCCAGTCAAACACCAACACCTGTTCCAGGAATGTGACAACATCACAAGAACACATGACCTGACAGTGTACTGGAAGAAGGTAAAAGCACACTCGAAGCTACCAGGTCTCGACAAAGACTTAAATGACCAATCCGACGCCCTCGCCAAGTCGGGCGCACTACACGGCGACATGTGGGTACCCCCAAACCCCACATCCAGCCCCAACGTTGTAGTGCTAACCCGCAGCAAGCGACCGGCCCCGGCTACAATGCCCACATCGCAGCCGCTATCGATAACTCCGCAGATGTCCAAAAACGATATTGCGGATATGCAAGCCTCTGACACTGCGCTATGTATCTCCATGATCATCAGCAATACCCTAACCCTAGGCATTGCCTTTCTCCTGTACAGGAAGTTCAACGAGATGAGAACCCGCTACAGCCAAACTCACGACAGCTGTGTCTGGAGGTCTCCGATGGAAACCCCGGAGGGAGGGTGCCATGCCAGAAGCAGATGCGAACCTCATCGAGCTGGCTCCTCAGCCACAACGAACACCTGCTATCCAACCGTCCCGATTCACCTGCCATCCGACCATTGTGATGGGGGTTGTCCGATAATGACCATAGGACATCATCTGACAAAAAGGGGGACTGTAACAGTAATGATTCAATCAGTCATGTGGCAGGATAGACCAAAGTCTGAACACCTCACAGCCCTCGTGACTTGTCTAATCAAATCATACTTAAACAAAGGGCCTGTGTGTTACGCTGATTAGATCCGAACCGCATAATGTAGCCGCAAGAGATTGGAGAGTTGAACTCTTTGGGCGTCGGCCTTCCCCTCTATAAAAACTGGAACCGACCGTCAGCTCTTTGCATTCTCGCCACCACAAGGAACGGACCTCTTGGCATTTAGCCATGGAGGGGAAGACCATCCCTGGTCTTCCCAACCCTGAGAGAAGGCCTCCCCGCACGGAGAGAGAAACCAGCAGACTTCTGGAGTGACTTTCCTAAACTTCAAAGAAGTTCACCTGGGACTCACAAATCCTTAGCGAACTTCCCCGACGATTCGAACTCAGACACTTACACGAGAAGCCGTAGTAATGCAAGTATTCTATTTCACAATCAAACTGCTTGAAAAAGGTTGTCTGAATTATGAATTTATATGAATTTCTTGTGGGCTCTTGCGAAAAGACTGAAGCTGTCTCTCTCTCTCTCTCTCTCTCTCTCTCTCTCTCTCTCTGAGTGCGTGCGCGCGTGCGTGTTGGGAGTGAGTGCGTTGAGTGCTGCTGAGAGCGTGCTGAATGTGAGTTCTCTATTTCTCTTTTTTCCAAACTTGCGTTTCTCTGTTAATATTTTGAGGAGTTCTTTGAGGAACAGTGTTTATTGGGGTTCGTTTGTGTTGGTTTGGTGGAGGCGGCGGCTGCCGGGCTGGTCAGCATGGCTGCAGCTGCAGGTGAACACAGTGGTTTGCACAAACTCACGCGCCGACACGCTATTAAAATTTCTCCGCCTAATGGGTGTTCGGTTGAGGATTGTAGTCTAGCGGTGGGTGAGATGGTCGGATATGACAGTATTAAATCGGCTTCTAGGATGAACAGTGCCGTAGTGATTTTTTTAGACAGTGTGGACAAAGTAAATCAGTTACTCGAAAGTGGAGTTGTGATTCAAGACACATACACACCAGTTTTGTCTCTAGTAAACCCTGCTAAAAAAGTCATAATTTCCAATGTACCCCCGTTCATGAAAAATGAGCTGTTGGAAAAAGAACTAGGGAGACACGGAAAATTAGTGACTCCGATAAAGATGATTCCTATCAGCTGTAAATCTCCTCATCTCAAACACGTTGTGTCTTTCAGGAGACATGTACATATGATTCTCAAAAAGAGTGGTGAAGAGTTAAACTTAGTGTTTAAGTTTAAGGTTGATGATTTTGACTACACTGTGCATGTAACGTCAGAGACGATGAAATGCTTTGGGTGTGGGACTGTTGGGCATGTGATTCGCTCGTGTCCAGAGAGAGTGATGCAGGCTTTAGCGGATCCACCGCCCGTTCGGGCCGAAAGCGAAGCCACTTTACCTGGCGAAACGCAGGGAACTGTGCAGGAAGAAAATAAAAATTATAATGATCAGGAGAAGGAGAAGGAGCAGACAGACAATGTAGCGAGTGACCAAAATACACAAGTTGTCTTGAAAGAGGATCTAAATGTTGGTCAAACCGCGACTAGAGTAGCTGAGTCAGTGTTATTTAATGAGGAAGATTTGTTGTGGTTAGATGATGAAATATCCAATTCGTCAACCAAAAGAAAAAATCCAGAAAATAAATCAAACACTGAACAAGTTGCAAAAGTGTCAAAAACAAATCCGAGCTGTTCTTCCCAGTCCGAGGATGTGTTGATGAGCACACAAGAGTCTGAAAGTGATGTTAGTGGAGACACACAGATGGGGGTGGAGAGTGCTTATTCTTTCACCAAAATTCAGTCTTTTTTGCAAAGAACCAAAGGTTTGAGATTAGTTAAAATTGATGACTTTTTCCCAGACTTAAAGTTGTTCATTAACTCGGTAAAATTTTTCATGAAAAATACAGAAAACTCAGGTGAAATGACCTTTACAGACCAGGAAGTTTTTCGGTTAAAAAAATTGATGATAAAAGCGAGAGCACAATTAGCTAATGATGGTTAAGCACCTTTTGTTTTTCTTTTTCTTTGTTTGTGTTAACCTCTCTGTTCTGTTTAAATGCAACTTAACCTTTACAATGTGTGACATAAAGCTGGGCTCTTTAAATGTTAATGGTGCCAGAGAAGATGTGAAGAGAGTTTCCCTCATCAATTTGTTTAAAGTTAAAAAATTAAATGTAATTTTTTTACAAGAAACACATAGCACAACTGAAAATGAAACCGCGTGGAAGAAAGATTGGGATGGAGAGGTTTTTCTCAGTCATAAGTGTAGCAACAGTGGTGGAGTGGGTATCTTGTTTTCTAGAGACTTTTTACCTATCTCTTGTGTTACTGAGGAAATCATTGCAGGTCGTTTGTTAAAAGTAAAAGCTGTATTTGAAAGTGTAAAAATGACGTTCATAAATGTTTATGCTCCTACTTTAGGCCCTGAAAGGGTGGTCTTTCTAAACATTCTAAATGATGTAATAAGTAACTGTAGTGCTGATGGATACATGTTCCTGGGTGGGGACTTTAACTGCACAGAGAATGCAACTTTAGATAGAAACCACCCAGAACCACATGGAGCCAGTAAGAATTGTCTTGTAAAAATAATTGAGACAAATGATTTATGTGACGTTTGGAGGTTTTTCCACAACACTCAGCGTCAGTATACTTGGACTCATGTTAAAGATAATTCTTTGTCTTTGGCTAGGCTTGATAGAGTTTACGTTTTCAAACATCAGAGTAATGTACTTAAAAGTTGTTCAATACATCCAACTGGTATTTCAGATCATTGCCTTGTACAAGTTGCTGTCTTTGTTAAAGATGTGAAATGTAAAAGTGCCTATTGGCATTTTAATGTATCCTTGCTTTCTGATAATTCTTTTAAAGATGTTTTTAAGTATTTCTGGAGTGGTTATACAAAAGAAAAATCTGAGTATACATCATTACAACAGTGGTGGGACATAGGGAAGGTCAAAATAAAACAGCTATGTTTACAGTATACTCTCAATGTCACAAGAGACATGACCAGATCTATGAGAGATTTGGAGAGTGAAATAGTGAAGCTGCAAGATTTGGCAGACTCAACAAGAGAAGGAGAACATTTTAAAGTTCTCAAAAAGAAAAAGTCAGCTTTATCTAACCTGTTGGGTTTCTCCGCTCAAGGTGCTCTGGTTCGCTCACGTCATCAAAATATTGTCAAAATGGATGCACCATCTCATTTTTTCTTCGGCCTTGAACAAAAAAACGGACAAAGGAGACTTATGCACTCACTGCGGTCCAGTACTGGACAATTGCTACAAGAGTCTGGGGATATCCGTAAATATGCAGTTGACTTTTATGAGAAGCTTTTTAAGAGTGAGTTCCAGGAGAGACCAGAGGTGGCGCAGTCCTTCTATGAGGGGTTACCTAAGGTTTCCGAGGAGGCTAACAAGGAGCTGGATGCACTGATCTCCGCTGATGAACTATATTCTGCGTTGCAGAGTCTGGAAAGCGGTAAATCTCCTGGTATTGATGGCCTTCCTGTGGACTTTTATAAAGCCTTCTGGACTGTGATTGGCAAAGATTTATTACTTGTTATCAGAGACAGTTTAAGAAGAGGATTTTTACCCTTGAGCTGCAGGAGAGCAATTCTTACTCTTCTCCCCAAAAAAGAGGATTTACAAGAGATAAAGAACTGGAGGCCAGTTGCTCTGCTCTGCACTGATTACAAACTTTTGTCAAAGGTGTTGGCAATGAGACTGAGAAACGTTATGGAGCACATCATTCATGTTGACCAGACTTATTGCATACCCAATAGGTTGATAACTGACAATATTATTTTAATTCGTGATGTTTTGGACCTCTCCAACTCATTGGGTTGCAACATTTGCCTGATTTCAATTGACCAAGAAAAGGCTTTTGACAGAGTCGAACACCAGTATTTGTGGCAAACGTTAGATGCGTTTGGTTTCAGCTCTGGCCTAATAAACATGATTCGAGTCTTGTATAGTGACATTGAGAGCATTTTAAAGATCAACGGTGGTTTAAGCGCTCCTTTTAAAGTTCATAGGGGGGTCAGACAAGGATGTTCATTGTCTGGCATGTTGTACTCCTTAGCCATAGAGCCTCTTCTGCACAAATTAAGAAAATCTCTTGTTGGTGTAAAACTTCCTGGATGTGAAACCATTTTTAAATTATCTGCTTATGCCGATGATGTTGTTGTCATTGTCAAAGAACAAGAAGATATAGACACCCTGGTAGATAACATTAATGGTTTTGGCGTATTGTCCTCTGCAAAAATTAACTGGGGGAAAAGTGAAGCTGTAACAATCAGTAATGAGTTAAGCAGAAAACTTGTTTTACCTGCTGGGTTAAATTGGAACAAGGGTGGTTTTAAATACCTTGGTGTTTATCTTGGAGATAATACTTTTCTGTGTAAAAATTGGGACAATGTTTTAGAGAAAGTTGAAGGACGTCTCAAAAAATGGAAATGGATATTGCCACACATGTCTTTTAGGGGTCGAACACTGGTGATCAACAATTTAGTGTCATCAATGTTGTGGCATAGATTATCATGTGTAGACCCTCCTGCACAACTGCTGGCTAAGATACAGGCAGTGTTGGTGGACTTCTTCTGGGACCGGATGCACTGGGTCCCACAGAGTGTACTGTTTTTGCCAAAAGAGGAAGGAGGGCAGAGGCTCATTCATCTCGCCAGTAGGGGCGCAGCTTTCCGACTCCAATTTATCCAGAGACTTCTTGTTGGACCCGTAGACCTTGTCTGGAGATCCTTAGCCAGAACCATATTGATCCGAGGCGGGAATTTGGGTCTTGCTGAACCTTTGTTTTTAATGGACCTGAGTGCTAAAAAACTGTGTAACCTCCCAAAGTTTTACCATGGACTGTTCACTTTGTGGGGAATGTTCCAAAAGAAGAGAGTTGCAAGCTGTGAGTCCCTGACATGGCTGTTGAAAGAGCCAGTGGTGAATGGCACTCGCTTCAACATAGAACACACAACAGGACCCTTCGTGATGCAGTTGTTCTGTGCGGCTGGGATTGTTACACTGGGACATGTGGTTGATCTGTGTGGACCTAATTTGATCGACACTGCAGGTCTAGCCTCTCATGTTGGAGTTAGATCGATCAGGATCATACATAAAATTCTCAGCACTTGGAAGTGTGAACTGACAAAGACTGAATTATCCTTGCTAAAAGACTACTGTAATGGACAATGTCAACCAGTTGTTGATGATTCTTTTCCAGCATTGACTCTATTTCCTGATTTTAAAGACTGTACTGGTCAACTGTTAGAGTCCAGAGAGACTCTCACAAATGAATTTGATGACATGAGAGGTAAAACGATGTATGAAATGTTTGTAAAACTGTTAAATAAAGGCAAACTAAGTGGTCGAGCTGACACTCCTTGGAGAGCTCATCTGGGGCTTGACAATGAGGTCAGACCAGTATGGAGAGCGATTTACAAACCACCGTTGACCAAGAGGGTAGGGGACCTACAATGGAGAATCCTACACGGTAGTGTGGCTGTCAATGCTTTCATATCCATCATTAATCCTAATGTAAGTGAGGAGTGCCCTTTTTGCTTGCAGAGGGAAACAATTTACCACTGCTTTTTGGAGTGTAGCAGACTGTGCTCTTTTTTCAGTTGTTGCAAGAAATGTTCATGATGTTCGGAGAGAAATTTTCTAAGCATCTATTTATTTTTGGTTTTAGTTACAGTCAGAAAAGGAGAGCGAAATGTCAATTGTTTAACTTTGTACTTGGTCAAGCAAAAATGGCTATCTACATTAGTAGAAGGAATAAGATCGAAGAATCTGTAGACTGACGCAAACACTGTTTTTGTTAGAATGGTGAAAGCTAGATTGAAAGTTGATTTTGTTTTTTACAGTACTACAAATAATGTAGAGGGGTTCATAAACATTTGGTGTCTTAAAAATGTTTTATGTTCTGTTGTGGAGAATGTCTTGTGTTTTGGGAGCGCTCTGACTTGAATCATGCTTTGTTTTTGTTTTTTCACTTTGGGAATTGATTTCCTTGTGTTGTAGAGAACTCTGTTTTGAAAAATAAAGAGATTTAAAAATCTCTGTCTGTCTCTCTCTCTCTCTGTCTGTCTGTCTCTCTCTCTCTCTCTCTCTCTCTCTCGTTAATTCTTCTTCCCTTTTTATTATTCGTTAAGTTTCATGTTTCCTTGTTTGTACCATATTGTTTGTTTTCTCCTACATATATATGCATATTTCCCCGTATGAATCGTAGCTTTGTAAACTGTAGTTGTTTTATTAAAACCCAATAATTGCATTACATTGAATCCGTATTGTTTTGCTCACAAATTTCGAAGTCACTGAAGCGTAAGATTTAAGCTACCCATTTAAGCTTGATTTTCATGTAGTACTACTTCAGTAGTGCAGATCGTACAAACATAAGAGATATTATTTGTCCTGATCAAACAGATCAATGTTTCTTAAGGTTTGTAAGATTGATAATTGATGAAGAAATCAATTTGGATAAAGGTTACTTTTAAATGATTAAAGGTTCCGTTATACGTAAATTTTGTCTGTACAACAAGCAAATAATATTCATAGACTCATGAATATTAATACCATTTGAGTTAATTATTCCCCGAAACTCATTGTTGCTACATACATCAGGCCCTGGTACTCAAATCTTTTTGAACAAAAGGTGTTCCAAGAATGCTGATATTTCATCTGTAAATTAAAATGTGATTAAATGATTAAACCTGTTATGATTAAAAAAAACTTAGGTGGGCTTTGTGTTGAAAGTTTTGATGAAGGGCTATAGAATGCCCCAAACAATCACAAAAATTCCTTTATTAACTGAAAGTAACGTCCCAGCGCTTCAGTCTGTAGCAGAAAAGCAGAGACTGACAATCACACGAGCAAAAACGGGAAGAAATATTTGCGTGCTATTAAGGTATGAATTACGAGGAGTTGTATTGGTGAATATGCATCTTGTAAATATGAATATAGCCTACAGCTCTGTTCCCCTTCGTTCAGTCACTACGACGTAACGTTAGTGACTAACGAATGGGGGTTTCGCTTAGAAGCCTATCAACTTCGAGTTTTGAGAAAACGCCCAATGGCGTGCCAATGCCATGGGGCATGCGGAATTTGCATACGTAGCTCCGCCTCACTGCGTGAGTATATAAGGAAGTACGAGGCAATATCGCATTATGTTTCTGCTTTCGGAGCCAAGAGTACCTACCTCTTCACTCCTACAGCCTTCTGAGACTCTGTCAGCTTCTTCGAGACGAGCAGCTTTCCAGTCGGTGTTGGTGTGACGGCGCGTTCCAGTGATCGCATACTTCCTGCCTGCTGATCTGTGCAGTGGTCTGCATCCAGCTGGTGTGTGTTTCCCTGGGCGCTTCGGCATCGGCTGCAAAGTTTCCTCTCATAAAAGAGCTTGCACGTGACGCGTCCTTTTCAGGATGTTTCGTCCGTGCACTTCTGGGTGCGGTAGATCGCTTTTTTCTTTCGACGGGCACGAGCGCTGTGTGACGTGTTTGGGCTTTCAGCACGCTCAGGCAGCGCTCGTGGATGACTCATGTTCTCTCTGCGGGAACCTGGCCATCTCAGTGCTTCGATCGAGACTCCGTGAATTCCGTGCTGATGCCGGAATGAGAGTCCCCTCCGCCACCCCCCAATCTGTGGTCTCCTCTGGAGGCGGCACTTTGGCTGGTGACCAGGGTGATCTGAGGGTGACGGTGTGGAATAAAGCTCCGACGCTAGTTCCTCGGCCCACACCCCCCTCTCAGGCACTTGACCCGGCCCGCGCTCAAGCGTCTACATCGGGGCCGGCTCCTGCTGTCCCGACTGTGGCGTTTGGCGCGGCGGAGGAGGAAGTGATGTCTATCGCCGCATCACAAGGTGGGCTGGAGTCATCTGAGGATGAGGATTCGGCTGTGCTGCCACCTTCGGGTGCGCCAGCATTGCCCGAGTCGGACCCAGAGTTGACAGCCATGCTCTCTCGGGCCGCCGCAGCGCTTGGACTGGAGTGGAACCCTCCGCCTCAGCCCGAGCGTTCGCGGTTGGATGATTGGTTTTTGGGGGCGGCGCGTTCGGACACCCGTCCGGCCGCTCCTCCAATACCTTTCTTCCCCGAGGTGCATGAAGAGGTCGCGCGTTCCTGGAAGGCCCCGTTGTCTTCCCGTGAACGTTTGGCGGCCTCTTCCGCCTTCACCTCTCTTGATGGAGCCGCGGCTCATGGGTACACTGGGGTCCCCCCAGTCGAACGTTCTGTTGCGATGCAACTGTGTCCTCAGAGCGCTTCGTCCTGGCGTGGTGACCCTAAGCACCCCTCCAAGGCCTGTAGGTTTTCGTCATCCCTGGTGGCGAAGTCCTATAGAGCTGCGGGGCAGGCCGCCGCTTCTTTGCATACCATGGCAACTCTTCAGGCCTACCAGGCCAAGTTGCTGTGTGATATGCACGAGAGAGGGGCTGATCCAGGACTCAGCAATGAGTTGCGTGCCGCCACCGACCTCGCTCTCCGGGCGACGAAGGTGACCGCACGCTCCCTGGGTCAGGTGATGTCCACAAATGTGGTCCAGGAGCGACACCTGTGGCTCAACCTGTCCGATATGCGCGACGCTGAGCGAACACGTTTCCTCAACGCCCCCATATCACAGGATGGGCTATTCGGCGGAGCGGTCGAGAGCTTCGCCCAACAGTTCTCGGCCGCTCAGAAGCAGACTGAGGCTATAAAATACATCCTGCCCCGGCGGTCAGCTGCTGCCTCCACCCCACCGCCCGCGCAGGTGCCTCAGCCTGCTCGTCGCCGAGGACGCCCTCCCGCGGCTTCCTCCGCCTCTGCGCCACCCAAGCAGCAGCCTCCACCCGGGCCGCGCAGAGGCAGCCGCAGGAAGGCGTCCACGTCCGCTCCAGCCCCGCAGCCCGCGAAGAAACGCCAGGCTAAGCGGCGCTCCTGATGCGGACGGCTCAGGGATGGGCAGTTCTTTCCAGGAGACGGCGGCAGGGCCGCTCCTTCCCCCGGTGGAGGGCCGGGGGAGAATCTTTTGTTCAGCTGCTGGCCCCCGGGTCAGCAGCACCCTAATGTGGTTAAAGAAAGAACTGACAACCCCATCCCTGAGCCCCCAGAGATCGGTGACGGCAGTGCGCGCCACCCTCGGGTCTCGCCACTCTCGTCCCTCTCTGTCGCCAGCCCCCTGGCAGAGCAGACCCCAGTGGAACGCGAGTCCTTCCCTGGTCCCCTCTGTCAGGGCGCAGCCGTTAACCGTGCTCCGACCCGGGGACGCCCAACAGCCTCCCCTGTCCGCGCCGGTAACGCTGCCTCGCTGCCCCACCCAGGGTACGTCTGTCGTCCGTATGACCCTGTTGGTGCAGTCTCTGGAAGCATGGCTTCAGCTTCCGGGGCTGTCCCGCTGGGTTGCCCGGACCATCAGGCTCGGCTACGCGATTCAGTTCGCGCAGGCTCCTCCCCGTTACAGGGGAGTCCGCTATACCATGACCGGGGCCCATGCTCCCGTCATGCGTGCGGAGATTGCCACTCTACTGGCGAAGGGTGCGATCGAGCCTGTCCCTCCAGCCGAAATGAGGTCGGGGTTCTACAGCCCCTACTTCATTGTACCCAAGAAAACCGGTGGGTTACGGCCAATCCTGGACCTTCGCATCTTGAACCGATCCCTTCACCGGCTTCCGTTCAAGATGTTGACTGCGAAACGCCTTTTCGAATGCGTTCGTCCGGACGATTGGTTGCAGCGATCGACCTGAAGGACGCCTACTTCCATGTCTCCATCCTTCCTCGACACAGACCGTTCCTACGGTTTGCTTTCGAGGGGCGGGCATACCAGTACGCAGTTCTCCCATTCGGGTTATCTCTGTCCCCTCGCGTCTTCACGAAGATTGCCGAGGCAGCCCTTGCGCCCCTTTGGCAGCACGGGGTCCGCATCCTGAACTACCTCGACGACTGGCTCATACTAGGCCACTCTCGAGAGCAGGTGTGCGGACACAGAGATCTGGTTCTCCACCACTTAACCCGTCTGGGCCTTCGGGTCAACTGGGAGAAGAGCAAACTTTGCCCCGTGCAGAGGATCTCTTTTCTCGGTATGGAGATCGACTCGGTCGCCATGTACGCGCAGCTTTCGAGCGAGCGCGCGCAGTCTCTGCTGACTTGCCTCCGACAAATCGAGAGCAAGAATGCGGTTCCACTGAAACTGTTTCAGAGGCTCCTGGGGCATATGGCATCTGCAGCCGCGGTAACGCCGCTCGGATTGCTTCATATGAGACCGCTTCAGCACTGGCTTCGCGATCGAGTCCCGAGATGGGCATGGCTGTCTGGCACGCTCCGGGTCCAAGTGACTCGGGCCTGCCTACAGACGCTCACCCCGTGGTCGAACCTCAGCTTTCTACGGGCAGGTGTGCCCTTAGAACGAGTTTCCAGGCATGTTGTCGTATCGACGGATGCCTCTGCCACGGGCTGGGGTGCCATGTGCAATGGACAAGCAGCCGCGGGCTCCTGGACAGGACCCCAGCGCCTCCTGCATGTCAATTGCCTCGAGTTGCTGGCAGTACGGTTCGCCCTGCACCGCTTCCGAGCGCTGCTGAAGGGTCAACATGTGCTTGTCCGGACAGACAACACGGCCGTAGTAGCGTACATCAACCACCAGGGCGGTCTACGCTCCCGCCGCATGTCTCAACTCGCCCGCCATCTCGTTCTATGGAGTCAGAAGCGCCTGAGGTCCCTTCGTGCTGTCCATATTCCGGGAGTCCTGAACCACGCAGCCGACGAGCTCTCGCGGTTTCAGCCTCTCCCGGGAGAATGGAGACTCCATCCCCGGACGGTTCAGCTGATTTGGGAACAGTTCGGCGACGCACAGGTAGATCTGTTTGCCTCCCACGACTCTTCCCACTGCAGCCTGTATTATTCCCTGACCGAGGGCACGCTCGGCACGGATGCACTGGCGCACAGCTGGCCGCGGGGCCTACGCAAATATGCGTTCCCCCCAGTGAGCCTACTCGCACAGCTTCTGTGCAAGATCAGGGAGGACAAGGAGCAGGTCCTTTTGGTCGCCCCGTACTGGCACGGCCGGACCTGGTTCCCCGAACTCATACTCCTTGCGACAGCCCCTCCCTGGCCTATTCCTCTGAGACCGGACCTCCTTACTCAGAGACGGGGCACCCATTGGCACCCGCGTCCCGACCTCTGGAACCTCCACGTGTGGCTCCTAGACGGGACCCGGCAGGTTTGAGTGGCCTACCACCTACGGTGGTCGCCACCATCACTTCCGCTAGGGCAGAGTCCACTCGGCATGCCTATGCGTTGAAGTGGAACCTCTTCGTCACCTGGTGCTCTTCCCGCCAAGAAGACCCCTGGAAATGCCCGATCGGGTCCGTGCTTGAGTTTCTCCAAGAGGGGCTGGAGCGAAGGCTGTCTCCCTCCACCCTCAAGGTATATGTGGCCGCAATATCTGCCCACCACGATCTCTTGGAGAACAAAAAGGTAAGTCAGCACGACCTGGTCATCAGGTTTCTGAGGGGAGCTAGGAGACTGAATCCTCCTCGCTCTCCTCTCGTACCCTCTTGGGACCTCGCAGTAGTGCTAACTGCTCTGCAGAGACCTCCCTTCGAGCCTTTGCGGTCGGTTGATATTAAGTTTCTGTCTATGAAGACGGCTCTGCTGACCGCATTGGCCTCAGTCAAGAGGGTCGGGGACCTGCAGGCATTTTCGGTTGACGAAGCGTGCCTGGAATTCGGGCCGGCTAATTCTCACGTGATCCTGAGACCCCGGCTTGGATATGTGCCCAAGGTTCCCACCACTCCGTTTAAGGACCAGGTGGTGAACCTGCAAGCGCTGCCTTTGGAGGAGGCAGACCCAGCCTTGGCATTGCTCTGTCCAGTACGCGCCCTTCGCGCCTACGTAGACATGACGCAGTGTTTCAGGACCTCAGACCAGCTCTTTGTCTGTTATGGTGGAGAGCGGAAGGGAAGTGCTCTCTCAAAGCAGAGGCTGTCTCACTGGATAGTGGACACCATTGTTTTGGCTTACCAGCAGCAAGGCCGACCATGTCCCCTTGGTGTGAGGGCACACTCCACCCGGAGTGTGGCCTCCTCTTGGGCTCTAGCGCATGGCGCCTCGCTAGCAGACATCTGCAGAGCTGCAGGCTGGGCGACACCCAACACATTCGCCAGATTCTACAATCTCCGAGTGGAGCCAGTGTCCGACTATGTACTCGCCCCCCCGAGGGGCCGGTGATGGGCCAGGCTCAGGTGTCTTCGCTTGCTCGCCACTCCACTCCACGGACTGGATACGTGCGATATTTTCCTCAGGTGAGCTCCCCGAGAGCCCTGAGCTCCTCCAGCACTGTCGACGCCGACATCAGTTCAGTCTGCCCTCTCGAGCCCAGACCCTCATGTCCGGCCAGGTGCCCCATGTGCATGGTTCCCTCCGGCGACCCCCACATGTGTATTTCACCATAAGTCTCCGCAGTGAGCGGGTTTCTTCCCTTGGCGTGTCCCCGCCACCCCTAGGGTTAAAAATCCACCTTCGGCTGGTACCCTAGAGATCTTCCATATGCAACCCCCTCCGGGTCATATGTGTCTCTTAAGTCCTCCCCACGGGTAGGCATCTTTGGCATTTCCTCACTGGGATATGCTTCCCAGTGTACCTTGGTAATCCTGTGTTAAGTGGGAGTCCTTCGTCCGTACTAGTCTTACGACAGGGTACTCACACTTACGCAGGGCACTGGAAGACAGCTGTGTGGCGGGATTATATTGGGACCCCCATTCGTTAGTCACTAACGTTACGTCGTAGTGACTGAACGAAGGGGAACGTCTCGGTTACGGATGTAACCCTCGTTCCCCGAGGAGGGAACGGAGACGTAACGTCCCCTTGCCACATCCAGCTGTGCTACCTGGAACGCAGGAGTTCAGTCTTGGCTCCTCAAGCAGGTAACATAATGCGATATTGCCTCGTACTTCCTTATATACTCACGCAGTGAGGCGGAGCTACGTATGCAAATTCCGCATGCCCCATGGCATTGGCACGCCATTGGGCGTTTTCTCAAAACTCGAAGTTGATAGGCTTCTAAGCGAAACCCCCATTCGTTAGTCACTAACGTTACGTCTCCGTTCCCTCCTCGGGGAACGAGGGTTACATCCGTAACCGAGACGATTTGATTTTTGATTCATGCCAAGTTGAAATTAGCTAAAGAAAACTTTCTCATTTAAAGGGGACTTTTTTTTGTAAATACTGTTGTCTGAGGTCAACTTATTATGTTCACATGGTTTTTACATTCAAAAACATCATAATGAATAAGTAATAGGCTGTTTTCTGCCCTGGTTTTGAGCCTTGCTCTTGAAATGCTCGGTTTTTATGCATGCCACATTGAAGACTATAAGGAGTTTCGACTCCGTACACGTGGGGAATTGTTTTGAAAACTTCCAATGTGCAAAAATGGCAAGCAGAATGATTCGCCCATACATGTTCGACCCAGAGTCTGATCCCGAATCGGAGGACAATGAACCAACAACACCTCAAATACAAAGGATACGCCACATACACATAATCAGTAGATATTTTCAGGGTAGATATTACTTCAGCGCTCCTCCTCTCCATCTCTCGCTCATAGCAGACTAACGGTTGGAGGGGAGGTTAAAGGTCCTGTTCTTCGTGATCCCATTTTTCAAACTTTAGTTAGTGTTTAATGTTGCTGTTAGAGCATAAATAATACCTGTAAAATTATAAAGCTCAAAGTTCAATGCCAAGCGAGATATTTTATTTAACAGAAGTTCCCTTTCAAAGCCAACAGCGAACGGCCGGTCTGGACTACATCCTGGTACATCCTGCATCCTGGTCCCATGGCATGAAATTTTCATTTTATGAGGTATTTCAACATTAATATGAGTTCCCCTAGCCTGAATATTGTCCCCAAGTGGATAGAAATGTTGATCGGTGTAAACCCGAGTTCTGGCTGTCTTTCTCTGCCTTTGAGAAAATGACAGGCCAGACGAGCCAATCCTGAAGTCTCCTGGTTTGACGTCCAAGCAGGAACGGTTACCTCCCTTTCCTCCACCCAGAGAATCTGGCACGCCCATGCAAACGCTCGAGAGATCATTGCTTGTGAACGAGTGAATGCTGGCAGTTTCTCAGTGTTTGGATGTACAAATGAAAACAGAAGTCTTTTTTCAGTTCCTTCTGATCTGTGATCAGTGATTTCTGATGTGTAGCTAATTATTTATTATTCGTGCACACGCAGCGGCTTCTCTCTCTCCCGATAGAACGGTGTTTTCGTGTTTTCTATCTTGTGAGTCAGTGTTTTTGTACGTCCTCGTCGCGTCTATCGGTTCTAAAATGTGCATACAGTCATGAGTTTCTGCTCAACATCGGCCTTCAACATCCCCGACCCCCAGTACTGCATCTGGCCCACAGCGGAGGCACCAAACGTGGCGTGAGATTAAGCAGAAGGGGGGTAAGCGTGAGCATATCCGGGCTAGCCAGCCTAGCCCCACAATAAACTGGATTACATTCAATTACTGCTGTTGTGTCTTTGTTTGCGCTGTGTACTCAACGCGCGTCACTGACGCTTTTATTTTATTTGAAAAATAATGCTATTATCAACACTTACTTTTAACTCGTTCATCTCGACAGCTGTAATGGTACATTGCATGTGTTACAAAGTTGGTAATAATGATGAAGACGGACTCGGTGTGACTGGGACTCGTGTTTATTCAGAACTCTCAGATACAAACACAATAAACTCGCGCTGACTGACAGCGCTCTCATAACTCAGTAGTTACTATAAATAACTTTGTTAGCAATCGCTGAGCTCCATCTCTGGTACATTAGTGATGTCCGGTTCGCGAACGATCTTTCTTTTGAACCAGTTCTTTTTAGTGAACCGAATCAGTTCACCAAATCGGACTGAATCGTTCTAAACGGTTCGCGTCTCCAGTCAGCGCTGATCCATAATTTACTAAAGTTACTAACTTTCTGACATGAGTGACAGTCCCTCCGACTAGAA
Source organism: Gobio occitaniae (assembly GCA_033150135.1). Classification (NCBI taxonomy): domain Eukaryota; kingdom Metazoa; phylum Chordata; class Actinopteri; order Cypriniformes; family Gobionidae; genus Gobio; species Gobio occitaniae. Next base: position 177,797 of record JARQWZ010001449.1, on the reverse strand, counting down.
ATTTTCTAATAACCTGAAGTATATGCTGTAACTACAACAGTTCAGACATGCTGAGAACTGATGTGAAGTGAACTCAGGTCCATCCGTCTCTCTGGCAGCAGCTCGTGCCTGCTCGTGCCTCGTAGACCTCGTTAAACCACGCCCCCTCCGCTCATTTCAAATGCAAAGATGTCAGCCAATCACAACAGTGGGCGTTTTTACTGAAGTCTCACAGCAGACACGCCTCTTGAAGCAGGGCATTCAGCCACAGGGCAAACAGCAGTATAGAAAAAATGCCTTTTATTTCTAAATTATGACATTTCATGATGTAAAAGTCATACTAACAATATAAGTACACCTCAGGAAACATTATAAAATAATAGAAAAATGCCATGCCATGGGACCTTTAATTACGTCAGTAGAACAGTTTGTCCACTAACCTCCGCCCACAAGAATACGTGAAAAAGGGGGCGTGGTCTTGTTGCTCCCTCGTGGAGAAGAGGAAGTGTTGCGCTCGGTTCGGTTCGGTTGCGTTGCGTTTGTCGCCATGTCGTTCAGACGCTGTTATTTTCATCCCGGAGTCAAATCACCTTTGTTTGGCCTTCAGGGGCTGTAATTTGAGCGCGTTCATCTCCCCGTTATGGTAAGAGGCGTGACCTTCCCGGGCAACGTGCCCTAAGCTGCTGTCCAATCACAACACGGGAACCTGCTGGCACAATCAGAACTCGTTACGTATTTCTGAAGGAGGGACTTCAAAGAACGAGGAAATTCTCAGGCCGTTTTGAGGACAGTGAAAACAGCAGTATACAGATAAGTAAATTGTGTGAAAAATACTGTTTTTTTACACATGAAACATGAACACATGTTATATTGCACACTGTAAACACAATCAAAGCTTCAAAAAAACACGAAAAACGGGACCTTTAAGGATATTCAAACCAAAGTCGTCAAAACGACGTCCTCGGAAAGGGAACGCCATTTCAGACCGGAAGTAACTTTTCAGATTTTGATTAAAGATTACCTGGACAAACAATGTTTTTTTGTGTGTGTGTATTAACTTGCACGGCTTAATTGTTCACCCTAAGACCTGTAATGTGTGCTAACAAACTAAATAAGGCCGATTTTGATTTCATGAGGACTTTAAGAATCTGCTTGACAAGTATTTTATGCTGCCCACTGACATTGTTTTAAATCTATTGTTATCTAGTTTTTTGGCCTTCAAACATTTTGAAATGTTCAATATTTGTTCAGGGTGCAATCCCCCCAATTTTTAGACGTTTAGTAAATCTTAACAGTATGTAAATCTGGCCCTCGGTGTACATGCGTGCTTGCAAAAAAAAAAAAAAAGATAGTTAGTAATTCCTTAAAATAATGAATGGCTTTAATTGCAAGCTCTTCATAATTATTCCTCAAAAAAAAAAGAAAAGACTATTGATAGCAAATTGATTCAGTGCAGTTGTCAATGTTAAACCTCATGTTTGTTTTCCAGGTTTCTCTTCTTTGCACATTATGGTGTTGGTTTTCTGTTTCGCTGCCGCATCTGGAGCTGTGCTTCTGCTCTGTCGTCTGATTTACTGCAGATCAAAAGGCATAGGTGTGTTTAAAAGGACAATCATATTTCTTGTGATTAACTGTCTGTGTCACTGTAAGTGTTTTACTCATTTAACTGTGGTTATTCTTCATCTTCTCTCCAGTCTCCAGCAGCACAATCTGGAATCTTCAGCTTTCTCTGGTCTTATTTCCAAACATCTGTATGTTCATCGCCTTCATCTTCTGGGGTCTTACTGAAGGTGAGTTTAGTAGTTTTTATATTTAAATATAAGATATCTATAATAAGAATGTGGCCTATTTAATTATTTATCTTGTTGTAATGATGTACAGAATTGTCTCGTCCCCTTCTCTAACTACTTTATGTTGGTGTGTTTCTGTATTCTCTCATGACGGGACGTTTTATTTTTTATTTTATCAATATTGTTTAATACCCGTCAATGAATATTCTGTTCCAGGATCTCTGCTCGAGACCGTCACTTGCTTTGCTCTGTATATTCTGAGGCCTGTTATGTTGATTTGGGCTTTGCCTTATTTACAGTATCTTCAAGGTATGTTAGGATTTAAAGTTTATTATTATTATTGTTGTTGTTAAGGGGATCAGGATCAGTAAATGCATGATGGCAACAAATTAAGATTGCATGACAATATTGTTAGTGTTTAATTATATTGTAGTTAATACATTAAAGGCACAATATGTAATATGTAGTAAAATATCCAAAAACCACTAGAAAAATGTTATATATTTAGTAGGGCTGGGTAAAAAATATAGATTTTTCGATTCGAATAAATTCTCATTTTTACGAAACAATATCGATTCGTAAATCCCAAGAATCGATTAGTCTTCCTGTTTTCAGTTGATGAATGAACGGGACATTGTAGCGCACCTCCCATCCAATAAATCGCAATAATCTTTGTGCTTTGTTACTTTTGAAACAAAGTCTCAGATTTGAAATTATGTCCATTTTATTACAAAAACATTAATACCATTTTGGCGTTGTGGCGTGAGATCGCCCTGTCGCAGGCGCTGCTCAGCTCAAGAGAAGCGGCAACGCGGAGTGAACATAATCTTCTCCTCCACCTTATACCAGTTACAGCGCAAAATAAACATGAATGAGCATCTGAAAGTGTGTTAAAAGAGACAGTAAAACTTACCGAAATCCTTATCATGTCTCATGTAGTCGCTCAATCAGTGTTTCAACCGCAGAAAGACGTCAGTAAAACTTGTAAACAATGTCATAACGTCACATTTAGCAGAAAAACCATATTGAGTGTCCATAAACTCGTTAGTCAGCTAGAAAAATTAACTCTAGAGAGGAGCATTTTGATAAATATATGCACCATATTACATAGGCTATTCATCGTCATTTTTAATGTTCTTCAATATTTAATGCATGTAGGCTATTTTTATGATGGCCACCATTTTAAAAAAACTAATTGGAGTAGAAATATGATTATGTAATTTTTTATTTAATATTAGAACTTTATTATTATAAAAAAAAACATAATTGAGTGTAATTTAAGTGTTTGTATACAAATCAGTTCATTTTTACCTTCAATATTAGTAGGCTAATGTAGTAACTGACTCCCATTGTTTACAACATTAGCTCAGAGATTTGTTTTCCTTGAGAAAATTTGCCATGTATTTGTACCTGATATATATCCAAAATAATCTATATTGAATCGAAATCGAATCGAATCGCAAGCTTGTGAAATGAAATCGAATTGAATTTTGAAATTGGTGTCAATACCCAATGTTTCCATGAATGCTTAAATCCAGAGAAATAAGACATTTTTACCAGGACGCGAACCGTGTCTGTGCGTCGCCTATCAATGACATCATACTCACTGTACCCCCGATTTACTGTTTTATTTTGTAGAAACCATGGAAACACCAAAGATGATTTAATATATTGTGTGTTTTATTAGACATGTAAGCAACTGTTTGGATTCATTCATTGACAGAAAACAAATCATTGTTATACTGCTCAACACAGGCCCCATCCACACAGAGATGCGCGTGTTTAGCTGTATACGTTAAAATGTTGTACTGTATCAACGTTTCATCCACACGGATCCGGCTTTTTGGGAGCATGAAACCGATATTTTTTTAAACCGGGTCCCAGAGTGGATAAATCTGAAAACGACACCCTTGCATTTTTGTGTGTACAGCCAATACGTAAATTACTGTATTTGCATTATTGTATTGGTTTAGGGTTGGGGTGGGTGTAGGAGTTAATAAAACACATCTGGTGAGTAGCACATTTATTTATTGTTATTTTATTGTGAGATTTTTGCCTCACTTCCTACCATTGCTGTACTTCTAGACACAACTCTTCTTCTCCATTTTTAGTGTATTTCTGTGGCAGAAGTACAGCGCCACACACTGGCCTGGCATGTATACTACATCGTATTGAGTCGGTTTCAGTGGTCTTGTGTGTACACAGATATTTCTTGAAACGAGGAAAAAAAAAATTGGATAGGGAAAGCTCTGGCTTCGTGCCACAGTTAGTCTTAATGTTTAAACCTAGTTTTCTTGAATTACTCCAAATACCATGTTTTACCATGTCTAATATCCATCTAGCTCACTGCATAGTAGCATTATAACATAAACTTTCAACACACTCAAATGTATCTAATATGATAAACAGCGCTGCGTTCCCCCACATACGCGTGACCAGATGAAGCAGAAACGCTCGTCTATGGCAGAATAAAAGCTCTGCTGCTGTCGAGCCGTGTGTCGCACTTGTCTCTCATGAGCAATCGCTTCATACTACAGTTCAGTAATCTTAAGGCCCGGGTATACTTCGGCCGTCCGCGTTCGTGCACCGCCCGCATGACGTAATTTTCGTCACTCGGAGGGGTCGCGGCCGGCCGCACACCCCGTCCGCGCGCAGCCCAAATTTTGTGACCGCGCGGACGGTCCGCGTGCAACAGCGCATGCGCCAGCAGTACAGAAGAGTCCACTAGGTGGCAATAAACACAGTATTGAGCACAGTGTTCAGCCGAGTGTGCACAACGTTAGAGTGTGCAAAGACCGGTTTAAAAACAACACGCTTGGAAAAAAAAGAGAGAATTTTTGATTCTTCAGTGTTTCTTCCAAACTATGTAGCAATGGTGGATGCACTACAGTTCTTCTCCGATCATGCCCAGCGAATGTCCCGTTGATGACAGGACTCAGTGCTGCCCTCCGATGTCTGGTGGAGCATAGACACTTTTTTACTGCGCATGTGTCGAACGCGATCCTCCGCGCGCATCCGTTGTGTAGTATACTTTGAAAGACGCGCGGACAGGGCTGCGCGCGTGACGCGTCCGGGCGCGGTAAGTGAAGTATACCCGGGCCTTTAGTACATTAGCTCATCCATGAATATGATTTCTGCCAGAGTCCCGTCGGATTCTTTTCCACCGGCTGAGGTGAGAACAACAACTTCCATGATTCAACGAAATCAAGGCGTCATCAAGCTACGCCTGTGTTTTGAAAAAGCGACCTCTAGACGTGAAAATTACATATTGTGCCTTTAATAAATTGTTAAATACAGAAGCATGAAATTATTTAAAACCACAAACTCACTCATTTTGTTTTTCTTTGGATTACTTTCTAACTTTATTCTTGGCATATTTGAATGTGTCAAGATATTTGTAGTGTTTGGTAAAAAAAAAAATACATTTTGTCCTATCCAACCTAAGTAGAAGCAATGGAACAGATATGTGATATTAAATAATGACTTAATTTGATGTATTCAACTCTCTCTGTCTACAGATAACATTAAAACATGGACCAGGTTTTTCAAAATAGCAAGTGAATTGGCTGTTTTTACAGTCGTCGTTTATTCAGGTGGGTAAATCCAAATGTTTCACATCAGAGGTCATGCTCATTATTCATTAAAAGTGCTTCATGAAATATCACCTGTTTTACAAACTTCAATAGACCAGAATTTAGCCATTAAATCTTACACCACCCTCGCTCTAAAGTCCCTTCATCCAACCCTGAATACTATCATATCATGATGTGCATGAGGTGATCTCCACTTTTGCTTTGGTACAGATTAAGTTCGTATGGCTTCATTTAATTCAAGCGACTGTTTGACAATGGCTGTGTTTACACTTGGCATTAACATGCGATCACTGTGATCCGATCAAGCAGATTTCTGTTTTCCCGCAAAATATTAAAATGAGGTCTGTAATAGGCCTTTATCACGGAGTGTAAAACAACTTTCGCTTTAACCTCTATAAATAGTCAATGCCCATATAACACGGGATTTTTATACTTTCAATGTATATGTACATCTCAAATAGGGTACTTAATCTAATAGGCAGAATAAAACACGTTAAGAAAACACATTATTTTTATTAAAGAAAAACAACATAAAAACACATCACAATTAATTAGAACTAAACAAGGGTAGGCTATGCAACACATGGTTTATTGATGCATGGGTAAAAATGGTTCAAATGAAACAATGCTTTCTTTCATTCACTTACGTCTTTAGTATTATACACAACATTATAATATTATTTTCAAATACATTTTTATATTATTATTATTATTATTTAAAATTATTAATGCCCCTGGTTCAGTAATGAACTACAGATTTTAAGTATCACATGAAATAAGCTGCTCACGAACAGGTTTAGGCTTCAGGACCTGTTGCTATGGCAGCAAATCCAGGATGAGCTTCGAAGAACCAAACAATCCAAGATCATGACAAATCATCAACAATCAAATCCAGCTAACTGAGTTAGTGAGGTATGAAGAACGGACCCCAGGACACGCTGATCAGATAACATTCAGAAACGCGTTTACACTTGTCTCTTTTCAATGTGTGGACAGCATCCGGTTACAGGTCGCATGTTAATGCCAAGTGTAAACAGCCAAACACTGTTCAGTTCACCACATCTGTAGATCTGTTCTGTTCTTGGACAGGACATCATTTTTCTTGGGTGATTTTTAATTTTAATCTGTTCCTCTAGTTCTTTTTACATATGTCTGGAGAAAGAGTGCACATGATACAGATAATGTTCGTCGCATAGTTTCTGGAATAAGCTTTGGAGCTCTTGTGCTGTTTTGTCGCTCCCTGGGTACAGGTAAGAGTTTCTGTATGATTTGATTCCTTACATTGTTGAAGCTGAGTGACAGGCCAAGTGTAGATAAGCACATATTTATTAGGTTAATACGTTTTTTAACAATGATTTTGTTCATATATATATTTTTTTCTTCTACAATTACCAAAAATGATCAAATACATAAGAGCCAATTTTCCATAACTGTGTTAATGTTTGAATTTTAGCTGGCTTCAGGTTACCCAGTAAAGAGCAGACAAAAGAGGCTTCCTCATGCTCATGCATAACTACAGGTAAACAAACTCTGATCATGTTCTCTCAATACACCATTTTACATAGTCACAAATATACAGTAGTTTAATATAGACCGTGTGTTACTGAGTGTTGATAAAGAACAAAAACGTAATGGAAGAAAAAAATTAATCCAGAGTTTAAAACCTGTATGACTCTTGACCCTCTACTACTTAAACCAACAACATGAATGAGCACATTGTGATCATTTCCTATAGTACGTAACATTTAACTTTGCAACATTACATTAATATGTCATTTATCTCCACATTGTTTTTATCAAAAAGATTGCAACACAATAAAGCCAGAAGGTCTTTCTGTGTGGAGTTAGCATGTTTTCCACATGTTGGCGTGGGTTTCCACCAGGTCCACCGGTTTCCCTGACAATCCAAAGACATGCAGGAAATGTGAATTGAAGACTAATTTGTCTGTAGGTTGTAGGTGTGAACGAGAGAGTGTGTGTGTGTGTGTGTGTTATCTCTGTGATGGACTGGACATCAATCCATCCTCCTTATGGCATGAGATGCTAATATAGGCTCTAGTATTACCACGACTGTGCATAGGACAAGCAGTTTGGAAAATGAATGGATGTACACATTGTACTGTGTGACCAGAGTTGTCTGTCACTTCATACTGTGCTCTATAACGTAGACGATGATATGAGCTGTGTGTCATATGAAGGTTTTTGATTCTCTGTCTTCCACTGGAGTTTCTCTCCTCAGAGTTTAATGGTCTGTGTATGACCTAAACATTCAGTTATAAAAGCACTCAAAACCGCTGTAGGTTAAGATTTGTCAGATGAACTTGAGCCTTGACTGGACGTGTGTCGTGTCTACTGTGATATGAATAGAAAAGATCATCATGTGCAGGGCCGTGCAGAGAGTTCTTCAGGGGCAGGGGCTCAAATGTAAAAAAAGGGGCAATATGTAAATATATATATATATATCCTTATGCTCATCAAGCCTGCATTTATTTAATCAAAAATACAGAAAAAAACAGTAGCCTAATATTGTGAAATTTTATTACATTATGTTCTTTTTAACTTTTTATTAATTAAAGAATCTTGAAAATAGTATCACAGTTTCAATCATTGACATTAAATCCTCATATTAGAATGATTTCTGAATGATCATGTGACACTGAAGATTGGAGTAATGATGCTGAAAATACAGCTGTGATCACAGGAATAAATTATATTTTAAATTATTTTAAAATAGAAAAACATTATTTTAATAATATTTCACAATATTGCTGTTTTTTATCAAATAAATGCAGGCTTGATGAACATAAGAGACTTTCATAATGCTGCATAATATTCAAAAATGGTAATATAATAAAGTCCTTTCACGTATCTTCACATAATAGGCCTGTATGCCGGTGGCACTTGGTTTTTGTTAACTTTGATAGTTTCATGAAATGGTAAACGGTGTATCAATATACATAAATACAAGTGAATTTAACACTTACCATTAATGCGACGTTTGCTGCTGTGGTTTTGTGCAGGGATTTGTTTGTTGTCTGTTAAAATCCATTTTGTCAGTGATGCAATTTATAAAATGAGACAAACCGCAGGAAATCGTTCCACAAACGTTAGTTCGTCTGTCCATGTAATTTTCAACCGATTTATGAATAAGAACAGAAAATTACCGCTCCACTTCACATCGCCCAATGGAATTTGAACTTGCTTTGCCAGATCACGATTGGTTGGTGTATATACATGACAAACGGGCATTGGTGAATTGTGTAATACTTTAAAATATATAATATATAGATTTGTAATTAAATCAACACATTAGCTCTGATTATGGATGAAAAAAAATATTGGTTTACTTTTTTTCCCGTAAGGCCACATACTCTCTGAAAGGACCATATTTGGCTCGAGAGCCGCTTCCGAACAGAGGAAAATCAGCTGTCAATCAAAACACACGCGATCCATAGCAACGCGTTATGGCAACGCCTCAACAGAAATTGTCTGACTTTTGAGCCGTTCGTTACTATTGTATACATTGTCATGTTATAATAATCACATTTATTTAGTTTTGTTGACCACGATATTATCATTGATTTTTGTCTGAGAGGGGCACTTTTGATTCATTTTGAAAAAGGGCAGGGGCTCGAGCACCCAAAGCCCCCCCCCTCTGCACGTGTCTGATCATGTGACTAAGCCAAAACATTTAGTCTTGCAGTCAGTCAGAAGACCACAGTTTCCCCTCACTGTTGTACAAATTAGATTAGATTAGATTAGATTCAACTTTATTGTCATTACACAAGTACAAGGCAACGAAATGCAGTTTAGGTCTAACCAGAAGTGCAATAGCAGCAAGTGCAGGATATACAACGTTTGCATAAGTGCAGGACATGGATATGTACTGAGTATATATAAATATATCTATAAATAGAGAGATGGTTATTACTATAAACAGAATTTACAGGTGAATATGTACAGTGAATAATATACAGATGGCTTTTACTATAAACAGAATTTACAGGTGGATATGTACTATGAATATAATATAATATACAGATGGCTATTACTATAAACAGAATTTTACAGTTAGAGGTATACAATAATATGTTAGGCAAGATGAGGAATATAGCAGTGGATTAAGGTAGTGCAATAAATTATGGACAGAAGCTATCCGAAAAAAAAAGTGTAAAGTGCAGTGGAAAGTGGTTGCATATTACAGTTAGAAGTACGGTGCAAAATGCAAATGTAAACAGTTGGTACTGTAAAAACAGTCGGCAGTGCAAATGAGCATAATCCAGTTACGGTATGGTAGTGCAAAATGCATAAGTAAACAGTTGTTACTGTAATAAACAGTCGGTAGTGCAAATAACAAAGTGAAGGCGGATGTGAGGTAGGAGAGTTAGCAGTTTATGAGGGAAGTGGATCAACGGGGGTTTGAGTTCAATAAAGAGACAGCTCTGGGGAAAAAACTGTTCTTTAGTCTGCTGGTCCTGGTCCGGTGGATCCTCAAACGCCTGCCGGAGGTCAGGAGATAAAACAGTCTGTGGGCTGGGTGAGAGGAGTCCTTGAGGATGCTGCGAGCTCGATGCAGGCAGCGTTTCCTCTGGATGTGCTCGATGGCAGGTAGTGGAGTCCCTGTGATGCGCTGGGCAGTTTTCACCACCCGCTGCAGTGCCTTGCGCTCCGCAACAGAGCAGCTCCCATACCATACTGCGACACAGTTGGTCAGGATGCTTTCTATTGCGCAGCGATAGAAGTTCACCAGGATAGCCGAGGAGAGCTGATTCTTCCTCAGTGTCCTCAGGAAGAAGAGGCGCTGGTGAGCCTTCTTGACCAGGCTGGAGGTGTTGGTCGTCCACGACATGTCCGCCGAGATGTGGATCCCCAGGAACTTGAAACTGGAGACGCGCTCAACAGCCATTCCATTGATGTGGATGGTGTCGTGTGTGCCTCTTGACTCCTTCCTGAAGTCCACGATGAGCTCCTTCGTTTTGGTGGTGTTGAGGAGCAGGTTATTTTCGGTGCACCATGTGGCCAGGTGCTGGATCTCCTCCCTGTAGGCAGTCTCATCGTTGTTGCTGATGAGACCAATCACCGTAGTGTCGTCCGCAAACTTGACGATAGAATTAGATCCATACACAGGCTTGCAGTCGGCGGTGAAGAGAGAGTAGAGAAACGGGCTTAGCACACAGCCCTGTGGTACACCAGTGTTAAGAGTGATGGATGTGGAGCAGGTGAATCCTGAACGAACATTCTGGGGTCTGTGAGTTAGGAAGTCCAAAATCCAGTTACACATTGAGGTATTGATGCCCAGGTCTCCAAGTTTGGCTATTAACTTGGTTGGGATGACAGTGTTGAATGCTGAGCTGAAGTCAACAAACAGCATGCGTGCGTAAGTGTTCTTATTGTCCAGGTGAGTGAGCACAGAGTGCAGTGCCATGGAAACGGCATCCTCTGTGCTCCTATTGCTGCGGTAGGCAAACTGGTGTGAGTCCAATGTGGATGGTAGAGAGTCTTTTAGGTGTTCCAGGACCAGCCGCTCAAAGCACTTCATGACGATGGGTGTGAGTGCTACAGGGCGGTAGTCATTAGGGCACCTCGGGTTAGAGTGTTTTGGCACTGGCACAATGGAGGTGCGTTTAAAGCATGATGGTACAGCTGCTTGGGCAAGAGACAGGTTGAAAATGTCTGTAAAAACCTCAGCGAGCTGCTCCGCACATGCCCTGAGAACACGACCAGGGATGTTGTCTGGTCCAGCAGCCTTGTGTGCGCTGATCCGGCTCAGTGCCTTGCAGACATCTGTGGTGGAGAGTGTGATTGGTGGGTCAGCTGAGGGTTTGAGCTTGGTGGCAGTTTCTCTGTTGTCTCTTTCAAAGCGAGCATAAAAGTGGTTTAGCTCGTTCAGGAAGTTGACATCAGTGGCTGCGGGGGTGGAGTGGGGGGGTTTGTAGTCACTGATGGCCTGAATGCCCTGCCACATGCGTCGAGGGTCAGAGTTGGAAAAGTGACCCTCTATCTTTAGCTTGTAGCAGTGCTTGGCCTTTTTGATGCCCCTCTTCAGGTTTGCTCTGGATGTACTGTAGGCTTGTGCATCTCCTGATCTGAAGGCAGTATTGCGTGACTTCAGCAGGAGTCGAACTTCCCTGTTCATCCAAGGCTTCTGATTTGGGTATGTGGTGATCTGTTTCTGGGTTGTTACACTGTCAATGGTGGTATTGATATGATCCAATACAGAGGAGGTGTAGAAGTCAATGTCCGTGTGAGCGCCACTGGTGGCTTGAGAAGCAAACACACTCCAGTCTGTGTGTAGAAACCTTTCCTGGAGTGTGGAATCAACCCCCGCAGGCCACACCTTGATGGTTTTCACTGATGGCTTCACACGGTTGATGAGGGGTGAATATTTGGGGATGAGGAACAAAGAGATATGGTCTGACTGTCCCAGGTGGGGGAGGGGTGTCGCAACGTAAGCGCCAGCCATGTTTGTGTAAACATGGTCTAAGGTTTTGTTTCCTCTGGTGTGGCAGGAAACATGCTGGTGAAACTTGGGTAGCACTGACTTTAAATGAGTCAGTGCTACCCAATAGTCAGTGCTCACACTGTGGATGGGAAAGTAGTTTTTATATATTTCAAAATGAACAACCGAGAGAGAGAGAGAGAGAGAGAGAGAGAGAGAGTTCCTGTTCAGTCAGTTTAGATCCTGTAATTCATTCTTCCATTGATGCTTACCTCTCTCTCTCTCTTTGTTTTTTTAAGGTTTTTTTAGGTTTTTTTTGTATCTTTTTGTATCTTTTTTTCAATTGCTCCAGTTGATCGGATCATTTGTAGTTCCCTCTGAAGGTAAGACCTGGATACTGATTCTTTCATAATTCATTAAAATGATATGATGTTTTATATTCCACTGCTTACAGTGTTTTCTGTGTAAAATCCAGTTGATTATGAGTCCGCAAATTTCAGCTTGCAATAGAACTGCCTGTAGAACTACATGTTGACATAAATGTGTAAACTGAATTAAATCATTAAGTGCTCCACAATAAATTTTTTACAATCTTCTGAGCAATAATGTGTGTAATTGACTTTTTTTTTACCTTTTTTTTAATGGGGAAAATAATAGACTTTTTCTCATATTTTAGCATTTTGGGCTGTGCCATTTGGTCAACCACCACTGCTTCCCTGTATACTACTATTACCTCTTCTGCAAGCAAAATGCAAATGTAAGTATATGCTGATCATTTGTATTTGTATAGATGTGGTAAGAGTAAATCCCATAATAATATTCCTGTATGTGTGAATTTGTGATTTTGAATACTGTATGAATAGAAATAGAGTGCTTAAATAAAATATACGCCTGATGCATACAATTTGCCAATCCATGATCTAATGAAACAGGCTTTGCTACTGTATTGGCTGTATAAAAATTGAGGGACTTGATTTTATCCATTGGTTGTTGGTTTTATTGTGAAAAGTGAGCGGTGTATAAGAAAATGGAGGCATGTGTGATTGTGACTGGCTTAACTTGAGCGTGGCCTTACATACGTCAAGTGAGTCATATGGAAGAGTTATTTTTCATTAAAGGGGTCATAACACACAGTTTCTGCCAACCTCATGTTAATCTTGATTACCTATAGAGTAGTGTTGCATCCTTCATATCTCCCAAGAGTCTTTAGTTTTATTATATTTATAAAAGACAGATACGCTGTACCGATTCTTTCAGAAAACAGCCGAGCTCGTGCAGACGTGCAGTGGGCGGAGCTAAAGAGTCACAAGCACACACACACACACACACACACACACACAAGTTTGTTTTGCTATCTAAGTGAGGACATTCCATAGGCGTAATGGTTTTTATACTGTACAAACTGTACATAAAATCCCCCTACACTACCCCTACCCCTAAACTGACACACACACACACACACACACACACACACACACACACACACACACACACACACACACACACACACACACACACACACACACACACACACACACACACACACACACACACACACACACACACACACACACACACACACACACACACACACACACACACACACACACACACACACACACACACACACACACACACACACACACACACACACACACACACACACAACCCCTAAACCTAAAGCAACGCACAGATGCATTATTCACAGTAAGAACATTTAAGGGTCCATTTTGATTTCATTCAATTGATCTGTATCAGATTTGAGATCAGTTCTAGTATGTGTACTGTGAGAGTTCATGAATTCAGATGGTCATCTTTTCATTCGCAGTTCTCCGCCAAAGATGGATAACATCATTGTGGATAATAACATTATCACTCCTGGATATCATCCTTGTGATTTATATTCATCTAACCATATTGGAAAGGGAACAAGGTATGATACTTATGATTGGTATGATTTTAATTTTTCATCTAGAAAATGTGAATGTAATATTAATGTATACAGTTTGTTTTTTAAGTAGATTTGTTGTAGGAAATCTGTCACGTAAACTCAGAGGCAGGATTCAATTGCAAGTAACTCAGTCTTTATTGACACAAATGTCACTGGAAGACAAAACTCAGAACGGTGACGAAATCCGGATAAGACGGAACCGTGAGAGAAATCCCTTGGCAGCACGGGCAGGCTGTGAGCAGCAGAGACTAGGGAGATCGGCGAGGGGAATCCGGAAAGGGATCCACGAACAACCAGGAGTACAGGAACAGCGACCAACGGGGAGACACACCAGGGAACATCCAACAACGCTCTGACAAAGACAATGGAGAAACAGAGAGACTAAGTAGGGTGAAGGTGATGAGTTGCAGCTGGCACTGATGACCAGCCACAGGTGCGTGATGAGCCAATCCCAGGCTCCGCACCAACCTACATACAACACGCACCCAAGAGTGAGACAGGGAATCCATGAACCGTGACAGTACCCCTCCCCCAGGAGCCTCCCTTGACGCTCCCAGCCGACCTTACCTGTTGATTGTAATCATCAATAAGGGAGTGATCCAGAATGTCCCTAGCAGGAACCCAACTTCTCTCCTCCGGACCGTAACCTTCCCAGTCCACCAAGTACTGGAAACGGCGTCCCCTCCGTCTTGAATCCAGAATGCGATTAACCGAATACGTTGGTTCCCCATCTACGAGTCGCGGCGGTGGGGGAACCGGGACTGGCGGATTAAGGTGGGACCGAAAAACAGGCTTAATTTTGGATACATGGAAGGCGGGATGAATTCTCCTGTACGCCGGAGAAAGTTTGAGGCGGACTGTCACCGGACTAATGATCTTGGTGACAGTAAACGGGCCGATGAATTTGGGAGCAAGTTTATTAGATACGGAGTAGAATACAAAATACACTCTCTGGCAAAATACACTCGGGAGTAACCGGACGTTCGGAGGCATCAAAAATACGAGATAAAGAGTCGGGTTTGATGTTTTTGGACCCGGGGCGGTAGAGAGAACAAAATCAAAACGTCCGAAAAAAAAGTGCCCACCGAGCCTGCCTGGAGTTGAGTCTTTTAGCAGATCTAATATATTCAAGGTTCTTATGATCCGTCCATACAATAAAAGGTACCCCCGACCCCTCAAGCCAATGACGCCACTCCTCCAACGCTAACTTGACAGCCAACAACTCTCTGTTACCAATGTCATAATTACGTTCGGCAGGTGAAAGACGATGAGACAAAAACGCGCACGGGTGCATCTTGTCATCCGAGGAAGAGCGCTGTGAAAGAACTGCTCCTACTCCCACCTCTGACGCGTCGACCTCTACAACGAACTGACATGTGGAATCAGGGGCAACTAAGATGGGAGCCGAAACGAAGCGACTTTTCAGTTTGGCGAATTCAGCCTCAGCTGTATCGGACCACCTGAACGTCGTTCTGGGAGAGGTCAAGGCAGTCAGAGGTGCGGCTAGTTGGCTGAAGTTGCGAATAAATCGACGATAGAAATTGGCAAACCCCAGAAACCTCTGTAGGGCCTTACGAGAATCTGGACTTGGCCAATCCATTACAGCCTTAACTTTGTCAGGATCCATGCGCATTCCCTCCGATGACACGATGTACCCTAAAAAAGGAACAGACTGTGCATGAAACGCGCACTTCTCCGCCTTGACAAAAAGCCCATTCTCTAGCAACCTCTGAAGCACTCGTCTGACGTGTTGAACATGTTCCTGGAGAGACGAAGAAAAAATCAAAATGTCATCCAGGTAGACATATATGAATTGGTCAACCATGTCTCTCAACAAATCATTGACGAGTGCCTGGAAAACCGCTGGGGAGTTGGACAGCCCGAATGGCATCACCAAATATTCAAAATGCCCCCTGGGGGTGTTAAATGCGGTTTTCCATTCATCCCCCTCCCTAATGCGAACCAAATGATAAGCGTTACGTAAGTCCAACTTCGTGAAGATAGATGCTCCCTGCAACCTCTCAAAGGCTGAAGACATCAACGGCAAAGGATAGGTATTCTTTACCGTGATGTTATTCAGCCCTCGGTAATCTATACAAGGTCGCAGAGAACCATCCTTCTTCCCCACAAAGAAGAACCCCGCCCCCGCTGGAGAAGAGGAAGGGCGGATGAATTTGGAGGCTAGAGAATCAGAAATATATTTCTCCATGGCCTCCCTCTCTGGAATAGAAAGAGAGTAAAGTTTGCCCTTAGGCGGAGACTTACCTGGGAGTAAATCTATAGCACAGTCATAGGGACGATGCGGAGGAAGAGAAGCAGCACGGGACTTACTGAACACTTCCTTCAGGTCGAAGTACTCCGGAGGCACGTTAGACAGATTCACTGCCTCACTCTGAAAAACAGAACGAGACACAGACGAACAAGCAGACACAAGACAAGACTCATAACATTTATTACTCCACGCAGACACAGAGTTGTGTCCCCAGTCAACCCTTGGGTTATGTAACTCCAGCCAAGGGTGACCGAGGACAACGGGAGCCAAAGGGGAGTCCAGGATGAAAAAGGAAATGAGTTCGGTGTGGTTGCCTGAAGTGATGAGTGTGAGTGGTTCTGTGGTGAATGATATATCAGGGAGTACTTGTCTGTTGAGTGCGTTGACAGAAATGGTGTTCTTGAGTGCAATGGTGGGTATGCCGAGCTTGAGCGCAAGAGCAGAGTCAAGAAAGTTACCTTCCGCTCCCGAGTCGAGAAGCGCTAGTCCGGAAAAATCCTGGGTTGCCCACAGCAGTCTCACCGGAAGGAGAGTGGAGGATGAGGTCTTTTCCACGGAGATCCCGCCCGACAGTAGCCTTCTCTTTACCGCCGGGCGTGGTCTTTTACAGGAGTCTAGCAGGTGTCCAGCCCCGCTGCAGTATAGGCAAAGACCACGGGATCTCCGTCTCGCTCTCTCCTCCCGGGAGAGCCGAGCTCGACCCACCTGCATGGGCTCCGGATCGAAAGTGTAGCTGACCACATCCGCAGCGCTGGCCTGAGGGCATTCAACACTCCCGTACTGTAGTTCCATCCTGGATCTATCTCTCAGCCGACTCAGACGAGCGTCCACCCTTAGCGCGAGTTCGATGAGACCATCAATCTTCTCCGGTAGCTCGATCGTGAAGATCTCCTTCTGGATGCGGTCAGCCAGCCCATGCAGGAACATGTCCCACTGTGCCTCCTCGTTCCATTTGCACTCGGCGGCCAGTGTGCGGAACTCGATGGAATAGTCCGAGACCGAGCAAGGATGTTGATTCTCCCACACCGCCGTCCCCCACAATGCCGCTCGTCCGGAGAGAAGCGTGAGGACGAACGCCACGTGAGGACATTCTCGCCACGAGAATCAACATCCTTGCTGTTCCTCGTTCCAGATGCTATCTGGTCTTGGATCTCTCTGTGTTGAAAGTCTGAGGTTGTAGAGCGAAAAACAGGGAACACCTTGTCAGAAACGCTCTACAGTAATTACTCTCACCGGCATAATACTCTGGTGTGGGTGGGCGTGGTTCTGGTTGCCGCGGTGTGGATGGTGTGGGGGGACTCGGCGGTGGGTTGGGCACAGCGGGACTGGCGAGTTGTTGCATCTGTTGGGGCAGCTCGGACACCCGTGCCACCAAGGTCTGAACTGCCTGTCCTGTAGCAGTTAAGTTTGCCTCCTGCTGGTTCATTCTAGCATTGCTGCTGGTCAGGAAGGCGTTGATATCGGAAGCACTTGCTGAATCCATTGTTGGTCAGAGCGTTCTGTCACGTAAACTCAGAGGCAGGATTCAATTGCAAGTAACTCAGTCTTTATTGACACAAATGTCACTGGAAGACAAAACTCAGAACGGTGACGAAATCCGGATAAGACGGAACCGTGAGAGAAATCCCTTGGCAGCACGGGCAGGCTGTGAGCAGCAGAGACTAGGGAGATCGGCGAGAGGAATCCGGAAAGGGATCCACGAACAACCAGGAGTACAGGAACAACGACCAACGGGGAGACACACCAGGGAACATCCAACAACGCTCTGACAAAGACAATGGAGAAACAGAGAGACTAAGTAGGGTGAAGGTGATGAGTTGCAGCTGGCACTGATGACCAGCCACAGGTGCGTGATGAGCCAATCCCAGGCTCCGCCCCAACCTACATACAACACGCACCCAAGAGTGAGACAGGGAATCCATGAACCGTGACTAAATCACACGCACAAAAAAAAAAAGTTTGTCATAGATGTGCTGATCAAAAGTGCTTGTTTTAATTAACAGATTACTTGGAATGGACCAGTGTCGGTGTATTTATTGAAGTTCTGAAGATGATAGTGGTCTTTGAAAGCTGTGTGACAGGTATTATCCATCACTTTTTACATCTCTTTTATTATCCAACACTGCATTTATAAAGAGCATAAAAATATGATGTTGAGAAGTAGAAATTAGATTACATTGATGCGATGTCTTATATAATATATATATATATATATATATATATATATATATATATATATATATATATATATATATATATATATATATATATATATATATATATATATATATATATAGGATTTTTTTAAAATAAAATATCCAAAAACCACTAGGCCAGTGTTATATATTTAGTTCAGTTGAATACTTACAATATCCCAAATATTTTCAACTATTTGTAAATCGTGAGAAAATTGCGATTTTTAACCAAGAAACCGGGACGTGTAAGGGAGTCGCCTGTCAATGGCGTTATATCTGCGTTCCCCTCGGTTTACACTTTTACTGCCGTAGAAACTGTGGACAACTGCGTAATGTCTAGCGGCACGATGATGCAGTTTTGTTTGAACATTATGGACCATGGCGAGCAGATTTTGGAACAAAGTGAGAACTCAAAAGAGGACCAGTATCGAGGTGGCGTTTTCGAGATGGCGAGAGCTTTGCAACAAACTTTGACTTGACAGAGATGTACACAAGTCAACAAAATATAAAACATTCTAATGGCTTTTTGATATTTTAATCTAAGAATCTTACATATTGTGCCTTTAAAACAATGTTGTTTATGTAAAATGTATAAATCATTATTTAAAATATTATAAGGAAAATGAATAAATTATATAAAGCAGATCCTTTATTGTTTTAATTTCACAATAATCACTTTAGTGGTCATGATGAGTGAGACTGAACTGTGATGTCTGAAAGTATTCAGATTCCTTTATTTTTTCACATGTTGTTAATTTGCAGCTTCATGTTAAATCGCAAAACTTATGAAAGGAGAATATATATTAATGGGGAAAAAACATGTCTTAAGTTAGGCCTTCTTGATTTATTCTATAATTATTTTGTTTTAACTGTATATTTGTTATTACTTTTGTTATTGTATTTTGTTATTACTAGAATAGATATGATCCCTGGATGAATCCATATTCTCTGCTCATCATTTGACTGTTGAATCAGATTTCAGTTTTGTTTTAACAGACATAGAAAGTTTAAGAGACGAGAGTCAACCACAGCAGACTGAGACGAGCCAACAAGGATCAAATGCATGTAATTACTCACTACTGCATCCTGATATCCTAAATAAGTGTCTAAATATACATATACTCTATAATATTGCATTGACAAGAGATCTGCTTAATAAATGCAAGTATTTGATTGTTTGGTGTTTGTTGTGTGTGTGTGTGTGTGTGTGTGTGTGTGTGTGTGTGTGTTACAGTGCATCTCTGTAATGAAGTCGTGTACATGTTTGGAGCAGTTGGTCTTGTTTTGTTGAGCTCTGTTACACTGACAGCAGAACTGATCCTGAAAGCACGTGAGTACATATCTAAAATATTATATTACATCAGGGACGTCACTAGGATTGGAAGACAGGGGGGGCTTAGCCCCCAGGGTATTTGTAATTTGCGTTTGCAAAATCTTTGCACTCACATCTAGAGCTACACTTATGTCAACAACCAGTCAAGAAACCAAGATGTTAACAAGTAAAATGTGACAGAAATCCTCTTCATCCATTTCTACTCTGTTAAAGAAAAGTTACTGTAATGTTAGCTTTTAGACACATCAAAGCTGCATGGGGGAATTTACTTAGGCCAGACTTTGCTCCTGATGAGTTACTATAAACAATGAAAATGCTATCTGTCTGCTCATGTACATGATAAAGTAATAGCACACAATATCTAATTCCTCTCTATATAAGTTGTCCACAGAATGCTATTTAATTACACAGAACCGCATGTATTCAACCCATTTGAGCTAAAATACAAATATACAGCTAAACCTAAATTGAGCTAAACCTATACAAATGCCACAGCTGTACAATTTTCACACCCTATACTAAATTTACCATATAGCCTACAATAGCCTAATGACATAACATTATTTAATATTTGAATCACAGATATAGTGTTTTGACGTCGACAACCCAAGTGCATTTTACCTCAAACTTGTGACTAGTTAACTTTCTAAAGTAGCAATCGCTTTCTCGGGTCGACATTAACACTGACAAAATTATATCCTGAATTAAAAATATTTTTATACCACTTTTTAATGTGTGATTGTGTAAAGGTGTTCACGAGATACCAACCTTTCGCGAACTTGCTAGTTTCAACGTCAAACACTCGCACGGAGGGGATGGTCTGTGTGTGTGTGTATGTGTGTGTGTGGGGCGCGGCGTGCGTGAGTGAGAGACGCAGGGAAAGGAAATGCAGCTGAACGTTATTTGCTCTATGAAAGACATTGATAAAGACGACAGCTAAGGACATTTTAATCTATAATTTTATTTTAGTTAGTTTTGCCAAACACACATTACAGATTTGGTTAGATATATCGTTTTTTTTGTAATGCCTCTGTTTTTTTTTTTTTTTTTTTTTTCAGTTAACGACAACCCACCGAGTTTTAGTTTTTTCGTTCATTTTCGTTAACGATTATAACCTTGGTAACGACGAGAGGAGATTAATCCTCGAGTCCAGGCAGTAACTTGCAGTAGCGCTCCGGTCTGCAACGCTCTGAAAGCTGCCACAGTTCACACCAATGCAAGGAGACGCGGTGCATCATCTTGATAGCACAACTCGTACTTCTGTCCAACTTCCGACTTTTCGGCAATTTTTTTGTAGCTGGATATTTATAATTTGTTGCGTCTAAATATGAATGAGGATACAGTTATTGATAAATCAAATTGTTATTGTTGTTCTAATTATCATTTAGGGGGGCTTAGGAACATTTTGGGGTAGCTTCAGCCCCCCTAAAATAGGCCTAACGACGTCCCTGTATTACATTATAGAGATCTTTTAACATCACACAGTTTTATCTAATTACACACACAAAAAACACATGCTGAAAATGAATCGTACACAGCACGGTTACATTGTTCAACTACTAACATGTGTCTCCAATGTTTTTCTATCATTTGAATTCTTAGGGAACGGTGAGCGTGTCATGAAGGATCTGAGAGTCGTCATCTTCTCCTCCGAATGTGTTTTTGCCTGTTATTGGCTGGTTTTACAAATACATGCTTTCTGTAAGTATCTTTTTATTATTTTATTTGTGCCTTTTTTGTGCCAGGGACAGAAAGACTAAAATCTTTTGATTTTACAGTTTGATTCCTTGCCTTGCCTTGAAAGAGTGAATTTTTTTTTAATACAGTGCAAAGTCTTTTTAACATTAATGCTGATGCATCTTTTTATTTATAACTACAGCATATTAACAACAGGCTAAATACATTTACAAAGTCTAATGTTTTCAAATGGAGAACATAAATAAATGAATCTATCAACTCCCCATAAATATAAGCATAAATATAAGCATTAGTTTTAAACTACAGTTTTAAAAGGTTTCTGTGTTTAATAGACTAAAGAGGGAATATTCTCTGGAATATGCAAACATTGTAAGAAAAATAAACAAAATTTTGAATACATCATTCGAGTCCATCTCATCTGGCACATATATGTTTTCGTCGGTCTAGATTATGAAATACCTGATAGAGCACTGTTTTCATCTGCGTTTACACAGAACGTCTAGATACTAGATAGGCCTAATAATTCATTTTTACAGAGCTTTATTATTTTGATTACTTTTTTTAGCGCCACGTTTAAACTACATAACTACATAGTAGCATCTCATAAAATCTTATTTGAGCATATCTCATTTGTACAGTACTGGCTGTTATGTTAAATAAAATGTATTAAAGGGGCTATATGCAACTTTTTCCCCAAAATAAACGTAACAATAGCCTTTTTATTTGACCATTTATGACTCAAACATCTCCTGATGAGCATACTGACACCTTGTCCGCTCACAGTGGGTGCACCTATAAGCCTGTATCCTATTTTTCCTATTTTCTGGCGGGTTATTTTTTTCCCGCGCTGTCTGCGGATGTGACGTCACCACCGCTGCGAGTGTAATGCAGGCAATGTTTCTCGACTACGCCACCCAATTGGAGAGCTGGGACTCGATTAATTAATAACTGCAAGTTCTTTTAATTTGGTGGGAGCAACACAACAGATTCACCAAGACAACAAATCTAGTAAAAAAATATATATTTATTATAATCTCTAATTCAATAGAAAAAGTAGATGCCCATGCACACACACACACTCGGGCTTTTAAAACTATTCATCAAGGTAAAAACTGGATATCAGACAAACACGTTCAAGTCCACTGGAAGTCCATAGGTGCACAGTCCATAAGCAGTCCCTCGGCTCTCGCGCAAGTCCGTCTCACGCCAGGCAGTGATGTATACGCAGCAGGCCACCTGTCAATCACCACACGCACCACTCACACAACAAAAAGAAAACCGCCAGTATCTCCACAATAGAAAACAAACACAGCATAAGCACAGCACCCCACCAGAAAGCTATCAGTCGTGCACTAATCAATTACAGCACTACAATCCGCAAATATAAGTTATAATGGTATGACTACAGTGGACAGACTGACGCTCTCTAATTTAGATGAGACCGTGGCGTGGATCTTAACTTTGGACGAGGCAAGACAGCATAACTTGGGATAGAACGTCACTCACCCATAAACCGGGAGCAGACGAATCTAACTCCCAGTCTCGTTGAACAGCGCTCCTCAAACCACAGGACCAGAACGAACGAGGCGGGGCTCGGACAGTACAGCGGAGGACAGCGGCAATCCCAGCGCAGCAGAAGACGGCAATTCCAGAACAGCAGCGGATGACGGCAAAATTAGCACAGCAGTGGATGACAGCAATCCCAGCGCAGCAGAGGAGACAACACACAGCCGAACCCGAGTCGACAGCAGAACCGGCACATCAGCAGAACTTCAGGCTTCGATACAAGCAGACAATTATCTGTGCGATGATCGCGGCAACAAATATAACAATCCAGCAATAACGTGGGGACAGAGTTGCAACAACAGAGTTCGCGGGACAGCAGACACCCGTTTCAGTTCCTTCGCTCTTTTTAAGCAGTCTTTGATTTAACGTCAATTACCAACAGCTGTTCATCTGCTAATCAGCTGTCATACGAACAGCCAAGAGAGTACAGGGGGGTGTTACCCAACATTCTAAAATCACAATCAAACAATAATATATGCATAGAAAGTAATCAAAGAAAATCAAAGGAAAAAAAAGGAAAAACAGTGCAAAATACACACGCACACAAAAACACAGCCAAATCAAATAAACCATAATCTCTATATATGACATCCCCCCACTCTTTAATGTTGGCAGTCCCTGACAACCACAGAGATCAAAAGTGTTTAAGTGTCTCTAAATCTCACTGGGGGCTGTCCCATATTTGAACGGACAGACCTCCTAGGGGCCACACCAGTACCTGGGTCATCTAAAACAGGCAGGTCTACCCATGGTAAATATAGAGGTTGGGGTTCACAAACAGGAGATACTGGCAGCTCAGGATGCAATGCAAGGGCACCTTGGGGTGGATTAATACAAGGTTTAAGAGAATTTCTATGCAGGACCCTCTCTTTCCCTGTGTGTTCAGATTTAACACGATAGGTTAAACCCTCTTTATTCAACTGTTTTACCACTACATAAGGCTCTGGATCCCACTTGCCACAAAGCTTACCCCTTCCCCCATCTCGCCTATTCCTTCGCCACACCCGTTCCCCAAGAGCTAAAGGAAGTGACTTGGCCTTGCGGTCATATTGTCTTTTATACTGCTCTGCAGCCTGGCCCATAGACTTAGCTGCTGAAGAGTATGCATACAACAGGTGTTGATGGTGTTCCCCCACCCAACTGTCCCAGCTATATCGGGCATGCTGGTTCTCAACGCCCAGGGCTACATCCACAGGCAATCGGACATGCCGTCCAAACATCAGGTACGAAGGGGCGTACCCTGTTGAGCTGTGTAAGGTGGCATTGTAAGCTTGGACAAGGGCAGGGAGATGTTCAGGCCAGCGCCCTTGCTTTTCATCCTCCAAAGTCCGTAGCATGCTCAGGAGGGTTTGGTTAAGTCGCTCACACATGCCGTTTCCCTGGGGGTGGTACGGGGTGGTCCTGCTCTTAGAGATGCCATAGAGGCTACATAGTTCGGCCACCAGCTGGGATTCGAAATTTGGGCCTTGGTCCGAATGGAATCTCATCGGACACCCAAAGGTCTGTATAACCGCTTGCCACAGGACCCTAGCGGTAGTCCTCGCCGTCTGATCTCTTGTGGGGATAGCCCAGGCATAGCGGCTGAACATATCTGTCATTACTAAAATGTTTTGATATTGGTCATGGGGCCTCCCTAACGAAAGGAAGTCTAGCTCAATGACCTCAAGGGGGAAGGACACAGTAATGGGCTTTAGGGGTGCTTTAGGCACAGCATCCATTTTTTTCACCTGGCAACGAGGACACAGGGAGTGGTATTGTTGGACCTGAGTCTGCATACCTGGCCAAAAGAAGTGTCGACGTAGGCAGCCTATGGTTCTCTCCACGCCCAAGTGTCCAACAGCATTATGATGTTTCTCCCACACCTCTTTGCGTTGTTGAGTAGGGCAGACAATCTGGAGACGAACTTCATGAGTGTTATAGTCAGTGACTCGACGACACAAAACTCCATCCCGCATCACCAGCCTTAGCCTCTGTTGCAGCAGTTGCTTCACCCCAAGCGGAGCAGCTCGCCACTCTTGCCCCATTGGAAACTTCCCACTTTCCACATACCTCCGCACTTGGTCCAAGTCCTTGTCCTCAAACTGTTTGGCTCGCCAGTCATCCATCGACAGCCCTTCTGTTGATTGTACTTCCGCCATAGCTGCCACATTAGTCGCATCAGCACCTAGAGGGGCTTCGACAGGTACTCTGGAAAGGGCATCTGCATTAGCATTTTCCTTACCCGAACGATACTTCACATGGTAGTCAAAGGCAGCTAGTTGGGCTACCCACCTTTGTTCCGTGGCCCCCAGGCGGGCAGTCTGCAAGTGGGCTACAGGATTATTATCGGTGTAAACAATCACTTTGGCCCCCATCAGGTAGTCTTTAAATTTTTCTACTATGGCCCACTTTAAAGCTAGCAATTCCAATTTGAAGGAGCTGTAGTTGGCATCATTC
The DNA here is from genome assembly GCA_033150135.1 of Gobio occitaniae. Lineage (NCBI taxonomy): Eukaryota > Metazoa > Chordata > Actinopteri > Cypriniformes > Gobionidae > Gobio > Gobio occitaniae. The sequence goes on along the minus strand of JARQWZ010001449.1, from coordinate 152,545 downwards.
TTCTCACTAGGATGCAGGCTCCTACTGGCATAGGCCACAACTCGCTCACGCCCATCCTGTAGCTGGGCTAAAACAGCCCCCAAACCAGCATGGCTCGCATCAGTGTATAACACAAAGGGTTCTGCATAGTTGGCATAGGCTAAGATAGGGGCCTCGGTTAAAGCATTTTTTAGACGGTCAAAGGCTTGTTGACACTCACCGGACCAAGAGATCTGACGAGATCCTGTTCTCTTATCTGCAGGGGCTCCAATTAAGAGGGCATTCAAGGGGCGTGCTATCTTTGCAAAGTTGGCAATAAAGCGGCGATAATAGCCTGCTAAGCCCAAGAAAGCACGTACCTCTTTGATTGTCGTTGGAGCCGGCCATTCAGTCACAGCAGTAACCTTGGTAGGGTCTGGTTTCACTCCCTCTCCAGTGACCACGTGGCCCAGGAACCTTACTTCCCTCCGTAGCAGCTGGCACTTCTCTACCTTCAGCTTGAGCCCATGATGTTGCAGTCGCTCAAAGACAGCCTCCAGGTGGCGTAAATGGGAGGAAAAATCTGGAGAATAGACAATGATATCATCCAAATAAACGAGTACAGAGTCAGTGATTTGGCCACTCAAGCATTGCTGCATAAGCCTCTGGAACGTCGCTGGAGCATTGCAGAGGCCAAATGGCATTCTCTGAAACTCGTATAGACCTAGTGGGGTGGTGAAGGCCGTCTTAGGTCTGTCTTGGGGGTCGACTCCGACCTGCCAATAACCACTGGCTAAGTCAAGTGTGGTGAACCAGGAGGCTTGAGTCAGGGAGGTTAAGGTCTCCTCTATACGGGGGAGCGGAAAGGCATCTTTATGAGTCAGGGCATTCAATTTACGATAGTCAACGCAAAAGCGCCAACTGCCGTCTTTCTTGCGGACCATCACGATGGGTGCAGCCCAAGGGCTGGAGCTTGCCTGAATAACCTTCTTCTCTAACATATCGGCTAACAGGGCACGCATTTCTTGGTACATCATAGGTGGTAGAGGGCGATATTTTTCTCTTACTGGGGGCGCATCACTAGTGTGGATTTGGTGCTGCACTGCATCAGTATGCCCAAAGTCCTCCTCATGGAGGGCAAACACCCTGACCCACCTTTGTAGGAGCGCTTTAAAGTCTTGCTTCTGTTGTTCAGTCAAGTCATCTCTGCCTTGTAAATCTCCTAATACCTCGACAGGTGGTCCCACTGGTCTTCCATCTCCAGCCTCCACAATATCCACTGCAACAGTTCCATCATCTTCCACAGTCAGGCTTAGATCTGTCTGGCCATGAACATCAGCGCGGTCAACATGAAACACTTTCGCCAGCTTCTGGTAGCGGCCTATGAAGACAGGATAAGAGGTCACATTCTGGATACGAATTGGAAGTCGGCCATGTTTGACAAATGCAACAGTCTTTGCCACAGAAAAAGCCCCTAGCTCAGGCAGTGCTTCAATCAGGCCACAGTAGTCCTGCCCCCTCGGGCCCATCCGCGCACGCCCCCAGACCACGACCTCGCTTCTGGCTGGAACGGTTAGGCCCCTGCGGCTTGCTGGACGTACAAACCCCATGTATCCATCTTCCCCCTCGACGGCAGCTGCCCGCTGGCACACAGCAAATGCACCCGTCCAGGCTTTCCTTGTCCCTTGATCCTGAAACACAGTCTTTAGGCCATCTGGTTGATTAAGTAAATCATGCCAGCAGGTTGTAATAACATTCATACCAATCAGTAATGGGGCAGTTAGACAATGATCGGCTACAATAACAACCCCCCTCCCTGAAATATTAGCACCTCCTATTTCAAAATCCATCACCACGTAGCCTTGATAAGGAATGGCTAACCCATTAGCCGCTCTAAGTGTCAATTTGTTGGGGGCCGCGCCATATGATAGGGCATCTGCTGGGTAGTGTTGATCGAATACACTCTGTCGCATTAATGTCACTTGTGAACCGGTGTCAATTAGTCCAATCAGGGGCACACCATTTACTTTAACCTCAACCCTGGGGCAGTCACCTACAAATACGGCCCTTTGTCCTGCTTCCCCCAAATTCCCTGCTACTTGGGCCTCAGTAGCAGGACAAACTAGTTTAAATCAGCATTGGACTCGGATGGGGGTCTACAGAACCTGGCAATATGTCCAGTGCGGCCACACTGGCGGCAAATAGGCTTACCGTCTGCAGCCCAGGTGTTAGGGGTGTAGGACTGGAACCTCCTCCTAAGTGGCGGCTGATTAGGTCGCGGTGGGTACTGCGGCGGCTCGTCTGCAGCGGATTGTAACTGCTGGGTAATTTCTTGCCTTAATGCATTCATCTGCCCCCTCACTTCCTGGAGGAGCTCCCGTCGAAAAGTCTCAGCCCAGTCCTCCTTCCCTGTTACGGATTTAGAAGTAGAGGACTCACCTACAGCTTGTGCCACAATTTCATGTCCAGCCCCAGGCCGCTGTTCACATTCCAGCAAAAAGGTTTCTTCCAATACGGTGTTAAAAGTGGCGTCCGGATTACGACGTGCATAGGTCCTAATTGTGCTCCTCAGTTCTGCATTACGGAGTCCCATCAAAAGCTGGTCCAGCAAGTGACTTTCATCAAGGGGGCCATCTGGGTCTCGCTTCTTTAACCTACAGAACAGTTCCCGCAACCTGAGAACATAAGCTCTTAAACTCTCACTGGCATTTTGTGTGCAGCTAAAAAATTGTAATCTCAAATTTGCCACAGGAACCTGATCTCCATACAGGGTGTCTAGATGGTTCAAAATTTTTACCACAGTATCACGGTCTGTATCCCTTAACACACAAACCTCCCGCTTAGCTTCATCTGTTAATGCCCCCAACACTATACTGACTTTTTGCTGCTCATTAAACTCTCGTGTCTGCAATAAACTCTGAATTTGTTCTTTCCACTCACTGAATTTTAAATCACCCCCCACCCCTTTAAATTTAGGAATCCAGGGTGCACCCGCATAAATTGGCATCATCATCATGTTCAAAACAGATTAAAAAAAATAATAATAATAATAATAACAAGTTATGTAGTTTGGCTAACCTGTATGTGAAGCTCCAAACCAAACCCTGCCAACTACTGCCAAATGTAATGCAGGCAATGTTTCTCGACTACGCCACCCAATTGGAGAGCTGGGACTCGATTAATTAATAACTGCAAGTTCTTTTAATTTGGTGGGAGCAACACAACAGATTCACCAAGACAACAAATCTAGTAAAAAAATATATATTTATTATAATCTCTAATTCAATAGAAAAAGTAGATGCCCATGCACACACACACACTCGGGCTTTTAAAACTATTCATCAAGGTAAAAACTGGATATCAGACAAACACGTTCAAGTCCACTGGAAGTCCATAGGTGCACAGTCCATAAGCAGTCCCTCGGCTCTCGCGCAAGTCCGTCTCACGCCAGGCAGTGATGTATACGCAGCAGGCCACCTGTCAATCACCACACGCACCACTCACACAACAAAAAGAAAACCGCCAGTATCTCCACAATAGAAAACAAACACAGCATAAGCACAGCACCCCACCAGAAAGCTATCAGTCGTGCACTAATCAATTACAGCACTACAATCCGCAAATATAAGTTATAATGGTATGACTACAGTGGACAGACTGACGCTCTCTAATTTAGATGAGACCGTGGCGTGGATCTTAACTTTGGACGAGGCAAGACAGCATAACTTGGGATAGAACGTCACTCACCCATAAACCGGGAGCAGACGAATCTAACTCCCAGTCTCGTTGAACAGCGCTCCTCAAACCACAGGACCAGAACGAACGAGGCGGGGCTCGGACAGTACAGCGGAGGACAGCGGCAATCCCAGCGCAGCAGAAGACGGCAATTCCAGAACAGCAGCGGATGACGGCAAAATTAGCACAGCAGTGGATGACAGCAATCCCAGCGCAGCAGAGGAGACAACACACAGCCGAACCCGAGTCGACAGCAGAACCGGCACATCAGCAGAACTTCAGGCTTCGATACAAGCAGACAATTATCTGTGCGATGATCGCGGCAACAAATATAACAATCCAGCAATAACGTGGGGACAGAGTTGCAACAACAGAGTTCGCGGGACAGCAGACACCCGTTTCAGTTCCTTCGCTCTTTTTAAGCAGTCTTTGATTTAACGTCAATTACCAACAGCTGTTCATCTGCTAATCAGCTGTCATACGAACAGCCAAGAGAGTACAGGGGGGTGTTACCCAACATTCTAAAATCACAATCAAACAATAATATATGCATAGAAAGTAATCAAAGAAAATCAAAGGAAAAAAAAGGAAAAACAGTGCAAAATACACACGCACACAAAAACACAGCCAAATCAAATAAACCATAATCTCTATATATGACACGAGAGCGAGCAGAAAATAAGAGCAGTTCTGTTTTTTGGCCACAGGTGTCAGTCGCGAGTTTAAATTTCAGAAAAACGCATATAGCCCCTTTAATTAAGGGATGCAAGTTATTTTACCTTTGAACACCGTTGTTGACTCATCTCCCCTCAGACGCAGTGCTTTAATGGCGGACTTGCACGCAATTCTTGCACGCTTTAATGGCGGACTTGCACGCCATTTATCGGTGAATCTGATATAACAAAACCGATACCCGATTATGGGAAAATGCTTAAATGTCAGGAAAACTATATATCGGTCGATCACTAGCCTAATTTGGCAGAGAACAGGTCAAATGATGGGTCACTGGTTTATTTGCCAACATATAATGCTGATTTGTAACAGATGCAAACAGTTATTGAAAGGTTTGACGCTGGTAAAATAAGACAAACATTCACCTACTCCTTACAGAGTCTGATTGACTTGCTGTGATTCTGATTTTGCTCATCTATTTTAATTTTAAATCACTTTCTCTCTCTGTCTCCTGGTAGGGAAGATTCTTACAACTGAGTAAGTTCAGATTTTTATTCAATGTATGTATTTATATATAGTATAATCAACTGTATATCAATGTTAAATCTGTAATTGTGTTTTCAGATCCAGATCTACACTCAATCAGAACACAGCAGAGACTCATGAATTGGAGAATCTGTCTGCACCTGTCTCTCCTGATTCACAGTAATGAGATAAAGACTCTTCCAGTAAAAAGCAACAACATGAGACTGAAGACTTCATAATGTGTTGCATTATGTTGCAAATTACTTGGATAATTTTATATTGGTTCAATCATTTCAAAGGTAATTCATGCTTTTTTTGTGGCAGTTCAAACTAAAGTTGTTTTTTCAGTCAGATTTCGGTACTAATCATTTAAATGTGGCATATTATAAAAATATGAATATTCATTTTTGAGTATTTATGAGTTAAGTATGACAGAGTTGAACATGTTTTGTAAATGTTTATGTGGCTATTGCATCTGTATCAGGTGTCATGTTTTATGGCTGTTACTACTTTCAGTGACTCAGAGACCATTTTTACAACTGAAAATGGATCTGCTTATGTTCGTGTTTGTCTTTGTTTTTGATAATGTCTCAGGGTATGTACATACATTGAAGTTGGAGAATTGGCTGTGCCAAATTGAAATCTATGCAAATATGTTTATGTAATGTTTACAGTTTTTAAAAACAAACCCATTTGGAAAGTGTCTGAATTGTTAGTTTATGTGTGTGTGCATTTCAATATAAATAAATGTTGAGAGAATTAATTTTATAGAAGTGTTCAAGTATGAAAAAATATTTCTGCTACGTCTTCACGTGCTGATTAGTATTTCCCTGTGTTTACAGTAGTTATGTATCCAGGCAGGTAAATCCACAGTTATTATTTATTGTAATGGTGACATTAACATTACAATCATTCAATCAGTTTGTCCTAAGGACGTTCAGTATTGATTATTAATTTAATTCTTAGAAAAGGATATTTTTCATGGTCACAGAAAAATAATTATTTCTTTGAATTTACCTAAGCGCTTATAGCGCATTAGCAAGATCGATCATTAAAGGGACAATATGTTTGCAGGCACGGAGTCAGGACCAACATATACAAACTATAATAACTAAATCACAGAACAAGACTATAACTAACATAAGACAAACATGACATACACACATGATAAGAGGTAAGGTTAAAGGGGTTGGAGGGAAAAGGGTCAGAACAGATTGATGGAGTTATGCAGAAAATCTAGAACCTTTGTGAAGAACCATCATTAATAAACTTCTTTGTCTGAACAAAGAGTTTACAGTTTTACTAACTACACAGCGATTTCTGTTTCGTACTTTACTTGCATTTAGCCTGAGCTCAGTGTTGCCACAGTTACTTTGAAAAAGTAACTTAGTTACTTTACAGATTACTTGATTTTAAAAGTAACTAAGTTACTTTACAGATTACTTGATTTTAAAAGTAACTAAGTTAGATTACAAGTTACTTTATTAGTTACATTCATCAGTTTGCTGACAACACCTCTGCAGCCTCAAAATAAAAATGACAACCGTTTTTGCCAACACTTTATTGGAAGTGCATTTTTAACAGTAATGTATCTCCTGAAATTGTATCTCCAAAAAAAATCTTTTGACTAATTTTATAAAATCTAAACATGTTAATGAAAAGGTACAAATTACTTTGTGTTCTTATTAAATACATTTATGAAAAACAATTTATATTTTATTTATATTTATATATGAATTTAAATAATTATATGGGCCTACACAAATAATATAAAATTACAAGATTTATAGTTTATTGTAAACATAATGTGCAGCTCTGTAAAGGGACAACAAATATATGATCGATACGTGAGAACAATATATTTTTTAATAATCTTTAAGTGCACAAAACTATGAAAATATATGAAACGCTTCAAAACAGAGCGGCAACAAAGCGCTTATATGCATCCTGGATGTGCTTAAAGCAACATGGAATCAGTGTGTGCAGTGCAGCGCGAGTGCATATTGAAAAGTTCACGGCATAAAGAGAAGATGAGCGTTGAGCACTCAAATCCTAGTCAACTATGTAGCCTGTATCGGTTCAAACATTCACTGATTATTTGTTTCTTCATAGTTTTAAATTCAGGTGTGCATGTGATGCTAATTAATAGTCCTTGTGTTGTCACCTGGGTAGCGAGCACAACATCTTTCAGAAACCGCTAGATAATAGAAAGATAACTCTATATAAACTCCAGGAAGATAAATTATTTTATCTTCATATCAAGTATTATAACGGGAATATATCATATTGGAGTGAGCTTTACCGTGCTGCTGACTGGAACCGAACGCGACGCGCAGTTTTGCTGAACGGAGAATGATTGAGCTACAGCAGAGGAAAGACATTCAGCTATGGAATGGCTTTAGATGACTTTGTAGGCTACTAGCAAATCATAATATACTAATAATGAATGCTGAAGGATAATGTAACAATATATATTTCTGATGATTATATTATCGCGACATGCCTAATCTGAGTGACTGCCTGTCTTGAGTTTTGTCGACAGAAGGAGGCGGCACGAAATTTGACGGAACGGCCGCCTCGTAATTCTATATGCAGGAAAAACCCTGCGAGACTCAACAAGAAAGCAAAAATATATATTTTTACTAAATGACAAAAATAGTAACTCACAGTGACTTGGATAAATTACTTTAATCTGATTACTGGTTTGGAAATAGTAACGCGTCAGATTACTCGTTACTGGAAAAAAGTAGTCAGATTAGAGTACTTAGAGTACTAAGTAACGCGTTACTGGCATCACTGCCTGAGCTGTAGAAGACCGTCCGAGGTGAAATCGCAGGAGAAAGTTTGTGGGTTCCGTCCGATGGCTTTGACGTGGCGATCGGATGCATTGGATGAAGAAGATTTGTGTCCGTGTTAGCAGGAGAAGAGAGAGGAGGGATGAGTGCCTTGCTCCTTAAGAAGTCTGCAGAAGGTCACCACCTCCTGAAGTAGACTTGACCAATGAGATTGTTGGGATGTCCAAGCGGGAAAATCTCCTCTGGAGACCCTTTGTTTCAAACCAGATTCAAAAGGGTCTGTGCTCATTCATACTCTAATTAATGCAACAAACACATATTGCCTCTTATGAGAACGTGAAATACATGAAAGTGTAAGTTGTGTAGTGAGCATTAATTTGATAGGAAACACAACATATATAAGGTTACCTGAAATAGTAAGTTGTTCATAAGACATTCTTAAGTTACATACAATGCGACCGACCCTTTACAAGACAGTTCTAAGTCCTAGGGTGCTAGTTCATTTATAGACGGTTTGTCTATAACTTGAGGCAAAAGCGTGTGTTTTACAGGCTGTGTCTTTCCCCTGTGGACTTTCCATGTGGCCACATTTCTTTGGTGTCGTAAAATGTCTTATCTGATTGTTTCCAGGGCAACCGAGGACCTTCTCTGTTGTGTTAGGGGGAAGTCAGTTACCAAGCACAAGCATTTAAAACATATTAGTAAATGTAACCGGAGTCTGATTTTGCCTCAATTGCTACAATAGACTGTACAAAAATTTAAGTTTTATGAGTGTGTTTATGGGAATTTAAAAAAAAAATTTTTTAGAAGCGCATCTATGGGGTCAGGCACTGATGTTGGACGAGAAGGCCTGGCTCGCAGTCTCCACTCTTATTCATCACAAAGGGGTTCTATCGGTTTGAGGTCAGGACTCTGTGCAAGCCAGTCAAGTTCCTCCACACCAAATTAAATTATCCCAAATGTCTTAGTATCCTTTCACTGGAACAAAGGGACCAAGCCCAACCCCTGAAAAACAACCCCCACACCATAATCCACCTTAATACACACTGTTCTTGAGCTCATCTGAAGGCCACATGAAGTTTGGAGGTCTGGAGCTATTGACTCTATAGAAAAGTTTGCGACTTCTGCGCACTGTGACCCTCAGCATGCGCTGACCCCGCTCTGTGATTTTACGTGGCCTACCACTTTGTGGCAGAGTTGCTGTTGCTCCCAATTGCTTCCACTTTGTTATAACACCACTAACAGTTGAGCGTGGAATATGTAGCAGTGAGGAAATAATGGTAAATAATGCTTGCAATGCCTTGACATCCGGATGCAGTCTCAGGAAAAAGTCTTGATGGTTCCATAAGTCGATGGTGTTGAAGATGCAATCAATTTCTTCTGTGTCGAACGAAGAAACGATGAGGAACTTGCAGTGTTTAGTTTGACTCTGTTATGGTCGAGGAAGCTACAATAGTTAAATAGTAAATTGAGGCGCAACGGTTGGACTGGATGTCTCCAGTCTTTTCACACGAACAGCAACCAGGAGAAGAAGGAAGAGGAGGAGAGAGGGAGGTCACTCCGATAGTGGCCTTTAACTTGTGGGGAGGTCCTACCTTCAGGGGGTCAGTGAGCCAATAGGAACTTCAAACTTTGGAGGGAAAGTTTACAATCCGTTGTCTTTGAGCATTTTGCATACGTAACTGGATTAGCAGTTTGTGTCCCTTCATACTCTGAATTAATAACAAGAATACAGTGCAAGTTATGAAGAGGTGAAGTACACCAATGTGTAGGGCATTAAAGGAGGACTATTCTGATTGGAAGCACTGCATAGATGGAGTTACATTAACCAGTGTCATCTATCATAACTCTATGAATGAATGAAGAAGAGTCCTTTTTTATGGGCATTATGTGTGTTTCAATACACTGTAAAAAGTTTTTTGGGACAAATTGTGAAAATTGATCATTACATATTGGCCCATGAAATGACTTCCAAATAATTATCATCATGCAAAAAGATGCATTGTACTAATCATAGCTTAAGGTCTTCACTCAAAATTAAAATTGTATATTCACCGAACATATTTAATTGTGCTCAGTCAATCTATGAAGTCGAAGTGAAAAATCCATGTTGGCTGAACAAGTCCTACGTCCGAAAAACAGTATATGCATGGACAAAATGCGCTTGAAGAAAACCGTTTGTGGGGAGAATTCAAATGCGGAGACGCAGGAGCGGCAGCGCGAGCGGAGCCGAACCAGCTGGTGCTGAAGACCGAAACAGACATTCCCAAGAGAATAGAGATATTCATCTCACAAATACATTGGTGAGTATTTAGCACTGAAATTATTCTCCAGAGTTTTGCTTTATGACCCGGTATGAAGTTTAAAAGACATTTTGTAGAATCACGAGTTCATGCATTCATTGGTTTCATGCGTGTGTTCTCGTTTACCTTGTTTACTCTAATTGTAGCCAATAGTTTTATTTTCCTCATGTCTTATATGTCTAAAACAATAGGTAATAAGTAAATTAAGTCACTTGTGTGATATGTGTGCCATGCGACCCGGTGCTTTTAGATTGCGTTTGGAGTCGGCCTCTTTCAGGGCTTGAGTTATTGCCTTTTAATATCAAACACGTCAAGCTGGTGATTTTCTTATTCATCCATTTATTCGTCTCATCCTCATTATATAATGAAGTAACTTCTGTTCTGTCATTTGACAGATGTGATGCAGGGAAACTTTGTCATTAATGTTAGTTTTTATTTTTATTTGCAGGTTTTTAGCCTATGCAGTGCCACGTTTTTTTGACCACATTAAGACATCCTGTTATGCAGAGACTTCTTGAATGTATTCAGAGTTTTTCCTTTATTGAAAATAAGGTATTTTCACCAAATATCCTGGGTTGGAATTTACTTGTTAATAAAGTAATGTGATAAAATGTCAACCCTGTTGTCTGTGTTCTGTATTTTCCTTAATATATTTAGGCTATGTTTTTAGTAATTTTTGTCTTTTGGGACAGTGAGAAATAAACAATTGTGATTACAATTTAAAACATTTAATTGGACCAATCTCACAGTTTCACTGTAAAACATTTCTCCAATTCAAAATTTTCGATTACATCTAAATTTTTTAGTTGGCCAAATTTAATTTCTGTGAATTAAATTGCATCAATTCACAGAAATTCAATTTGGCCAACTGAAAATTTTAGATGTGATCGGTCACTAGAAAATTTTCAATTGGAGAGGCCTGACATTTTTTACAGTGTTGGTAAATTAAAATTTTCCATTGGCTCACCATATTATTTCTAATTGAGCCCATGTAAACAGACTGTTGCCACAATGGATACAATTCAATTCACAGAAATCCAATTTGGCCAATTGAAAATTTTAGATGTGATCGCTCACTAGAAAATTTTGAATTGGAGAGGCCATTGTACATTTTTTACAGTGTAGGGAAATGCAGTGAGAGTTAACTCTTTCACACTGCTTTTGGTCTTAAAGGTCCCATGCATGAATTGTTCATTTTTTGAGGTTTTTTAACATTAATATGAGTTCCCCTAGCCTGTATATGCACTGTAAAAAAATTCAAGTGCTTTCAACGAATTGTTATTTAGTAACTAGTTCCACAGTTCCCATTCAGTCGGTCACGTTCGACGTACGTCGGACGTACCGACAAATTGGGATCACTTCTGGGAGCCCCTATCAGCTTCGAGCTATCTAGAACCGGCCAATGAACAATTGGCGTGCGAGATTTGCATCTCGCGCTCCGCCCCGCGCCGCGGGTATAAACAGGAAGCGAGAGCGAATGCACGCTGTCATTCACTTCGGAGCCACACGGCAGAACGAAGACCACTCAAATTGAGTTCGCTGCTATCAGCAAGACAAATAAGAGTTTGAAAGAACCGGAGAAGAGGAGAAACGCGTGTTGGAGAGACGGCACATTCCAGCGGGACCGCGGAAGACTCATCAGCTGCCTCTGTGCTACAGAGAAAACTGCTGTTTTCACAGCAACAAATTTCTGTTGGTCTGGTTTGGGCGTTTTCCTGTATTGAGTACAGGCACGGGCTGCACTACAATCCCGTGCGCTGTCGCGTTTCCCCCTGAGTGCTTCAGCACAGAGCGTTTCCTCACAAAAGAGTACACGGGTGTGACACTGCGTCTTTTTCAAGACGTCATTCCACTCGTGCGTTTCTGGATGCGGTTGTTTCCTGTCCTGACGGCCACGATCCCTCTCGCATAAACATGTTGAGACTGTGTCGTGGGTGATCCATGTTCTCCCAGGGGAACGGGATCACGTCGACGCGCTGGTCATCTCACCTTCCGCGTGAGGGTTTGAGTGTTTAGCGCGCCGTGTGCCGTCTGGCTGCCGGGTGACAGCGCGGGTTGCCACGGCAACTCTGCGCGCGTCACTCAGCGCCTCTGATGCGCGGTCGAGACTATGATGCCTCAAACGGGGTTGAGTCCCTTCGCTTATACCCCGATCTAGTCTCTTTTCTGGTGCACCAGGGGGGGACTATTTTGGCTGATAAGCCTGGGTGGCCGGAGGATTACAGTGAGGCTTCCCTGCCGCGTACATCTCTGTGGGCCCCTCACTCCTCTATCGCATCGCAAGCATGTTGAGACTGTGTTCGTGGGTGGTCTATGCTCTCTCATGAGAGCATGGCCACGTCGGCGCGCTGTTCGTCTTGCCTTTTTCATAGGGGCTTGAGTGTTCAGCGCGCCGTGTGCCGTCTCACGGCCACGCCCACTGTCTCACGTGTCTGCTGGTAGCTTACAGATGGGATTGCTGGTCCTTGAAAGGGGACCTAGCGTTTCATTTGGGGCTCTAGCAGAGGACAGATGTCAATCGCTGCATCGGAGAGAGGGCTGTTATGTGTTGAAAATGAGGATGATGCTGAGATTCCCACCGTAATAGTGGGCGCTCGTGCTGAATCAGATTCATACTTGACAGCCATGCTTTCCCGGATGGCTGAGGCATAGTGCAACGCGTAAATCGCCTTGCCTGCCCCTTGCCTTTTTTTTTCGGATGTGCATTGGAAGGCTTTGGCATTGTGGAACTATTGGTGCCAAAATATGGAACACCAATGGGGCCATAATCTGTATAAAGTTTTCCTCTCTCTCACTACCCTCATCGGTGGGGTGGCAGTGCCACTGGCAGGCCACCTGCACCCTGCTTAGTGCACGAGGGTAGTTCTGAGCCGAGGTTGAGCTGCGCACAGCGCTGGCCCTTGGCTAGACGATGTCCACCCTGGTCCAGAAACACAATTGACCCGGATTTGGTCTGGAACTGTTCTTCCCCGGAGGAGGGCCGGGTGGAAAACCATTAGTAATTCTGTTCCGCCACTGATGTTAAAAACAGCCAGTGGTACCCAAAAAAAAAAAAAAAAAAAAGGGTTTCCAATACCTCTGGGTCTCGGGAGTTCAGGAATGGCAGCGTGTGATGCTACAGAGCCTCGCCGCTTTCATTCCCCTCCCCACAAGAGGGCGAGAATGGCAGTGTGTGACGCTACAAAGCCTCGCCACTCTCATTCCCCTCTTCTCAGCGGTGTGTGGACAACAGTGCGCGACGCTATGCCTCGCCACTCTTGTTCCCCGCTGAGGAAGGAGGTGAGGCAGACCGTGCGCAACGCCACAAAGCCTTGCCACGCTCAGCCCCTCCTTCATTTGGGAGCGCGCTTGGCGGTGGTCGACGCTCCCATGCCTCGCCACCCTCAGACGCCTCTCCCTTCGCCAGCAGGGGGCGCCGGCTGTGGGAACGCACTCAAGCGGCCTCCCCACACTCGCACGCCCCCTCCGCGGACGCAGGTAAGTGTTGCACAGCACACTCAGATCCCACTTCGGGCCGCTCCATGCCGTCCGAGTCGGATCCCTGCATTCCGCGTCGCTGCCCCGCTGCGGGTACGTCTGTGGTTAATCCCTTTGCTCGGTGTCTGGAAGCCTGTAGCGAAGGAGAACGCCCCCGTGCTCCGGGCGGAGATCGCAGTCCTACTGGCGAAGGATGCGATGGAGCCGGTCCCTCCAGCCGATATGAGGTCCGGGTTCTACAGCCCGTACTTCATTGTACCCAAGAAAGGCGGCGGGTTATGGCCGGTCTTGGACCTGCGATTCTTGAACCGGTCCCTTCACAGGCTGCCGTTCAGAATGCTAACGCAGAAGCACATCTTCAGGTGCGTCCGTCCCCAAGATTGGTTGCAGCGATCGACCTGAAGGACGCTTACTTTCATTCTCGTTTCCCCTCAACCGGCCCTTTCTGCGCTTCGTGTTCGAGGGACGGGCATGTCAGTTCCGCGTCTTGCCCTTTGGCCTGTCCCTGTCGCCCGCGTCTTTACGAAGGTTGCGGAAGTGGCCATTTGCCCCCATGAGAGAGCATGGTGTTCGCATTCTCAACTACCTCGACGACTGGCTGATCCTTGCCCAGTCGTGAGAGCAGTTGTGCGAACACAGGGACAAGGTGCTCCGTCACCTCAGCCAGTTGGGACTTCGGGTCAACTGGGAGAAGAGCAAACTCTGTCCCACACAGAGGATCTCTTTTCTCGGTATGGAGATAGGCTCGGTCGCCATGACAGCGCGCCTCACAGAGCGCGCGTCCAGTCAGTGTTGAACTGCTTGAATTCGTTCAAAGGCAGGACAGCGGTACCACTGAAACATTTTCAGAGGCTCCTGGGGCATATGGCATCCGCAGCCGCAGTAACGCCGCTCGGATTGCTTCATATGAGACCACTTCAACGCTGGCTACACGATCGAGTCCTGAGATGGGCGTGGCACAGCGGTTCCCTCCGTGTCCAAGTGACTCCGAGGTGCCGCCAAACCTTCGGCCCGTGGTCGGACCCTTTGTTCTACGGGCGGGAGTTCCCCTAGAACAAGTGTCCAGGCACTCCGTTGTCTCCACAGATGCCTCATCCACGGGTTGGGGTGCCACGTACAACGGGCTTGCAGTTTCAGGTCTGTGGACGGGGCCTCAACTGCAATGGCATAACAATTGCCTCGAGTTGTTAGCAGTTCGTCTTGCACTCAGCCGCTTCAAAGTTCCGCTCAGAGGCAAGCACGTTCTGGTCCGTACGGACAACACTGCGACCGTTGCGTATGTCAAAAAACAGGGTGGTCTACGCTCTCGTCGCATATCACAACTCGCCCGCCATCTCCCCTTATGGAGTCAGAAGCATCTGAGGTCGCTTCGTGCCATTCACATTCCGGGCCTGCTCAATTGTGCAGCCGACGAGCTGTCACGTCAGCCGGTGCTTCCGGGAGAATGGCGACTCCATCCCCAGGCGGTCCAGCTAATCTGGAGTCGTTTCGGGCCGCACAGGTAGACCTGTTTGCCTCCCCAGAGACGACCCACTGTCAGTGGTTTTATTCCTTGACCGAGGGAACCCTCGGGTCGGATGCCCTGGCCCACAGCTGGCCCCGGGAAGAACGCAAGTATGCGTTTCCCCCAGTGAGCCTTCTTGCGCAGACACTGTGCAAAGTCAGGGAGGACAAGGAGCAAGTCCTGTTGGTCGCTCTATATTGGCCCAACCGGACTTGGTTCCCGGAACTAGTGCTCCTTGCGACAGCACCTCCCTGGCCCATTCCTCTGAGGAAGGACCTCCTGACTCGGAGACGGGGCACCCTATGGCACCTGCGTCCAGACCTCTGGAAATTCCATGTCTGGTCCCTGGACGGGACGCAGAGGTTCTAGGTGACCTACCGCAAGCGGTAGTTGACACCATCACTTCCGCTAGAGCCCCCCTACGAGGCGCCTCTATGCGTTGAAGTGGAACCTGTTCGTCGATTGCTGCTCTTCTCGCCGAGAAGACCCCCGAAGATGTTCGATCGGATCTGTGCTTGCCTTTCTACAAGATGGGTTGGAGCGAAGGCTGTCTCCCTCCACCCTCAAAGTCTATGTTGCCGCTATCGCCGCTAATCATGAGCTAGTAGATGGAAAATCTCTAGGTAAGCACGATCTGGTCGACAGGTTCCTTAGGGGGGCGAGGAGGTTAAATCCGCCTCGTCCTCCCTCCATACCCTCTTGGGACTTAACTCTGGTGCTAACTGCACTACAGAGAGAACCCTTTGAGCCTCTGCAGTCAGCTGAGTTGAAAATTCTGTCGTTAAAGACAATACTCCTGACTGCGTTGGCCTCCATCAAGAGGGTAGGGGACCTGCAGGCATTTTCGGTTGACGAATCGTGCCTGGAATTCGGGCCCGGTAACTCTCATGTGATCATGAGACCCCGGCCTGGATATGTGCCCAAGGTTCCCACTACTCCCTTCCGGGACCAAGTGGTGAGCCTGCAATCGCTGCCTTCGGAGGAGGCAGACCCAGCCCTAGCTTTTCTCTGTCCCGTCCGTGCCCTCCGGACTTACGTGGATAGAACGCAAAGCTTCAGGACCTCAGAGCAGCTCTTCGTCTGTTACGGAGGACAGCAGAAGGGAAAGGCTGTCTCCAAGCAGAGGATGGCCCACTGGATAGTGGATGCCATCGTCTTGGCTTATCAGTCCCAAGACGTGCCCTGCCCGCTCGGGTTAAGAGCCCACTCCACTAGGGGTGTTGCCTCTTCCTGGGCGCTGGCTCATGGCGCCTCGCTGACAGATATTGTAGAGCTGCGGGCTGGGCGACACCTAACACGTTCGCTAGATTCTATAGCCTCCGTGTAGAGCCGGTATCTTCCTGTGTGCTCACTTCCCATAGTCAGTAACACCGAAATGCCTGTTCTAGTGTCGGCTTGCTGCGCCATTCCCTCCCCTATGGTAGACGGATGCGTGCGCTTATTTTGCTCCAGTCGAGTTCCCCGGAACGGCGAACCCTGTTGAGTCCTCCGCAACCCGCGGCAGTCGGACGTGGCGGAGCGTTCGACGCCAGGTCTAACACTCGTATGCATTGGTGGAACTTGCGTTAGGCTGGGTTCCATATGTAGTGACCCCCACGGCGGTCCCATATGTGTATTCTTCCACGGTACGGCTCCCTACGGCGAGCCCGTGTCTTTCCCTCGGCAGAGTGTCCTCTGCCGTTCCAGGTACGTGTTGTTCCCCCTCCACTAATTGGCCGGGGCCACCCCTGGGACTTCCGTATGTTGTGCTGCCCACGGTCAGCCCATACGTGTATTCTCCACATGTTAACTCCCTCTGGGCATGATGTGGCTTCCGCAGCTGCCTTCACAGGCACGCTTTCCCAGCGTTATCCAATACAGTCAGCTGAGTGGGTCTTGCGGAACAGCAGCTTTGACTCTCCCTGCGTGAACCTACCCGCCCGCATCAGATTGGGGTCCGTGGGGCTCATCGCTGGGCGCTGGAAGTGGTAGTAACTATGGCGTTTTCCATAGGGGATCCCAATTCGTCGGTACGTCCGACGTACGTCGAACGTGACCGACTGAATGGGAACGTCTCGGTTACGTATGGTAACCCTCGTTCCCTGAAGGAGGGAACGGAGACGTACGTCCCGTCGCCACAGTTGCTGTACCATCACTGCAGGTCGAGCCACTACGTGTGGCTCCTCAGTGAAAAACAGCGTGCATTCGCTCTCGCTTCCTGTTTATACCCGCGGCGCGGGGCGGAGCGCGAGATGCAAATCTCGCACGCCAATTGTTCATTGGCCGGTTCTAGATAGCTCGAAGCTGATAGGGGCTCCCAGAAGTGATCCCAATTCGTCGGTACGTCCGACGTACGTCTCCGTTCCCTCCTTCAGGGAACGAGGGTTACCATACGTAACCGAGACGATTTTTTATGTTCACTCAATTTCATGCTACAAATTGTTACCTGAATTAATAATTTTTAATTGGCTCAAACTTGACTTCAACATTAAAATGTACATTTACTCAATTAGTTTCAAAATTACTTGAATTAATAATTTTTAATTGGTTCAAACTTGACTTCAACATTAAAATGTATGTTTACTCAATTAGTTTTAAAGTTACTTGAATTAATATTTTTTCGTTGGCTTAAACTTGACTTCAACATTAAAATGTACGTTTATTCAAATTTTCATAATTAATTCAACTAAAACGTTTTAATTAGGGGTTTCGTCATTTTTAAATTGTTTTAATCATTACTAGAAATTGCTGTGGAACTAGTTACAAAATGTTAGCGAGGGGAACAAAAAAAATTGAAAACACATTGTATCATCTGCATTTATAACGACATGAGGGTAAGTAATTAATTACAGAATTTTCATTTTTGGGTGAACTAACCCTTTAAACACAGACATTCAAACATTACCTTAAGTTCACTGTAGTCTACTGAACAGACTTTGAACTTTTGGTGACATCTTGTGCTGATCGAGCTGCAAGAGAACTTTCTTGAATATCTCGAATGTAGAGCGAAGTGGTTTTGGATAAGGCCAGATTCATGATGTATATCATCCTGAGAAGCAAGGCACAAGCTGATGTGAACGAAGGCAGTTCATTCAAAACTGTAACACCCTCGATGACGACATCTATGTCAGCCGGTGGTTCTTGATGTTCTCCCCCCTCCTTACGAATAACATACACCGCCATGGTGAGCTGCTCCAGCTCACCCTCGCAATCACCTCGCTGGTTCACCTAAAGTAATGTACATAATAAATGTTTTCAAAATAAAAACATTTTGCATTCATAACTACAAAACACAACTTTAAACTTTTTCTGAAAAATAAAATAAAAATAGAATATGCAGACTTTCAACTCACAAGGTACTCCTTGATAAGGTCTTGTGGATTTTCCCCAAGGAAAACGATGAGGGCCTTCAGGACACTCTTTTCATGTGAATGTTTTCAGTCTGTGATAAAGCAATTGTGATTATTTTTAACGGATAATTGTGAGGGTGAGTAATAAATTATAGAAATCTAATTTTTAGGTGAACTAACCCTTTAAAGGATTACTTCACTTCAGAATTCAAGTTTACTGACCCATGTCATCCAAGATATTAATGTCTTTCTTTCTTCAGTTGAAAAGAAATTAAGGTTTTTGAGGAAAACATTTCAGGATTTTTCTCTATATAGTGGACTTCAATGGTTACCAACAGGTTGAAGGGCCCAATTTTAGTGCAGCTTCAAAGAGCTCGACACAATCCTAGATGAGGAATAAGGGTCTTATCTAGTGAAACAATCAGTAATTTAAAAATAAAAAATAATAATTTCTTCACACCATTGACTTCCATGACAACCAAAATGTTGAATGTCCAAATCAATGCAGTTTCAAAGGGCTTCAGAGGCTCTGTGTGATCCCAGACGAGGAATAGGGTTATATCTAGCGAAACGGCCATTTAAAAAAAAATAAAATAAATAATAATATTTTTTGAACTATTTTTAACCTAAATTGGCCATCTTGCGCTGCTCTACACTCAGCAGTGATTGTGCAATCACGTTGAAAAACGTCACACTAGTCGTAGGCGGAAGTACCACCCCCGTGTTTACAAAGCGCACATGCAAAGACTAATACAAACGTCCTCTAGCAAAAAAAAAAAAAGGTAAAGCAACAATGTCGGATGATTTTTAAGTGGAGTGTTTTATGTTATGGGAGTTTGTATTTGTCCTCGCATGTTCACTTGGGGCGGTACTTCCACCTACGTCTAGTGTGACGTTTTCGGCATGATTGTGCAATCACTGCGAGCCGCAGAGCAGTGCAAGATGAGCTATTTAGGTTAAAAAGTATATTTTTTTAATGACCAATGTTTCACTAGGTAAGACCCTATTCTGGGATCGTGCAGAGCCACTGAAGCCCTTCCTTTGAAACTGAATTGATTTGGACCTTCAACATTTTGGTTGTCATGGAAGTCAATGGTATGGGGATAAATCCTGGAATGATTTCCTCAAAAAACTTCATTTTGAGGTGAACTAATCCTTTAATTCCTCGTCTGGGATTACGTAGAGCCATTTGAAGCTGCACTGAAACAGCGATTAGGACCTTCAACCTGTTGAACCCCAGTGAAGTCCACTATATAGAGAAAAATCCTGGAATGTTTTCCTCAAAAACCTTAATATGTTTTCAATTGAAGTAACAAAGACATCTTGGATGACATGGGGGTGGGTAAAATATCAACAAAGATATTAAAGTGTAGTAATTCTTTATGAACTACATCTGAATCAGTCCTTGGTTGCATTTATAATTTAGTCTGAAAATAAAACATGCATCAACAAATCATTTATTAGCTTTACACCCTAATATATTTAAATCATTCTTGATTAAAGTATAGGTCGGTGTTGGTGTTAAAGCGCGTTCCAGTGATCGCATACTTCCTGCCTGCTGATCTGCGCAGTGGTCCGTCTGACAGCTGGTGTGCGTTTCCCTGGGCGCTTCGGCATCGACTGCGAGGCTTCCTCTCATAAAAGAGCTTGCACGTGGCACGTCCTTTTCAGGATGTCTCGCTCGTGCACTTCTGGGTGCGGTAGATTTCTCTCGCCTTCTGATGGGCACGAGCGCTGCTTGACGTGTTTGGGCTTTCAGCACGCTCAGGCAGCGCTCGTGGATGATTCATGTTCTCACTGCGGGAACATGATCATCTCGGTGTTACGGTCGAGACTCCGTGACCTCCGTGCTGATGCCGGAGCGAGAGTCCCCTCTGCCACACCCCAATCTGCGGTCTCCACCGGAGATGGCACTTTGGCTGGTGGCCAGGGTGACCTGAGGGTGACGGTGTGGAATAAAGCTCCGACGCTCATGCCTCGGCCCACACCCCCCTCTCATGCACCTGACCCGCCCCGCGTTCAGGTGCCTACATCGGGGCCAGCTCCTGCTGTCCCGACTGTGACATTTGGCGCGGCGGAGGACGAGGAAATGTCTATCGCCGCATCACAAGGTGGGCTGGAGTCATCTGAGGATGATGACTCGGCTGTGCTGCCGCCTTCGGGTGTGCCAGCATTGCCCGAGTCGGACCCAGAGTTGACAGCCATGCTCTCGGGCCGCCGCGACGCTTGGGTTGGAGTGGAACCTTCCGCCCCGACCTGAGCGCTCGCGGCTGGATGATTGGTTTTTGGGGGCGGCGCGTCCGGACACCCGTCCGGCCACCCCTCCAATACCTTTCTTCCCAGAGGTGCATGAAGAGATTGCGCGGTCCTGGAAGAACCCGTTGTCTTCCCGTGACCGTTTGGCGAGCTCTTCCGCCTTGTCTACCCTTGATGGAGCCGCGGCTAAAGGGTACACTGGGGTTCCCCCAGTCGAACGCTCTGTTGCGATTCAACTGTGTCCTCAGAGTGCTTCGACCTGGCGTGGCGACCAAAAGCACCCCTCCAAAGCCTGTAGGTTTTCGTCGTCCCTGGTGGCGAAGACCTATAGAGCTGCGGGGCAGGCCGCCGCTTCGCTGCATGCCATGGCAACCCTCCAGGCTTACCAAGCCCAGTTGCTGTGCGACATGCACGAGGGTAGAGCTGATCCAGGACTCAGCAATGAGTTGCGTGCCGCCACCGACCTCGCTCTCCGGGCGACGAAGGTGACCGCACGCTCCCTGGGTCAGGTGATGTCAACTACTGTGGTCCAGGAGAGACACCTATGGCTCACCCTGGCCGATATGCGGGACGGTGAGCGAACCCGGTTCCTCGACGCCCCCCATATCCCAGGATGGGCTATTCGGCGGGGTGGTCGAGAGCTTCGCCCAACAGTTCTCGGCCGCTCAGAAGCAGACTGAGGCGATAAAACATATACTGCCCCGGCGGTCAGCTGCTGCCTCCACCCCACCGCCCGCACAGTTGCCTCAGCCTGCTCGCCGCCGAGGACGCCCTCCTGCGGTTCCCTCAACCTCTGCGCCACCCAAGCAGCAGCCTCCACCCAGGCCGCGCAGAGGTAACCGCAGGAAGGCGTCCCAGTCCGCTATAGCCCCGCAGCCCGCGAAGAAACACCAGGCTAAGCGGCGCTCCTGATGCGGACAGGTCAGGGATGGGCAGTTCTTTCCGGGAGACGGCAGCAGGGCCGCTCCTTCCCCCGGTGGAGGGCCGGGGGAGAATCTTTTGTTCAGCTGCTGGCCCCCGGGTCAGCAGCACCCTAATGTGGTTAAAGAAAGAACTGACAATCCCATCCCTGAGCACCCAGAGACTGGTGATGACAGTGCGCGCCATCCCCGGGTCCCGCCACTCGCATCCCTCTCTGTCGCCAGCCTCCTCTCAGAGCAGACCCCAGTGGAACGTGCGTCCTTCCCTGGTCTCCTCTGTCAGGACGCAGCCGTTAACTGTGCCCCCACACCGGGACGCCCCACAGCCTCCCATGTCCAGGCCGGTAACACTGCCTCGCTGCCCCACCCTGGGTACGTCTGCCCTCCGTATGACCCCGCTGGTGCAGTTTCTGGAAGCCTGGCTTCAGCTTCCAGGGCTGTCCCGCTGGGTCGCACGGACCGTCAGGCTCGGCTACGCGATTCAGTTCGCGCAGGCTCCTCCCCGCTACAGGGGAGTCCGCTATACCATGATCAGGGCCAACACTCCCGTCATGCGTGCGGAGATATCCACCCTGCTGGCGAAGGGTGCGATCGAGCCTGTTCCTCCAGCCGAAATGAGGTCGGGGTTCTACAGCCCCTACTTCATTATACCCAAGAAAACCGGTGGGTTACGACCAATCCTGGACCTTCGCATCTTGAACCGATCCCTTCACCGGCTTCCGTTCAAGATGTTGACTGCGAAACGCCTTTTCGAATGCGTTCGTCCTCACGATTGGTTTGCAGCGATCGACCTGAAGGACGCCTACTTTCATGTCTCCATCTTTCCTCGACACAGACCGTTCCTACGGTTTGCTTTCGAGGGGAGAGCATATCAGTACGCGGTCCTCCCATTCGGGCTATCTCTGTCCCCTCGCGTCTTTACGAAGATTGCCGAGGCAGCCCTTGCGCCCCTTCGGCAGCACGGGGTTCGCATCCTGAACTATCTCGACGACTGGCTCATACTGGGCCACTCTCGGGAGCAGGTTTGCGGACACAGAGATCAGGTGCTCCAACACCTAGCCCGTCTGGGCCTTTGGGTCAACTGGGAGAAGAGCAAACTCTGCCCAGCGCAGAGGATCTCTTTTCTCGTATGGACATCGACTCGGTCGCCATGTGCGCGCAGCTTTCGAGCGAGCGTGCGCAGTCTCTGCTGACTTGCCTCCGTCAAATCGAGAGCAAGAGTGCGGTTCCACTGAAACTATTTCAGAGGCTCCTGGGGCATATGGCATCTGCATCTTCAAGTGACTCGGCCCTGCCTACAGACGCTCACCCCGTGGTCGAACCTCAGTTTTCTACGGGCAGGTGTCCCCTTAGAACGAGTTTCCAGGCATGTTGTCGTATCGACGGATGCCTCTGCCACGGGCTGGGGTGCCATGTGCAATGGACAAGCAGCCGCGGGCTCCTGGACAGGACCCCAGCGCCTCCTGCATGTCACTTGCCTCGAGTTGCTGGCAGTACGGTTCGCCCTGCACCGCTTCCGAGCGTTGCTGAAGGGTCAACATGTGCTTGTCCGGACAGACAACACGGCCGTAGTAGCGTACATCAACCACCAGGACAGTCTACGCTCACGCCGTATGTCTCAACTCGCCCGCCATCTCGTCCTATGGAGTCAGAAGCGCCTGAGGTCCCTTCGTGCTGTCCATATTCCGGGAGTCCTGAACCACGCAGCCGACGAGCTCTCGCGGTTTCAGCCTCTCCCGGGAGAATGGAGACTCCATCCCCAGTCCGTCCAGCTGATTTGGGAACAGTTCGGCGATGCGCAGATAGATCTGTTTGCCTCCCACGACTTTTCCCACTGCAGCCTGTTTTATTCCCTGACCGAGGGCACGCTCGGCTCGGATGCACTGGCGCACAGCTGGCCGCGGGGCCTACGCAAATATGCGTTTCCCCCAGTGAGCCTACTCGCACATCTCCTGTGCAAGATCAGGGAGGACAAGGAGCAGGTCCTTTTGGTCGCCCCGTACTGGCACGGCCGGACCTGGTTCCCCGAACTCATTCTCCTTGCGACAGCCCCTCCCTGGCCTATTCCTCTGAGACCGGACCTCCTCACTCAGAGACGGGGCACCCTTTGGCACCCGCGTCCCGACCTGTGGAACCTCCATGTGTGGCTCCTGGACAGGACGCGGCAGGTTTGAGTGGCCTGCCACCTACGGTGGTCGCCACCATCACTTCCGCTAGGGCAGAGTCCACTCGGCATGCCTATGCGTTGAAGTGGAACCTCTTCGTCACCTGGTGCTCTTCCCGCCAAGAAGACCCCTGGAAATGCCCGATCGGGTCCGTGCTCTCGTTTCTCCAAGAGGGGTTGGAGCGAAGGCTGTCTCCCTCCACCCTCAAAGTTTATGTGGCCGCAATATCTGCCCACCACGATCTCTTGGAGAACAAAAAGGTAAGTCAGCACGACCTGATCATCAGGTTCCTGAGGGGGGCGAGGAGACTGAATCCTCCTCGCTCTCCTCTCGTACCCTCTTGGGACCTCTCAGTAGTCTTAAGTGCTCTGCAGAGGCCTCCCTTTGAGCCTTTGCGGTCGGTCGATATTAAGTTCCTGTCGATGAAGACGGCCCTACTGACTGCATTGGCCTCTCTTAAGAGGGTCGGGGACCTGCAGGCATTTTTGGTTGACGAAGCGTGCCTGGAATTCAGGCCGGCTAACTCTCACGTGATCCTGAGACCCCGGCCTGGATATGTGCCCAAGGTTCCTACCACTCCCTTCAGAGATCAGGTAGTTAACCTGTAAGCGCTGCCTTTGGAGGAGGCAGACCCAGCCTTGGCATTGCTCTGTCCAGTACGCGCTCTCCGCGCTTACGTAGACATGACGCAGTGTTTCAAGACCTCAGACCAGCTCTTTCTGTTATGGTGGAGAGCGGAAGGGAAGAGCTCTCTCAAAGCAGAGGTTGTCTCACTGGATAGTGGACACCATTGTTTTGGCTTACCAGCAGCAAGGTCGACCATGTCCCCTTGGTGTGAGGGCACTCTCCACTCGGAGTGTGGCCTCCTCTTGGGCGCTAGCGCATGGCGCCTCGCTAACAGACATCTGCAGAGCTGCAGGCTGGGCGACATCTAACACATTTGCCAGATTCTACAATCTCCGAGTGGAGGCAGTGTCCGACTATGTACTCGCCCCCCCGAGGGGCCGGTAATGGACCAGGCTTTGGTGTCTTCGCTTGCTCGCCACTCCACTCCACGGACTGGATACGTGCGATATTTTTCCTCAGGTGAGCTCCCCGAGAGCCCTGAGCTCCACCAGTTTGGCTCCTCAAGCAGGTAACATAATGCGATATTGCCACGTACTTCCTTATATAGTCACGCGGTGAGGCAAAATTGCAAAATTGTATATCAACTCAAATAAAGTATTGAGCCTGTAAAACTAGAACTTTAAATTCTCTTTTCAATACCTCGTACTGTCTGAAAAGTGCAGGCCACCTCGCCTTGAAATCCCTGACACTATTTGACAGCTATTTGTAGTGGTGTCCAAAACCATAGTGGACGTTATTGATTGCACTCATTCAATCTCACATTGCACCGCAATAACGTGTACAACCGATCTACACACAGTGGCTGTCCGAATTCACTCACTCGTTATCATTCACTCCTTCAAGTGTAGTCGTTCACCATAGTGAATGTTATTGAGTGCACTCGTTGTACCGATGTACACTCACTCTCCGAATTCACTCACTCGTTATCATTCACTCCTTCAAGTGAACTGTATTAGTGGACTAAAGTAACGTTAGGGAATAGTGAATGAGGGTTTAGGGGGCGACTTCGGATTCAGCCGATGAATAAATTAACGTTAGAGCTAACATTTCAAGACAAATAAAACAGACAAACATTACTTTAAAAGCAAACTCAATATTATACAGCAGGAATTCAAATTCGAGCTCTTTGTCCCACTCCCCGAGCACTTCCCGCCCAAAACTCCAATATCTCGCTCGGCACAGACTGCATCAATTTTTAAATTTTATACACATAACGTTACTCCCAAGATCCAAACGGAACACATTTTTATAAAACAAACGAGTAACGTTAAATACAACATCTTGTATAACTTACATAGAACATATTCAGTAACGCTATATCACAAACCTACGTTCAAAAACTCGGTTAATTTATGATTTCGTTTGTATTCATGTTCACAAACAACATTAATTAGCTTATAAACAACTAAACCAAACGTCCAAAAGTTGCATTTTCGGGTATATTAATTAGAACAAACTTCCAACCTACCTTTTTCATCAGTGTCCCGAGAGAAAAAGAAAATGCCGGTTGTGCAGAAGTTCAAGAACGGTCAAGACAGGCTTGTGCATCATGACGTCAGAATAAAACGTCTGACGCGAGGGTCCTTAAAGGGAAATTATACTTTGGGTGAAAGTGAGATATTTGTGTGTCTATGAATGTCTATGCGTTCAAGTTGAATGAGTGTACAATAACCAATTACAATTAGGAAAGCAGAAATACGAAGTAAGATAGTTCTAGTAATCCAACTTACACCCATGTTCACTTTTTACAGTGAAATAATGCAAATACAGTCATTTGTCTGTATCAAACTCATCAAACTCCACACGCTGGTGATTCCTGCTGGTCAGAACAGTGTAAAAGCGACAAACGCTCAGGCCAAACATGCATAAAAACAGCTTTTATAAACGCATTGAAAATGCTTTATTTGAAAGTAAAATTAAATGAACTAATCCTCTAATAAGATTAAATAGCAAGTGTCTGTGTAATATATGTTCTTGTATCAAGTTTCAGGGCTTGCTCAGCTAAACAGGTCAATAAAAGACTATTAATGACTATTATTTCTTTAAATTATACTAATGTCTAATCTACAAATGTATAAAACTGATCAGAGATCAAGTTAAAACCATAGACACTTGTTCAATTGCAGTAAATCCGCATGATTCATGGCTTCACAGAGATCATTGCCCATCAGCGGTGAACCATTACCATTTTGAAACGTTTGAAACAGTTATGACATAACAAAGCCTAATTTCATGAAATCATGTGACTTTGATACATCCCCGAAGCACTGATTCGAAACAAAAGATTTGTAAAGGTTTCGAAACTTCATGAAGCAGTGTTTCGCTGCTTAAAGGGGGGGGGGGGGGGGGGGGTGGTGTAATGCTGTTTCATGCATACTGAGTTTTTATTACTGTTAAAGACTTGGATTTCCTAAACATGCACAAAGTTTCAAAAATTAAGTTGGACGTTTGATGGAGTATTTCTGTGTCAGAAAGTTTTTTTCTGAGTATGGTTCTGCGTGATGTCAACAAGGGGGAAATTTCCTTGTACGGGCACTTCTCCCGAAAGGGCGCACGCGCACCCGTAGACCAGAGTGAGAGAGGGAAAGCAGTACGCCCATCAAATCGCTTTTTTCGTGGGAAGTCGTTGGCTGCGCTGCACAGGTCACAGGACTTCAAGAAATCAACAAGGTCACATTTTGGTTGTGAGGGCAAGACAACCCTCACAGAGAAGAGTGTTTTTTGGTAAAGGGCATTTGTATTAAGCCCAATTTATACTTCTGCGTCGAGTGTACATCGACAGTTATCAAAGTAATCCATGTGACTCCAGTGGTTTAACCACAATTATATGAAGCGACAAGTGTGCTTTGTTTTGCAGCAGCAAAAAAAAAAACTTTATTAACAAAATATTAATCTTCAACGCACGTTCATGAATGCCTGCTCTCACGTCTTCACCTATGCTTGCGTCACTGTGTTCTCGTGAACCCGCGTTAAAGAGTCATATTTTGTGAGTAAAGAGCTTTTACTCACAAAATCCCTCAAGTCAAATATACTAAATGAAACAAGTTAATATCACTCAGAAAGTTCTTTGCACTTTGCAGAAAACAAATGAACTCAATAAAAGGAGAGTAAATGCTGAACTGAAGTTTTATTTTGTGTTTTTGCACATAATGGTATAGAAGAGATCTGTTAGTGTTTAATGTTCTGTTGGGATTTAAAGGGTTTCTGTTGAGTTTTGTGTGTCACCATTGTGTTGAAGAGTCTGTGCTTCAATCCAGGAGAAGACCGTGAAATGTTGAATAGTAATGTAAACGGCATTTGTGGAGGGGGTACTACATGTTAACGAGGGGGAGAAAACTTCATGCATTTTCCCCCCACATATCTCAATCCTCGGTTTCCTGCGGTCTGGGACAACCCTGTTAGCCTTGAGTATTAATTGCATAAAACATCTCAGTTACACTTTATTTTAAGGGGTCTTTGTTACACTGTAATTATACATTTAAGTATGAGTAATAATAGTGACTACATTACTATAGGATTAGGATTTGGTTTGGTTGTGGGTTAGTTGCATGTAATTATGTATAATTTATAGTTATTACAATAGTAACTACAACTACACGTGTAACAAGGACACTGTAAAATAAAGTGTTACCAAAATCTCTACATTCACATGTTTTACTCTGGCAAAAGAGAAAAACACCTTTACACCAGATATCAATTTACCTGCCCAAACAACAGAAAGCATCATTCAAATCGCAATTTCTACATTCTGCATAATCTGCAACATTTTTGGAGTAATCTGATGTGGACAGCTTGTCTAAAATGTGCGTGTTCCCGCATTAATATTTAGTGAACAGTGATCTATTCTTTGTCAGTTTAAAGAGTTGTGTAGGTCTACTTTTGCCATTAGTTCAATGCACTTGATTCGAGAACTGATTGAATTATGTAAATCTTTTTTTATTATTATTAAATTCTCTTAGCAGAAAATTGCGCCTTATTTCATATAAAAACAGCAACAGATTAAGGATATTTTTTAGAATATTATGTTGGGATCGTTTTTCATTTTGGGACCAACAGTTTTTATGCATTAATGTCACCAGTACAATAAATAATAACTGTGGATTTACCTGCCTGGATACATCACTACTGTAAACACAGGGAAATACTAATCAGCACGTGAAGACGTAGCAGAAAGATTTTTTCATACTTGAAAACTTCTATAAAATTAATTCTCTAAACATTTATTTATATTGAAATGCACACACACATAAACTAACAATTCAGACACTTTCCAAATGGGTTTGTTTTTACAAACTGTAAACATTACATAAACATATTTGCATAGATTTCAATTTGGCACCGCCAATTCTCCAACTTCAATGTATGTACATACCCTGAGACATTATCAAAAACAAAGACAAACACGAACATAAGCAGATCCATTTTCAGTTGTAAAAATGGTCTCTGAGTCACTGAAAGTAGTAACAGCCATAAAACATGACGCCTGATACAGATGCAATAGCCACATAAACATTTACAAAACATGTTCAACTCTGTCATACTTAACTCATAAATACTCAAAAATGAATATTTCACATTTTTATAATATGCCACATTTACATGAGCAGTACCGAAATCTGACTGTTAATGAAAAAACAACTTTAGTTTGAACTACCGCCACAAAAAAAGCATGAATTACCTTTGAAATGATTGAACCAATATACAATTATCCAAGTAATTTGCAACATAATGCAACACATTATGAAGTCTTCAGTCTCATTTTGTTGCTTTTTACTGGAAGAGTCTCATTAGAGTGAAACAGGAGAGACGGGTGCAGACAGATTCTCCATTTCATGAGTCTCTGCTGTGTTCTGATTGTGTGTAGATCTGGATCTGAAAACACAGTTACAGATTTAACATTGATATACAGTTGATTATACTATATATAAATGCATACATGAGAGCTGCATTGAATACAAATCTGAACTTACTCAGTTGTAAGAAGCTTCCCTACCAGGAGACAGAGAGAGAAAGTGATTTAAAATTAAAATAGATGAGCAAAATCAGAATCACAGCAAGTCAATCAGACTCTGTAAGGAGTAGGTGAATGTGTGTCTTATTTTACCAGCGTCAAACCTTTCAATAACTGTTTGCATCTGTTACAAATCAGCATTATAGATGTTGGCAAATAAACCAGTAACCCATCATCAGCCCTGTTCACTGTCAAATTAGGCTAGTGATCGACCGATATATAGTTTTCCCAACTTTTTAAGCATTTTCCCGTAAACGGGTATCGGTTTTGTTATATCAGATTCACCGATAAATGGCGCCATCGTGTGGACGTTTTGAGAATTGCGTGCAAGACCGCCATTAAAGCACTGCGTCTGAGGGGAGATGAGTCAACAACGGTGTTCAAAGGTAAAATAACTTGCATCCCTTAATTAATACATTTTATTTAACATAACAGCCAGTACTGTACAAATGAGATATGCACAAATAAGTTTTTATGAGATGCTACTATGTAGTTATGTAGTAAACTTGGCGCTAAACTCTGTAAAAATGAATTATTAGGCCTATCTAGTATCTAGACGTTCTGTGTAAACGCAGATGAAAACAGCGCTCTCAGGTATTTCATAATCTAGACTGACAAAAACATATATGTGCCAGATGAGATGGACTCGAATGATGTATTCAAAATTTTGTTTATTTTTCTTACAATGTTTGCATATTCCAGAGAATATTCCCTCTTTAGTCTATTAAACACAGAAACTTTTTAAAACTGTAGTTTAAAACTAATGCTTATATTTATGCTTATATTTATGGGGAGTTGATAGATTCATTTATTTACGTTCTCCATTTGAAAACATTAGACTTTGTAAATGTATTTAGCCTGTTGTTAATATGCTGTAGTTATAAATAAAAAGATGCATCAGCATTAATGTTAAAAAGACTTTGCACTGTATTTAAAAAAATTCACTCTTTCAAGGCAAGGCAAGGAATCAAACTGTAAAATCAAAAGATTTTAGTCTTTCTCTCCCTGGCACAAAAAAGGCACAAATAAAAAAATTTAAAAGATACTTACAGAAAGCATGTATTTGTAAAACCAGCCAATAACAGGCAAAAACACATTCGGAGGGGAAGATGACGACTCTCAGATCCTTCATTAAACGCTCACCGTTCCCTAAGAATTCAAATGATAGAAAAACATTGAAGACAAATTTTAGTAGTTGAACAATGTAATCGTGCTGTGTACGATTATTTTTCAGCATGTGTTTTTTGTGAGTGTAATTAGATAAAACTGTGTGATGTTAAAAGATCTCTATAATGTAATATAATATTTTAGATATGTACTCACGTGCTTTCAGGATCAGTTCTGCTGTCAGTGTAACAGAGCTCAACAAAACAAGACCAACTGCTCCAAACATGTACACGACTTCATTACAGAGATGCACTGTAACACACACACACACAACAAACACCAAACAATCAAATACTTGCATTCATTAAGCAGATCTCTTGTCAATGCAATATTATAGAGTATATGTATATTTAGACACTTATTTAGGATATTAGGATGCAGCAGTGAGTAATTACATGCATTTGATCCTTGTTGGCTCGTCTCAGTCTGCTGTCGTCGTCTCTTTGATCTTAAACTTTCTATGTCTGTTAAAACAAAACTGAAATCTGATTCAAAAGTCAAATGATGAGCAGAGAATATGGATTTATCCAGAGATCATATCTATTCTAGTAATAACAAAATACAATAACAAAAGTAATAACAAATATACAGTGAAAACAAAACAATTATAGAATAAATCAAGAAGGCCTAACTTAAGACATGTTTTTTCCCCATTAATATATATTCTCCTTTCATAAGTTTTGCGATTTAGCAAACGATTTAGCATGAAGCTGCAACTTAACAAAATGTGAAAAAATGAAGGAATCTGAATACTTTCAGACATCACAGTTCAGTCTCACTCATCATGACCAATAAAGTGATCATTGTGAAATTAAAACAATAAAGGATATATCTGCTTTATATAACTTACTAATTTTCCTTATAATACTATAAAAAATGATTTATACATTTTACATAAACACAATTGTTTTAAAGGCACAATATGTAAGATTTCTGGATTAAAATATCCAAAAAACACTAGAACAATGTGTTATATGTTGTTGACTTGTGTTGTTACATTATCACAAATGTTTCCATAAATGTATAAATCCAGAGAAATAAGCCATTTTAGCCAGGACACGGACAGTGTCTGTGCGTCACCTATCAATCACATCATACCAGTGTTACTCTCGATTTCTGGTTTTATTTTATAGAAACCATGGAAACTAGCCTGTTCTTACCAGACTCTCGTACATGTCATTTGTACAGAGAGTCTGGCCACTCTCCATTGACAAGCGTTTACTTCCTTGAAGGCGGGAACTCTGTTGAAGTTTAAAACTATTGGATCTGCCCAGAGTCACTCTGGATCTGCCATAAACAATCACTAACGTTTGGTCGTGACGTGTGTCATGTGCCGTTCGCCTCTGTTTCTCACATGGAAGTCCGTAAAAATAACTGTGCAGGCTGTGCACCACCTCAGTGATAAAACCTAAACCTTATGCATTCGGATTGTGATTTATTCACGGTGGAGGGGAGAGTTTTGTGATCGGGAAAGCGCTGCTGGTCCGTAACATGATTGTATACTGTAAATAAAATGTCATATGCTTGGTATGATAAGAATAAATGCTGCCGTTAATAACGGCCCAATTCAAATGTTTACAGTGATGAAATATATTGCTCTTGTAAACACTTGCCAGCATTTAAAGAAATACAAATCTAGAAATGCATCCAAATTACAGTGAAGCGCAACCGCACGGTCAGTGGTTAAAAAGCTTATATTCTGGTAGATATAGATAAGATATAAGATATATTCTTGAAAACTCAGAGATGTGGATTCGGAGAGCAATTAAATGACCACACGACCTTGGTATTTGTCTAAAACAGTAGGGAATTCAGCCGGGCAGTTTTACGTGGGTGGTGGGAGACGGGCGGCTTCAGCAACTCCTTCACCACTAACAGAGCGAGCTGGAAAATCAAACTATTCCCAGGACACAACATCATGGCCAACAACAAAACTCAGCGAAGATTGTTCTTGCTCTGGCTATAACTTCTGGATATTCGGCAGCGGTGCCACAATGGAATGAATGGCTTCACTCGCCTCTTTCTCTGCCGCCATTACTGAACTACAACTCAAACTAGCGCACGACATCAACGTCATCGCTCTCAGCCACTCCCTCTATTCACTGATTGGACCGGTAAAAAATTGTTTGGAGAAAACCTAAGCATATACAGCAGTCCCAGACGGAGTACTGAAGGAAAATGAAAATTGAGCGGAAGTACGTAGGAGGGCGGAGCCAGGCTACATGGAAACACCAAAGACGCTTTAATATGTGATGTGTTTTGTTAGACAGGTGAGCAACTGTTTGACAGAAAACTGATCACTGTTATACAGCTCAACACAGTCTCATTGTTTAAATCTGGTTTTCTTGATTTACCACGAGTACCATGTTTTACCATGCCTAATATCCCTCTTAATGCAGTGTGAACAAGTGTCTCATAGTAGCCGCTGAGCGAACGCACAGAGTAGCATTATAGCATAACTTTCAACACACTCAAATGTGTCTAATATGATAAAACAGTGCTGTGTTAACCCACATACACGAGCGAAGAAGCGCAAACGATCGTCTATTGCGCTCGGCATTATAAAAGCTACGCCTTTGTTTTGAATAAGCGACCTCTGGCGGCGAAAAATTACATATTGTGGCTTTAAAACTACACTATGTATTTTTTTCATCGCTAGGGGTCGCTAACCTCTTCAAAACAATAACAAAGGCATAGATTGATAACTCAGTGAATGAGCGTTGAATCATGGAACTTGTTGTCATACCGTTGTATCTAATTATGTTGATGGGGAAATAATGTTTCTGGATGAGTGAATGCATTCATGTTTTTTAACATGACTGTGGTATGAAGGGCACGATTACTAATAAGAGACAGATATCAGAGCCACACGCGTGAGTCCCAGGAGATACCAAGAAATGTGGACATTTCATTCTACCGAACTACCCGCAAGTGCTGAATTACTACTCAGGGCTCTAGAGTGTGCCCAATTTGGTCGCACATGCGCCCAAAATTTGTAAGGGTGCGACAAAAATTTTTCCCAGGTCGCACCGGTGCACCTAACATCCTCGCATCCGCTGCCTCTCCACGAACGAAGCGTTTGTTCTCCTTTGACGGAACTCTCCATAGATATATACACGTAAATGCCTCATTAACGTCTGTTTCTACGGGCCGCTATACGTGGAGCTGTCGAATGAGGCATCTATGTATATATTTCTATGGAACTCTCATGGTTGGATCATATCATGGTCTAAACCACCAATCAGAGACAGAGATTGGACGGGTCTTTGCTTCTGATTGGCTGTGGTCCAGATATTCCTGTCAGTTTACACTGCTTCGTCAAGCAAACCACAAAAATAACAGTCATCGTGTGTAAACATTTGGCGTTCGCTGTTTGTAATCTTCCTTTGAAGAGACTGGCAGATCGCGCTGCAAGCCTGCAACATTTCTGTCAGATACAGTAAATGCTTAACCAAGTCAGCGTCACTACTGTGATTGTGCAGTGTTATATTATATTCCAAAAATAATCTCTGAGAACGATATTTGCTGATATATCTACTGTCCTACCTGAAACGCTAACGTTAGTATCATTGTTAATTTGTTTTGCCTGCTGCAAAGTGACTTTCTGGCTCTTTGAAAAAAACATTCAACCACTTTTAATACTGCGGTGATCTACCCGTAATAATTCATAATTTCATTATAGCATTTGTTTCAGCTGGCACAATTTTATTAAAACATCTATAGGCTACCGTAACCTACAATAGCCTGTAACGTTACCACATAATTATGACAATCATCAAAGCGTTATATGTATAGCAGGCAGAGGAAATTAAAAATTCTGTTGTATTGAAATTGTATTTCATTGTTTATTATTTCATAATTTTTTAGTTTTAAAATAGTAATGTTAAAAGGCTTGTTTCCTGTGATTTTAATCACAGTGTAAATATATTATGTTGTCCTTTACATAATATGTATGAATGTATATGGTGTATGATAAAAAGGTGACCTTGAAATTGTGGCGTTAAAGGGGACGTGTGCCAGGGAAAAATTTGGGTGCACCTACATTTTGTGCTGGTGCACCTAAATAAAAAAGTTAGGCGCACCAGTGCAACCAAGGCAAAAAGTTAGTCTGGAGCCCTGCTACTCAAACAGGTCAGTTACTGAAGATATTCTAATATATCATCGTGTTGAGCTACATAACATTGATTTGTTTTATGTACATTTGCTCACCTGTCTAATAAAGCACATGCAAGAACGGCATCTCTGTCAAGTCAAAGTTTGTTGCGAAGCTCTCGCCATCTCGAAAACACCATGTCGATACTGCTCCTCTTTTGAGTTCTCATTTTGTTCCAAAATCTGCTCGCCATGGTCCATAATGTTCAAACAAAACTACATCAGCCCCTAGATATTACGCAGTTGTCCACATCTGTTGCCATGGTTTCTACGGCAGTAAAAGCGTAAACCGAGGATAACGCAGATATAATGCCATTGACAGGCAACTCCCTCACACGTCCCGGTTCCTTGGTTAAAATTGCAATTTTCTCATGATTTACAAATAGTTGGAAACGTGGGATATTGTAAGTATTCAACTGATCAAAATATATAACACTGGCCTAGTGTTTTTTGGATTATTTTACAAAAACAATCCTACATATTCCACCTTTCCACTAAAGCTTTATATGCATATATAAGGCATCATATCACTGTAATCTAATTTCTAATTCTCAGCATCATATTTTTATGCTCTTTATAAATACAGTGTTGGATAATAAAAGACAATGTAAGCATTGTAAGTCAGTGATGGATAATACCTGTCACACAGAATTCAAAGACCCCTATCATCTTCAGAACTTCAATAAATGCAAAGACACTGGTCCATTCCAAGTAATCTGTTAATTAAAACAAGCACTTTTGATCAGTACATCTCTTACATTTTTTTTTTTTTTGTGATTTCCTACAACAAATCTACTTAAAAAACAAATACACTCTCTATATACATTAAGATTACATTAACATTTTCTAGATGAAAAATTAAAATGACTAAAAATGTAAGTATCATACCCATCTCCCTTTCCAATATGGTTAGATGCATATAAATCACAAGGATGATATCCAGGAGTGATAATGTTATTATCAACAATGATGTTATCCATCTTCGGTGGAGAACTGCGAATGAAAAGATGACCATCTGAATTCATGAACTCTCACAGTACACATACTAGAACTGATCTCAAATCTGATACAGATCAATTTGAATGAAATCAAAATGGACCCTTAAATGTTCTTACTGTGGATAATTCATCTGTACGTTGCTTTAGGTTTAGGGGTAGTGTGTGTGTGTGTGTGTGTGTGTGTGTGTGTGGTCGGTTTAGGGGTAGTGTGTGTGTGTGTGTGTGTGTGTGTGGTCAGTTTAGGGGTAGGGGTAGTGTAGGGGGATATAATGTACAGTTTGTACAATATAAAAACCATTACGCCTATGGAATGTCCTCACTTAGATAGCAAAACAAACCTGTGTGTGTGTGTGTGTGCGCGTGGGCATCTGTGTGTGTGTGTGTGGGCATCTGTGTGTGTGTGTGTGTGTGTGTGTGTATGTATGTATGTGTGTGTGTGCTTGTGACTCTTTAGCTCCGCCCACTGCACGTCTGCATGAGCTCGGCTGTTTTCTGAAAGAATCGGTACAGCGTATCTGTCTTTTATAAATATAATAAAACTAAAGACTCTTGGGAGATATGAAGGATGCAACACTACTCTATAGGTACTCAAGATTAACATGAGGTTGGCAGAAACTGTGTGTTGTGACCCCTTTAATGAAAAATAACTCTCTTCCATATGACTCACTTGACGTATGTAAGGCCACGCTCAAGTTAAGCCAGTCACAATCACACATGCCTCCATTCTCTTATACACCGCTTACTTTTCACAATAAAACCAACAACCAATGGATAAAATCAAGTCCCTCAATTTTTATACAGCCGTTTCACTCAAAAAATATGTCACAATACAGTAGCAAAGCCTGTTTCATTAGATCATGGTTTGACAAATCTTAGGCATTAGGCGTATATTTTATTTCAGCATTCTATTTCTATTCATACAGTATTCAAAATCACAAATACAGGAATATTATTATGGGATTTACTCTTTCCACATCTATACAAATACAAGTGATCAGCATATACTTACATTTGCATTTTGCTTGCAGACGAGGTAATAGTAGTATACAGGGAAGCAGTGGTGCTTGAACACATACCACAATCAAAGATGCTAAAATATGAGAAAAAGTCTATTATTTTCCCCATTCAAAAAAAAAAAAAGGTTAACAAATATGTCAATTACACACATGATTGCTCAGAATATCGTAAAAAAAATTCTTGTGGATCACTTAATGATTTAATTCAGTTTTCACATTTATGTCAACATGTAGTTCTACAGGCATTTCTATGTCACGCTGAAATTAGCTGATAATCAACTGGATTTTACACAGAAAACACTGTAAGCAGGTGGAATATAAAGCATCATATCATTTTAATGATTTATGAAAGAATCAGTATTCAGGTCTTACCTAGAGAGGGAACTCCAAATGAGACCATCAACTGGAACAATTGAAAAATAGATAAAAAAAATACTAAAAAGAGAGAGAGAGAGAGAGAGAGAGAGAGAGAGAGATAAGCATCAATGGAAGAATTAATTACAGGATCCCAACTAAACTGACTGTACATGAACTCTCTCTCTCACTCTCTCTCTCTCTCTCTCTCTCTCTCTCTCTCACTCTCTCTCTCTCGTTCATTTTGAAATATTTAAAAACTAGTTTCCCATCCACAGTGTGAGCACTGACTATCTCA
Source organism: Gobio occitaniae (assembly GCA_033150135.1). Lineage (NCBI taxonomy): Eukaryota > Metazoa > Chordata > Actinopteri > Cypriniformes > Gobionidae > Gobio > Gobio occitaniae. The sequence continues at coordinate 115,283 of JARQWZ010001449.1, read as the reverse complement.
TTTGTACAATAGTGAGGGAAAACTGTGGTCTTCTGACTGTCTGCAAGACTAAATGTTTTGGCTTAGTCACATGTTAACCTTTTCTATTCATATCACAGTAGACACGACACACGTCCAGTCAAGGCTCAAGTTCATCTGACAAATCTTAACCTACTGCAGCTTTGAGTGCTTTTATAACTGAATGTTTAGGTCACACACAGACCATTAAACTCTGAGGAGAGTAACTCCAGTGGAAGACAGAGAATCAAAAACCTTCAGATGACACACAGCTCATATCATCGTCTACGTTATAGAGCACAGTATGAAGTGACAGACAACTCTGGTCACACAGTACAATGAGTACATCCATTCATTTTCCAAACTGCTTGTCCTGCACAGTCGTGGTATTACTAGAGCCTATATTAGCATCTCATGCCATACGGAGGGTGGATTGATAGCCAGTCCATCACTGAGATAACACACACACACACACACTCGTTCACACACACACACCCTACAGACAAATTAGTCTTCAATTCACATTTCCTGGATGTCTTTGGATTGTCAGGGAAATCGGAGGACCTGGTGGAAACCCACGCCAACATGTGGAAAACATGCTAACTCCACACAGAAAGACCTTCTGGCTTTAATGTGTTGCAATCTTTTTGATTAAAACAATGTGGAGATAAATGACATATTAATGTAATGTTGCAAAGTTAAATGTTACGTACTTTAGGAAATGATCACAATGTGCTCATTCATGTTGTTGGTTTAAGTAGTAGAGGGTCAAGAGTCATACAGGTTTTAAACTCTGGATTCTTTTTTTTCTTTCATTATGTTTTTGTTCTTTATCAACACTCAGTAACACACGGTCTATATTAAACTAATATATATTTGTGACTATGTAAAATGGTGTATTGAGAGAACATGATCAGAGTTTGTTTACCTGTAGTTATGCATGAGAATAAGGAAGCCTTTCTTGTCTGCTCTTGACTGGGTAACCTTAAGCCAACTAAAAATCAAACATTAACACAGTTATGGAAAATTGGCTCTTATGTATTTGATTATCATTTTTGGTAATTGTAGAATAAAGAAAAAAAATAAAAATAATAATAATATATATATATATATATATATATGAACAAAATCATTGTAAATAAACGTATTAACCTAATAAATATGTGCTTATATAAACTTGGCCTGTCACTCAGCTTCAACAATGTAAGGAATCAAATCATACAGAAACTCTTACCTTTACTCAGGGCGAGACACAACAGCACAAGAGTTCCAAAGCTTATTCCAGAAACTATGCGACGAACATTATCTGTATCATGTGCACTCTTTCTCCAGACATATGCAAAAAGAACTAGAGGAACAGATTAAAATTAAAAATCACACAAGATAAATGATGTCCTGTGCAAGAACAGAACAGATCTACAGATGTGGTGAACTGAACAGTGTTTGGCTGTGTTTACACTTGGCATTAACATGCGACCTGTAACCGGATGTTGTCCACACATTGAAAAGAGACAAGTGTAAACGCGTTTCTGAATGTTATCCGATCAGCGTGTCCAGGGGTCTGTTCTTCATACCTCGCTAACTCTGTTAGCTGGATTTGATTGTTGATGATTTGTCATGATCTTGGATTGTTTGGCTCTTCGAAGCTCATCCTGGAGTTGCTGTCATAGCAACAGGTCCTGAAGCTTAAACCTGCTCGCAAGCGGCTTATTTCATGTGATACTTAAAATCAATAGTTCATTACTGAACCAGGGGCATTAATAATTTAAAATAATAATAAAAATAATAATAATAATAATATAAAAATGTATTTGAAAATAATGTTATAATGTTGTGTATAATACTAAAGACACAGACACTTGACTGAGAGATTTATTTATGATGGAATAGTTACTTTATAATGTTATTTCAGTCTTTCACACATGCTGTACAGTTAATCTGAGCTGTGCATTAATTTGAGTGATGATGGTTATTATGGGATGGGTTGATGCAGCGCAGAGAACTTGATCTTGACCCTTAAGAAACTTTAAAATCGTGAATATAAATAATTGGGAATCATGTTTTAAGAAAACAGCGCACATTTAATTTATCTATTATAACTTTTATGTTGGTTTGGTCATTTGGCTGTTTCCTTATAAAGGTCCAGAATTTTTTTTTTTATTTGTCAAGTTTTTTGCCAGGTGGCTTTTTTGATTATATGATGTCATTACATTGTCTTGCCGCCAGTCAATCGCTGCATTGCTGATCGTGGTTTCGAGTATCGATGCATCTGCCCTCTTCAGGGAACACAAGAACACGCAGTAATCTTAGATCATTTAATCCAGATATTTTAATCCAAGCCGCAAATTTGTTTAAAGACGTACTGATCAGATCTGAGTGTAATGTAAACTCAATCCAGCCATCGTATCTGCATTCACAGGTGGACGTCATATAAATCCCCGCCCACTCTCTCTGAAGGCTGTTGGGAAATAATGGATGGACGCAGTTTTGACAAGAAATTAAACATATTTCACCTTGACAATAATTTAAATCCGGTTATTTACACTCACATGATATCCTCGAGGCCATCTTTCATTTTGATTGTGCAACATTATCTGAACGAGATCATTGTCACTCAGCGCTGCCGCTGTAAATCAGTCTTGAGATCTAAATGAAGAGCTGCCGCTGCTCAAGTTAACGTTACTGCCAGAGGAATAAGCTAAATACACAATTTTATTGCTTTAGCATGTTTATTATAAGTAGGCTAATCTTCCATTTTTTGTCTACAATATGCATTGCACGCTACAATCTTAGCACTTAAACATGATATGACTCATTTAACATGGTCAACCCAGTTAAATAATCAACTTTGGAAAAATTTCTTCATTTAAACATCTTTGATCTAAGACTGGAGATCATATCAGAACGTAAGTGAATGAAAGAAAGCATTGTTTCATTTGTACCATTTTTACTCATACATCAATAAACCTTGTGTTGCATAGCCTACCCTTGTTTAGCTCTAATTAATTGTGATGTGTTTTTATGTTGTTTTTCTTTAATAAAAATAATGTGTTTTCTTAATGTGTTTTATTCTGCCTATAAATGCTTGCGTGCTCTCACGTCGGAATAACATTTTTCTTTGTTTCATCATCCAAGATTAATGTTGGAAAACTTAAACTGGTAGATATTTGAGATGTACATATACATTGAAAGTATACAAATCCTGTGTTATATGGGCATTGACTATTGATAGAGGTTAAAGCGAAAGTTGTTTTACACTCCGTGATAAAGGCCTATTACAGACCTCATTTTAATATTTTGCAGGAAAACAGAAATCTGCTTGATCGGATCACAGTGATCGCATGTTAATGCCAAGTGTAAACACAGCCATTGTCAAACAGTCGCTTGAATTAAATGAAGCCATACGAACTTAATCTGTACCAAAGCAAAAGTGGAGGTCACCTCATGTACATCATATGATAGTATTCAGATTTGGATGAAGGGACTTTAGATCGAGGGTGGTGTAAGATTTAACGGCTAAATTCTGGTCTATTGAAGTTTGCAAAACAGGTGATATTTCATGAAGCACTTTTAATGAATAATGAGCATGACCTCTGATGTGTAACATTTGGATTTACCCACCTGAATAAACAACGACTGTAAAAACAGCCAATTCACTTGCTATTTTGAAAAACCTGGTCCATGTTTTAATGTTATCTGTAGACAGAGAGAGTTGAATACATCAAATTAAGTCATTATTTAAAATCACATATCTGTTCCATTGCTTCTACTTAGGTTGGATAGGACAAAATGTATTTTTTTTTTTTACCAAACACTACAAATTTCTTGACACATTCAACACATGCCAAGAATAAAGTTAGAAAGTAATCCTAAAGGAAAAAAAAATCAGTGAGTTTGTGGTTTTAAATAATTTCATGCTTCTGTATTTGACAATTTATTAAAGGCACAATATGTAATTTTGACGTCTAGAGGTCGCTTATTCAAAACACAGGCGTAGCTTGATGACGCCTTGATTTCGTTGAATCATGGAAGTTGTTGTTCTCACCTCAGCCGGTGGAAAAGAATCCGACGGGACTCTGGCAGAAATCATATTCATGGATGAGCTAAATAACTAAAAGATTACTGAACTGTAGTATGAAGCGATTGCTAATGAGAGACAAGTGCGACACACGGCTCGACAGCAGCGGAGCTTTTATTCTGCCACAGACGAGCGTTTCTGCTTCATCTGGTCACGCGTATGTGGGGGAACGCAGCGCTGTTTATCATATTAGATACATTTGAGTGTGTTGAAAGTTATGTTATAATGCTAATATAAGACACTTGTTCACACTGCAGTGAGCTAGATGGATATTAGACATGGTAAAACATGGTATTTGCAGTAATTCAAGAAAACTAGGTTTAAACAATAAGACTAACTGTGGCCCGTCCACACGAAGTCAGAGCTTTCCCTATCCAATCTTTTTTTTCCCTCGTTTCAAGAAATATCTGCTCACACACGAGACCACTGAAACCGACTCAAAACGATGTAGTACACATGCCAGGCCAGTGTGTGGCGCTGTATTTCTGCCACAGAAATACACTAAAAACGGAGAAGAGTTGTGTCTAGAAGGGGTGCAGCAGCGATCGGAGGTAAGGCAAAATCTCACAATCAAATAACAATAAATAAATGTCCAACCTACTTACCAGATGTGTTTTATTAACTCCTACACCCACCCCAACCCTAAACCTACCCTTACAATAATGCAAATACAGTAATTTACAGATTGGCTGTACACACAAAAACACAAGGGTGTCATTTTCAGATTTATCCACTCTGGGACCCGGTTTGAAAAAATATCGGTTTCATGCTCCCAAAACAGCGGATCCGTGTGGATGAAACGCTGATACAGTACAAAATTTTAACGTATACAGCTAAACACGCGCATCTCCGTGTGGACGGGGCCTGTGTTGAGCTATATAACAATGATTCGTTTTCTGTCAATGAATGAATCCAAACAGTTGCTCACATGTCTAATAAAACACACAATATATTAAATCATCTTTGGTGTTTCCATGGTTTCTACAAAATAAAACAGTAAATCGGGGTACTGTGAGTATGATGTCATTGATAGGCGACGCACAGACATGGTTCGTGTCCTGGTAAAAATGGCTTATTTCTCTGGATTTAAGCATTCATGGAAACATTCGTGATAGTGTAAGTACACAAATCAACTAAATATTAGGGCTGGGTATTGACACCAATTTCAAAATTCAATTCGATTTCATTTCACAAGCTTGCGATTCGATTCGATTTTGATTCAATATAGATTATTTTGGATATCAGGTACAAATACATGGCAAATTTTCTCAAGGAAAACAAATCTCTGAACTAATGTTGTAAACTATGGGTCAGTTACTATCAGTTACTACATTAGCCTTCTAATATTGAAGGTAAAAATGAACTGATGTGTATACAAACACTTAAATTACACTCAATTATGTTTTTTTTATAATAATAAAGTTCTAATATTAAATTTAAAATTACATAATCATATTTCTACTCCAATTCGTTTTTGTAAAATGGTGACCATCATAAAAATAGCCTACATGCATTAAATATTGAAGAACATTAAAAATGATGATGAATAGCCTATGTAATATGGTGCATATATTTATCAAAATGCTCCTCTCTAGAGTTAATTTTTCCAGCTGACTAACGAGTTTATGGACACTCAATATGTTTTTTCTGCTAAATGTGACGTTATGACATTGTTTACAAGTTTTACTGAGATCTTTCTGCGGTTGAAACACTGATTGAGCGACTACATGAGACATGATAAGGATTTCGGTAAGTTGTACTGTCTATTTTAACACACTTTCAGATGCTCATTCATGTTTATTTTTGGCTGTAACTGGTATAAGGTGGAGGAGAAGATTATGTTCACTGCCGCTTCTCTTGAGCTGAGCAGCGCCTGCGACAGGGCGATCTCACGCCACAACGCCAAAATGGTATTTATGTTTTTGTAATATGTAATAAAATGGACATAATTTCAAATCTGAGACTTTGTTTCATATCAAAAGTAACAAAGCACAAAGATTATTGAGATTTATTGGATGGGAGGTGCGCTACAATGTCCCGTTCATTCATCAACTGAAAACAGGATGACTAATCGATTCTTGGGATTTACGAATCGATATTGTTTCGTAAAAATGAGAATTTATTAAAATCGAAAAATCTATATTTTTTACCCAGCCCTACTAAATATATAAAAATTTTCTAGTGGTTTTTGGATATTTTACTTCATATTACATATTGTGCCTTTAATGTATTAACTACAATAGAATTAAACACTAACAATATTGTCATGCAATCTTAGTTTGTTGCCATCCATTTGCATTTACTGATCCTGATCCCCTTAAAAACAACAATAATAATAATAAACTTTAAATCCTAACATACCTTGAAGATACTTTAAATAAGGCAAAGCCCAAATCAACATAACAGGCCTCAGAATATACAGAGCACAGCAAGTGACGGTCTCGAGCAGAAATCCTGGAACAGAATATTAATTGACGGGTATTAAACAATATTGATCAAATAAAAAATAAAAAGTCCCGTCATGAGAGAATACAGAAACACACCAACATAAAGTAGTTAGAGAAGGGGACGGGACAATTCTGTACATTATTACAACAAGATAAATAATTAAATAGGCCATATTCTTATTATAGATATCTTATATTTAAATATAAAAACTACTAAACTCACCTTCAGTAAGACCCCAGAAGATGAAGGCGATGAACATACAGAGGTTTGGAAATAAGGCCAGAGAAAGCTGAAGATTCCAGATTGTGCTGCTGGAGACTGGAGAGAAGATGAAGAATAACCACAGTTAAATGAGTGAAACACTTACAGTGACACAGACAGTTAATCACAAGAAATATGATTGTCCTTTTAAACACACCTGTGCCTTTTGATCTGCAGTAAATCAGACGACAGAGCAGAAGCACAGCTCCAGATGCAGCAGCGATACAGAAAACCAACACAGTTATGTGCAAAGAAGAGAAACCTGGAAAACAAACATGAGGTTTAACATTGACAACTGCACTGAATCAATTTGCTATAAATATATATATATTTTTTTGAGGAATAATTATGAAGAACTTGCAATTAAAGCCATTCATTATTTTAAGGGATTACTATCTTTTTTTTTTTTTTTTGCAAGCACGCATATACACCGAGGGCCAGATTTACATACTGTTAAGATTTACTAAACGTCTAAAAATTGGGGGGATTGCACCCTGAACAAATATTGAACATTTCAAAATGTTTGAAGGCCAAAAAACTAGATAACAATAGATTTAAAACAATGTCAGTGGGCAGCATAAAATACTTGTCAAGCAGATTCTTAAAGTCGTCATGAAATCAAAATCGACCTTATTTAGTTTGTTAGCACACATTACAGGTCTTAGGGTGAACAACTAATCCGTGTAAGTTAATACACACACAAAAAATTGTTTGTCGCGGTAATCTTTAATCAAAACCTGAAAAGTTGCTTCCGGTCTGAAATGGCGTTCCCTTTCCGAGGACGTCGTTTTGACGGCTTGGGTTTGAATATCCTTAACCTCCCCTCCAACCGTTAGTCTGCTATGAGCGAGAGATGGAGAGGAGGAGCGCTGAAGTAAAACCCTGCCCTGAAAATATTTACTGATTATGTGTATGTGGAGTATCCTTTGTATTTGAGGTGTTGTTGGTTCATTGTCCTGTGAATCAGACTCTGGGTCGAACATGTATGGGCGAATCATTCTGCTTGCCATTTTTAAACATTGGACGTTTTCAAAACAATTTAATTCACAGCTTAATAGCACGTAAATATTTCTTCCCATTTTCACCCGTGTGATTGTCAGTCTCTGCTTTTCTGCTACAGACTGAAGCGCCGGGCCGTTACTTTCAGTTAATAAAGGAAAAAATACTGCATATTTCTGGTGTTATTTTTGTGATTGTTTGGGGCATTCTAAAGCCCTTTATCAAAACTTTCAACACAAAGCCCACTTCAGATTTTTTTTTATCAATGTGCAAATGGTAAAAATGATACCCCTGTCCATGTCTAGAACTGGCTCTGAAATACAGAAGAAGCTAGTTTATTTATGTTTATTGTTATTGATACAGGTGAAATATCAGCATTCTTGGAACCCCTCTCGTTCAAAAATATTTGAGTACCAGGGCCTGATGAATAAATTGTGTACGCACAAAATGGCCACTGAAATACGCGTACGCAATTTTCCACCCAAATATTGGGATTTATAGAAAATAAACTTGCCGTAAATATGTGCGCACCATTTTATGACATTGCGGTCTCAAGCTAAATTAAAGCCCAAAGCTTACTTTTGCCGTCCATGCACCATCCGCATTACATAATTTTCGTCATCAGGAGGGTTCGCGGACGTCCGCACACCTCATGTGCTTGGAGCCCAATTTTTGAGACCACACGGACGGTGCACGTACAACAGCACATGCGCAAGATAGACAGAAGAGTCTACTAGGTGGCAGTATGCACAGTACAGTGCACACTGTGCAGTCCCTGAAGAAAAGTGCGGAAAGAGCGATTCAAAAACAACACGCTTGAAACAGGAGGAGGAGGAAAACACAACAATACTTGATGAGCGTTTGTGCATTGTTGTTTCTTCTGAATATGTTGATGGACAAAGTCCATCTCACTACAGTGGTTCTACAATAACTTTATGAATCGGCGATATTAGTTCCCTTTCAGTCGGTCACGTTCGACGTACGTCGGAACTGACCGACGAATTGGGATCTGATCTCAGAGACCAATCTACTTCGAGTGTATTAAAAACGAGCCAATGGAGATTGGCATGCGATCCACGCATTCCACGCACCGCCCCGCAGCGCGGGTATAAATAAGGAAGTGGAATGCTTGATCATTGCCTTTTTTTTCGGAGCCGAACAGCGTTATTGCTGTGTCTACGAAGAGTGTTATTCGAGTCTCGTGAGAAGGATTGCTGTTCCAGTGCGGGTGTGACGGCGCTTTTCAGCGGGTGGCCGCTTCAGAGGAGATAAAGAGCTGGTTTTGTTGGTTGGCTGGGCGTTTCCATTTCTGAGTGCTCACGCAGGCTTGCACTATCTGAACTGCGTGAGCCGCGGTCATCTCCCTGAGTGCTTCAGCACTGAAAGAGCGGTTTTCCTTTTCTAAAAGAGCAACACGGGTTGACCCTGCGTCTTTTTCAAGATGTCATTCAAACCGTGTGTTTCTGGATGCGGTTGTTTCCTGTCCTCATTTGACGGCCACGATCTCTCTCACATATAAACATGTGTGATTGCGTTCGTGGGTGATCCATGCTCTCTCAGGAGAGCATGGTCACGTCGGCGCGTTGTTCGTCTCACCTTTCTCGTAAGGGCTCGAGTGTTCAGCGCGCCGTGTGCCGTCGAGCGCCGGCTGACAGCGGTGGGTTGCCACGGCAACCCAGCGCGTCACTCGGCACTCTCTAGATGCGCGGTCCAGACTATGAAACCTCAAATGGGGTTGAGTCCCTTTCCTTATTCCCTGATCTAGTTTCTTTTCTGGTGCATCAGAAAAGGACTACTTTAGCTAATAAGCTTTGGTGGACCTGAGGATTACAGTGGGGCATCCCCGCCGGGTACATCTCTTCGGGCCCCCACTCCTCTATCGCATCATCAGCATGCCGAGACTTTGTTCGTGGGTGGTTCATGTTCTCTCATGAGAACATGACCACGTCGGTGCGGTGTTCGTCTTGCCTTTTCATAGGGCTTGAGCGTTCAGCGCACCGTGTGCCGTCGAGTTTGACGGCCACGTTCACTGTTTCACATGCCTGCTGGTAGCTTACAGATGGGATTGCCGGTCCTTTTAACAAGGAGACCTAATGTTTCATTTGTGGCTCTGGCAGAGGACAGATGTCAATTGCTGCATCGGAGAGAGGGCTGTTATGCACTGGAAATGATGATGCTGAGTTTCCCACTATAATGGTGTGTGCTCTTGCTGAATCAGATTCAGAGTTGACAGCCATGCTTTCCCGGGTGGCTGAGGCGTAGTGCAACGCTTAAATCGCCTTGCCTACCCCCGTGCCTTTTTTCCCGGATGGGCATTGGAAAAATTAGCAGTATGGAACTATTTGGTGTCAAAATATGGAACACCAAAAGGGCCGAAATCTGTATAAATTTTTCCCTCTCTCACTACCCTCTGTCCTGCATGTACGAGGGTAGTCCCGACCCAGGGGTTATGCAGGAACTGCGTGCGGTGGTGGACCTCGCTCTCTGGGCGACGGAAGTCACTGCACGTTCCCTGGGTCAGGCGATGTCCACACTAGTGGTCCAGGAACCTGGGGCTAAACCTGGCAGATATGCGTGAGTCCGACTAAGTTCGGTTCCTTAACGCCCCTGTCTATCAGGCTGGCCTCTTCGGCGACGCCGTCGAGTACTTGGCCCAGCAGTTCTCGATGGCCTAGAAGCAGACAGAGGTGGTTTAAAAAAAAAAAAAAAAAATCCTAATTCGCAGCACCTCTGCCTGCTTGTCGCCGAGGGCGCCCCCCCTGCGTCCGCCTCCGCCCCTGCGAAACCCAGGCAGCAGCCTCCATGTGGGAAGCAGGGTGCCGGACGTAAGGGAGGCGCCCAACCCACTCAGGGCTTGCTAGTCTACAAGCAAGCGTAAGGGCAAGCGGCCCTGAGATGGGCAGCCCAGGGAGAACAGGAGCTGCTCCGAGGGAGTTGGTGTCCGCACCCCTCCCTCACCCCCCCGGAGGAGGACCGGGGGCCCTGACTGGTGTCAATACTCTACCGCTGGCTCTCCGGAGTCCAGCGGCACCCACATTTTCAGAGCAGTTCCATTTTCCCTGGGCCCCAAGAGGGCCAGGTTGGCAGTGCGCGACGCCCCCGGGCCTTGCCACTCCTTTCCTCCCCTCTCCCCGTCGCCAGGGGGCAGCAGTGTGGGCACTGAGAACGCCCCCGGGCCTTCTCACCCACACTCTGCCCCACCCTGGAATATTCAGACAACACTCCGGGCCGCCTCCGGGCCTCCCGAGTCGGGTCTGTCTATTCCACCTCGCTGCCCCACCCCGGGTACGTCTGTGGTGCCGTTGGTCCCGCTTGTACGGTCTCTGGGGCTTGGCTTCAGCTCCACAGGCCGTCTCGCTGGCTCATCCGTACCATCAGGCTCGGCTACGCGATTCAGTTCGCTCACCGGCCTCCCAAGTACAGGGGCATCCTCTTCACCTCCGTGTGGAGCAGCGATGCCCAGGTCTTGCGGTCAGAGATCGATGTCCTACTGGCGAAGGACGCGGTCGAGCCGGTTCCTCCAGCCGATATGAAGGCGGGGTTCTACAGCCCCTACTTCATTGTACCCAAGAAAGGGGGTGGGTTATGGCCAATCTTGGACCTGCGTATCCTGAATCGGGCCCTGCACAAGCTCCCGTTCCGGATGCTAACGCAGAAACGCATTTTCGAATGCATCCGTCCCCAAGATTGGTTCGCAGCGATCGACCTGCCCTTCGGGCTGTCCCTGTCGCCTCGCGTCTTCACGAAAGTCGCAGAGGCAGCCGTTGTTCCGCTCAGAGAACGTGGCGTTCGCATCCTCAACTATCTCGACGACTGGCTTATACTCGCCCGGTCTCGAGAGCAGTTGTGCGAACACAGGGACACGGTGCTCAGTCACCTCAGCCTGTTGGGCCTTCGGGTCAACCGAGAGAAGAGCAAACTCTGTCGCACGCAGAGGGTCTCTTATCTCGGTATGGAGCTGGATTCGGTCAGCCAGACTGCGCGCCTCACGGAAGAGCGGGTCCGGTCGGTGTTGAACTGCTTGAATTCGTTCAAGAGCAGGACGGCGGTCCCACTGAAATTTTTTCAGAGGCTCCTGGGGCATATGGCATCTGCAGCCGCGGTAACGCCGCTCGGATTGCTTCATATGAGACCGCTTCAACACTGGCTCCATGGCCGAGTCCCGAGGTGGGCGTGGCAGAGCGGCCAGTACCGGGTCCCAGTGACTCCTTACTGCCGCCAAACTTTCAGCCCATGGTCCGACGCTTCGTTTCTCCGGGCCGGGGTGCCCTTAGAACAAGTGTCCAGGCATGCTGTGCTCTTCACGGATGCCTCCTCCACGGGCTGGGGGGCCACGTACAACGGGCATGCAGTTTCAGGTCTGTGGACGGGACCTCAATTGCATTGGCATATCAATTGCCTCGAGTTGTTAGCGGTACACTTGGCACTGCGCCGCCTCAAGGGGCCGCTACGTGGCAAGCATGTACTGGTCCGTACGGACAGCACTGCGGCCGTTGCGTACATCAACCGTCAGGGTGGTCTACGCTCCCGTTGCATGTTCCAACTCGCCCGCCACCTCCTCCTTTGGAGTCAGAAGCATCTGAGGTCGCTTCGTGCCATTCACATCCCAGGTGCGCTGAACCAGACAGCCGACGAGCTCTCTCGCCAGTCGACACCTCCGGGGGAGTGGCGACTCCATCCCCAGGCGGTCCAGCTGATATGGGACCTCTTCGGAGCCGCACAGGTAGACCTGTTTGCCTCTCCGGACTCGACCCATTGCCAGTGGTACTATTCCCTGACCGGGGGCACCCTCGGCACGGATGCACTGGCGCACAGCTGGCCCCGGGACCTGCGCAAATATGCGTTTCCCCCAGTGAGCCTTCTTGCACAGACCCTGTGCAAGGTCAGGGAGGACGAGGAGCAGGTCTTGTTAGTTGCGCCCTACTGGCCCAACCGGACCTGGTTCCCAGAACTAACTCTCCTCGCGACAGCCCCTCCTTGGCCGATCCCCCTGAGGAGGGACCTTCTTTCTCAGGGACGGGGCACTCTATGGCACCCGCGTCCAGACCTCTGGAAACTCCATGTCTGGTCCCTGGACGGGACGCGGAGGTTCTAGGTGGTCTACCACAGGCAGTGGTGGACACCATCTCTTCTGCTAGAGCCCCCTCTACGAGGCGCCTCTATGCTTGAAGTGGAACCTGTTCGTTGAATGGTGCTCTTCCCACCGGGAAGACCCCCGAAGGTGTTCGGTTAGTGTCGTGCTTTCTTTCCTGCAAGATGGGCTGGAGCGAAGGCTGTCTCCCTCCACCCTCAAAGTGTACGTCGCAGCAATAGCGGCGTATCACGACGCAGTCGAAGGTAAGTAGCTTAGGAAAGCACGACTTAATCGTCAGGTTCCTCAGAGGTGCGAGGAGGCTAAATCCTCCTCGTCCAAACTCGTTACCCTCTTGGGACTTAGCTCTAGTGCTCAGAGCACTTCAGAGCCCTCCCTTTGAGCCTTTGCAGTCTGTGGAGCTTAAAATCCTGTCAATGAAGACAGTGCTTCTGACGGCATTGGCCTCCATCAAGAGGGTAGGGGACCTGCATGCACTTTCGGTCAACGAATCGTGCCTAGAATTCGGGCCGGCCAACTCTCACGTTGTCCTGAGACCCCGGCCTGGATACGTGCCCAAGGTTCCTACCACTCCCTTCCGGGACCAGGTAGTGAACCTGCAAGCGCTGCCTTCGGAGGAGGCAGACCCAGCCCAGGCTTTGTTATGTCCCGTCCGCGCTCTCCGCGCTTACGTCGACCGGACTCAAAGCTTTCGGACCTCAGAGCAACTCTTCGTCTGTTACGGAGGCCAGCAGAAGGGAAAGGCTGTCTCCAAGCAGAGGTTGGCCCACTGGATAGTGGATGCTATCGTCTTGGCTTACCAGTCCCAAGACGTGCCTTGCCCGTTCGGGTTGCGAGCACACTCAACAAGGAGTGTTGCTTCTTCCTGGGCGCTGGCTCAAGGCGCCTCGCTGACAGATATTTGTAGAGCTGCGGGCTGGGCGACACCTAACACGTTCGCTAGATTCTATAGCCTCCGTGTAGAGCCGGTATCTTCCCGCATCCTCGCCCCCAGTGGCCAGTAGCGCTAAGTGCCCGTTCTAAGTGTCGGCTTGCAACGCCACTCCCGCCCTCTGGGCCGGATACGTGCGTCTATTTTTCTCCAGTTGTGTTCCCCGGAAACGGCTAACCCTGTCGAGCTCCTCCGTCACCCCTGCGGTGCCAGACGTTGCGGCCGTCTGACGCCAGGCCTGCACCCGTATGCTTGTGAAACGTGTGTGTAGGCTGGGTTCCATATGTAGCGGTCCCCTCACGGCTACCCCATATGTGTATTCTTCCACGGTACCAGCTACCCTACTCGGCTAGCCCCGTGTCTTTCCCTTGACAGAGCCCGCTCTGTCGTCTCTGGGCGTGTTCTTTCCCCCCTGGGATCAGGCTGGAACCACCCCAGAGACTGCCATATGTTGCACTACCCTGCCAGGTTAGTCCTTATGTGTATTCTGCCACCTAGCCTTCTACGAAGGACGTGGCTCCGCAGCGTACCATCTCCCGAGACGGGCACGCTTTCCCAGCGTTATCCAATAGTCACACTGAGTGGGTCTTGCAGAAACAGCAGTGACTGTCCTCCCTGCTTGGAGCCCTGACTTCCGTACCATCTAAGACGGTCCAGTGCGCTCAAGCAGGACGCTGGAAGGGCCAGCGCCCTGGCGTTTTGGTAGGGATCCCAATTCGTCGGTCAGTTCCGACGTACGTCGAACGTGACCGACTGAAAGGGAACGTCTCGGTTACGTATGTAACCCTCGTTCCCTGAAGGAGGGAACGGAGACGTACGTCCCGTCGCCAGGTGCTGTGCTTCCGCTAGGGGGCCGAGTCACTAGTTCGGCTCCTCAGCAGAAAAAAGCAATGATCAAGCATTCCACTTCCTTATTTATACCCGCGCTGCGGGGCGGTGCGTGGAATGCGTGGATCGCATGCCAATCTCCATTGGCTCGTTTTTAATACACTCGAAGTAGATTGGTCTCTGAGATCAGATCCCAATTCGTCGGTCAGTTCCGACGTACGTCTCCGTTCCCTCCTTCAGGGAACGAGGGTTACATACGTAACCGAGACGTTTTTGTGCGCAAAAAAAACCCTAAATAACGACTTACATAGTGATGACGATTTCAAAACAAGGCATCATGAAGCTTCGAAGCGTTATGAATCAGTGAGCCGATTCATGATTCGGATCGCGTGTCAAACCGCCAAACTGCTGAAATTTGGCGATTCAAACCGCTGAATCGACTCGCTGATTCATAACACTTCGAAGCTTCATGATGCCTTGTTTTGAAATCATCATCACTATGTAAGTCGTTATTTAGGGTTTTTTTGCACACAAAAACTATTCTCGCCGATTCATAAAGTTATTTTAGAACCACTGTAGTGAGATGGACTTTGTAACGACGTCTTTAGTACCTTTTAAGGGTCTTGAGAGTGTAACGTGCCATTGTGCCAATGGAGGCCTTTCAGAGCCATCAGATTTCAACTAAAATATCTTCATTTCTGTTCCGAAGATGAACGGTCTTACGGGTGTCGAACGACATGAGGGTAAGTAATTAATGACAGAATTTTCATTTTTGGGTGAACTAACCCTTTAATAAATCTTTATATCCTCCAGCATTTGAGTCAAAGCTTATTTTTATTGTACCCAACCGTGACAAGTATACTTTGAAAGCGGTGCGGACAACTCCATGCAAGACGCATCCAAGCGCAGAAATTGTACAAATGTACAAAAAGAGTAGATTTTTAAGTATAAATAGCTAAAATTCCATCTTGTTTACACCAAGTGAAATTGCCTTTGCAAGAATGTTGGCTATTTGCACTTAAGCTGAAAGTATATGTTTTTTACACCAATGCGAGCGAATGTGCGCAGTCGAACGCACAGCATTATTAAGCCCCGGGTATACTTCAGTGTCCACATCCGCACAGCTTTCAAAGTATACTCAACCGCGAATAAGCACAGATGGCCAAGTTTGACATATGCGCAGTACAATTGTTGTGACTCTAGTGACTTTCTAGCGCTTGCGCTGTTGTACGTGAACCGTCCGCACGGTCTCGGGCTGCATGCAGATGGGGTGTGCGGACACCCGTGAACCCTCCTGATGACGAAAATGATGTCACACAGACGGCTGAAGTATACTTTGGCCTTTAGTAGCTACTTCTTTTGACTCGTACAGGCGTTGGATATATGAACAGTTTTGAACAATCTCTCGCCACGTGTTGCAACCCACCCATGTAAATACTGCATAAAAATGTAATGCACATGTGCAACCTTGCTGTACAAAGTTTGCGCGGTTACAAAAATCTGGCGGTGCGAGTTCAGTACTCTTCTGAAAACAAAATGTGTGTCACACACACACACTGTATGCTAACCCTTGCGTATGCGTAAAAAGTGAAGTATATTTTGGGCTTTAGTGTTAACAGAGACTGCATTATTTAATTTGCCATGTCTGTTGACTCACCCAGTTGCTCCAGTTCTACAGTTGCATTGGCTGATAAAACTCCAGCAAACACTTGACACATGTAAACTCCTTTGTCTTCAGTTCTGACACTCTTCAGTCTGAGAGAGAAGTTTCCTTTGGGGATTTCATCAGTGAAGAACTCAACTCTGTCTCTGTATTGTTCATCTGATGAACCTGGTAAAGTCTCATTATTTAGGTAGAGCAGAACCGGAATATCATCATCTCCGTCTGTTTTCTTCCATGAAACCTCTTCAATGTGTTCAGGTGTGATGTGAGAGTCTACAGAGCAGTTCAGAGTGACGTCCTCACCATCATATGCAGATATGGAGCGACTCGATCCTGATACTAGCAGACGCTCTGAAAGAATAATAAATAAATAAATAAATAAATAAATAAATAAATAAATAAATAAATAAAATACATAAAAAGACATTTGATTGAATTGATTGAAAGTGGCTCTCACCAACATCTTTTATCTGAACCACAGTCTCTCCAGAATCCGGGTCACTGTAAACTGTACATGTGTATTCTCCCTCATCTTCAGCTGTCAGATTGTCCAGACGGAGGGAGAAGTTTCCATGTTGAATCTGATCAGTAAAGAAATGAGCTCTCTCATGATAATCCTGCGACTGGATCTCTGGTAGACTATCACCATCCACAAACAAATGAACTACAGTCTCTGAGTCTGTCTCTGAATCTGCATCTGAGTCTGTTCTTCTCCATCTCACCTCCAGAGTCTGCACTGGTAAAGGTTTATCAACATAACAGGGCAAAACCACTGAAGATCCCAGAGGAGCAACCAGAGGAGCAGAGGGACCGCGCACAGTGAACCCTGTAATAAAATAGAGAAACGTAGCTATTAGCCCTACGTTTAAAAAACTGAGAGAAAAAAAAAACATTTTTGCGTATCAACGTAAAATACCTACCATCAGCGATTACCAGGAGTATTGAAATAACAAACTTAACGTCCATAGTTTATATAGGGCCTACAAAGACAGAGCTATAATAAAATCATGTCAATTTTGTCCACAGTCTTTCACACGAGACCACGCCTAAATGCACTTTCGCTTTCGCTTTCTTCTCCAGATGAACCGTGAAGGACAGAAGCAGGAAATAGGCCGTTGAAATATCACTTTTTGTTGGCTCTTTAACGGCTCGTGTTGATACTTGAACAGTTTTTTCTTCAGTGCTGTGTCATAAAGTGAAACGGAATATTGAATATGCATGTTTCTACTTCAGTGCTCCTTGATCCTGTCCGTCTCTATCGATACTAAATTGTTGTTGTTGTTTTTTTTTACCAGTAATTTTGTTTATTTAAAAAGATTATTTTATGTAGGTGTAGGTGAATAATTGTGCAGTAGGCTATAGGACTATTTTCCTGCTCATCTAAACCATGATCTGAACACAGTACGCATGCATGCTGCAAGACAGAACCAATCAATCACGAGCGTTCGCTCACTGATGACACTGTATTCAAACAGAGTACAAAATAAAAAAAACTTACGTTTGAGTTATTTCACAATAAACAAATTGAAATTGTAACCTGCATAGTTTGTGCAATTATACTTATTTAAATGTAATGTTAGGGTTCATATTGATCACCTTACAAGTAGCTTGAAAGTTAAAGTAGCCTAGTTCTATTTAGGAAAATAATGCCTACATAGTGCTTTAAAATTGTGTGTCTATGATTCCATTGTGTTGCTTGAAATCCCAAATATTATAATTCAAGGCCAGTATCGCTATCGATACCGATACAATACCTCTAAACTGAACTTTAAATGATTACATTTATTAAATTATTAAAATTACTAAGAGTAAAATGGGATACTTATAATTAAAAATTATATTTGAAAGGCATTTTAACCTTCAATATGCCTCGATTGGAACTTATTAGATTATATTTTTGTTTGCACAAGGTTAAATATGTTTACTTGTAGTGGTAACCACGAATATAACTTAAAGTTGTTAAGTTACATTCAAGCTACCTTTTAACTGAATAATTGTTAATGAAGAATGTTATGATATTTGGGGTTTCAAGCAACGCAATGGAATGCAATTATGATTTAAAATAGTATGGGGTGAATTCCGGGTTATTGGGACACTTTCCCCAGTCATTTCGATGGCAAAAACTGTCAGAATCATTTGATTTTGTCAACTATCCGATACACACAATACTCAAATATAGCCTATACCTCAAACTGGCTGTCAAAGTGCAAAATGGCTACAAATTTGACATCAGTGCAAGAACAAAATGTATGCAACTTAAATGAAATACTCAGGGGTCAGGATTAGTCTAAAGATGCAGGTTAAACTCACAACAGAACAGAAATGCTCTGAGACGCTGCAGTCATGAGCTGCTCGCATGAACACTACACGCTTTGCTTGACTATTTCTTTTCGAATTGTTTTGTTTAAAAGTGGACATTTCAAGCTTTGTATACACATATTTTCAATGAACCTGTTCTGACATTTTACGACCAAGATAGACCATTAAAAGTCTCAACTGATGCATCAAAAGCAGGCTTAGGAGCAGTTCTACTCCAACAACATGAGACAGAGTGGTATCCTGTCGCTTATGCATCGCGCACAATGACGTCTGCGGAAAGAAACTATGCGCAAATAGAAAAAGAGACTATGGGTGCTGTGTTTGGCTGTGAAAAATGTCATGAGTATGTTTATGGAAGATCAGTGATTCTAGAGACAGATCATAAGCCACTCATAGCGATATCAAAGAAACCACTGGGGGAAGTGCCGCCACGCATACAAAGATTAATGCTGCGACTACAAAAGTAAGATCTGACATTTGAGTTTAAACCAGGTAAACACTTAGTAGTGGCAGACACACTGAGCAGGGCTAGCTTGCATAACACAAAAAGCACCACTGAAGAAGATGTGCAGATTCATGTGGACTTTATCAAAGCACAGATGCCAGTGTCAACTGCAAAGTGGGCTGAAATAGCTAAGGAAACACTGAAAGATGAACAACTAAAGAAAATGATAGAAATAATACACATGCCTGGTGAAGGAATGTTGGAAAAGCCATACCAGCACTTTAAAGATGAACTGTCAGTGCTAGATGGAGTTCTGCTAAAGGGAACAAAAATAGTTGTGCCTATCTCCATAAGAGCACAGATGTTGAAACTTGTACATGAGGGACACTTGGGAATAGAGAAATGCAAAAGGCAGACACGAGATGTACTGTATTGGCCAGGCATGCACAGAGACATATTGCCAGTAATGCAACATTGTGATGAATGCCAACGCCACAGATACCAGCAACAAAAAGAGCCAATAAAACCACAAGACAAACCAAAGGAACCATGGGGAAATGTTGGAATGGACTTGTTTCAACTTAAAGACAAAGACTACTTGTTACTCATGGACTATCATTCTAACTACCCAGAATTTGTGCTGCTGTCAAACACAACAACAGAGCAGGTAATTGCACAAACAAAAGCCATTTTGCTCGTCATGGTATTCCAATGACTATAATAAGCGACAATGGACCACAATTCAGAAGTCAGTGCTTTAAAGACTTTGCCAGACATTACAGCTTTGAGCACATAACTTCAAGTCCTCTTTACCCGCAATCCAATGGTTTAGCGGAGAAAGGAGTGCAAATCATGAAACACCTTCTGAAAAAAGCCACACAAACCGGAGCAGATCCATACCTGGCTGTTCTCAATTACAGAGCGTCATCACTGGAGAATGGGCTTTCACCAGCGGAAATGCTCATGAATAGGAAACTACGGACAAGGCTTCCATCAGCAAAGCATCACATGACACGGGTTGAGTTGAATTCCTCAAATAAAAAACAGACGGAACACTACAACAGAACAGCTAAACCACTGAGTCCACTTGCTCAGGAAGAAGTGGTATGAGTAAGATGTGGTGGACAGTGGGGACCGCTGGCCAAAGTGGTAAAAGAGACTACACCCAGGTCATATGAAGTGTTGACAGAACACGGGAAAATAATGAGGCGGAACAGAAGACACCTGCTGAAAGTGCCTCAGAAAGAGATGAGAACCATGGAGACACATGACCTGCAAACAGAAATGACAGACAGAAATAAGGTATCAGAGACTGTTAAAGACAAGAATGTTGTGAAACAGACAGAACGTCCTAAGAGACAAATAATAAGACCAAAAAGACTGATAGAAGAAATGCGAAGATGTGTACTGAGATGTAAGAATAACGTAGGGGAAAAAAAGAGTATGTATTCTTGAAGGAAAGTACACAGTTGTTGTATACAAGTGTACAATATTTTTTGTTAAAGTTTACAACTTATATGGAGATTACTGAGAATTGTTAATTGGTGAATTGGTTAATTTGTATTACTTAGTAAGAAGGACAGATATTGTTACTGTACTAAGTCATTAAGTATTAACTGTTTAAAAAAAAAAAAAGTTAGATGTATTGATATGTGTTGATATGTTGTTGCATACTAAGATTACCACTAGGTGGCGGTATAAGGCAATGGTTCAGACTAGTGGGACTCTGACCCTGCCATATAGAACCTTTTTTTTAAGAGTGGAATAATTAGTGCGGGCCTGTAATACATATTCATTATGTTCATATTAACTAGGGGTGTAACTGTTCAAATTACTCATGGTTCAGTTTGTATGTGCTATATTCAGGGGAAAAAACTACTGTCAAATAAAAATAAAGAAAGTAAAACAAATAATCTAACTATGCAACAGCACACATAAATACAATCAGAGCAAAGATACTTATAAAATATTTGCACTTGGGGTGGCCAATTACATTTTGTACCTCTGGCCCCGCCCCTGGTGAGCAGAAAACTTGTAGTTTGCCAGTACTCTCAGTCAAAAGAAGGCGATTCAAATCGAGCTACATGTTCAATTTGCAATGGCAATTTGTCTCATGGTGGACCCTAAACAATAGCCGCTGATAAAACATTTGCGCATGAAACATCCAAAAGAATACGAGTTGTGCATGAGGGACTCTACAGACAGCGTCAAAATGCAGCAACTTCAGGTACGGCAAAGGAAGGACAGTCATCCTGGAATAATGTTGCCTATTCTTTTTTTTATAGTTAAAATAAAATGAAAAATACATTCCTGTGGACCTTGTTTACTTCATTAATGTGTTTACTGTGATGATTGACTGAGGATGAGAGTAGGATTCGGCAGAATATTAAAGGGTTAGTTCACCCAAAAATGAAAATTCTGTAATTATTTACTTACCCTCATGTCGTTCGACACCCGTAAGACCGTTCATCTTCGGAACAGAAATTAAGATATTTTAGTTGAAATCTGATGGCTCTGAAAGGCCTCCATTGGCTCAATGGCACTTTACACTCTCAAGACCCTTAAAAGGTACTAAAGACGTCGTTACAAAGTCCATCTCACTACAGTGGTTCTAAAATAACTTTATGAATCGGCGACAATAGTTTTTGTGCGCAAAAAACCCCTAAATAACGACTTACATAGTGATAACGATTAACGAAGCGTTATGAATCAATGAGCCGAATGATGATTCGGATCACGTGCCAAACTGCTGAAATTTGGCGATTCAAACCGCTGAATCGACTCGCTGATTCATAACGCTTCGAAGCTTCATGATGCTTTGTTTTGAAATCGTCATCACTATGTAAGTCGTTATTTAGGGTTTTTTTGCGCACAAAAACTATTGTCGCCAATTCATAAAGTTATTTTAGAACCACTGAAGTGAGATGGACTTTGTAACGACGTCTTTAGTACCTTTTAAGGGTCTTGAGAGTGTAAAGTGCCATTGAGCCAATGGAGGACTTTCTCAGTCATCAGATTTCAACTAAAATATCTTAATTTCTGTTCCGAAGATGAACGGAGGTCTTACGGGTGTCGAACGACATGAGGGTAAGTAATTAATGACTAATTAGTGAACTAACCCTTTAACCAGTGGATTCGGTATTCAGCCGAACCCCAAAAATCTGGATTTGGTGCATCCCCAATTTTGAAACTGCATTGTTTTGGACCTTCAACATTTTAGTTGCAATGGAAGTCAATGGTATGGAGAAAAATCCTGGAATGTTTTCCTCAAAAAACATAATTTATTTTCGACTGAAGAAAGAAAGACATGAACATCTTGGATGAGATTAGGGAGAGTAACATATCAGGAAATGTTCATTTTGAAGTGAACTGATCCTTTAAGTAAAAAAACTAAAGATTTGTGTTGTTTCAGGTTATTTTATTTAAATAAACGGAGCAAACAGCTAGAATAATATTTTGAGTGTAGCGAATGTAGCTTGCCCAGATTACATTCATTCTATTTAGAACATACTCTTTAGCGGTCATGAAGTAATTACTTATTCAAAATTTCAGCCTCAGTTAATCACTGAATTGTCCAGCTGATCAGTGTTAATTTCATCAGCTCATCTGGGAATGATTTTTGAGTCCATGAGTGGACACGCCCCCTTAATGCCGATTGGCTACAAGTGTGTGGTGCTGCTCGGTTTGATCCACTTTTAACAGCCCTTCTCAGAAATTGCTTACTTCTCCTTTAAATGGCCTCACTGCAGTGAGAATTTCGAAGATGAGCTTTGAAAGTCGTGATCCATTTAAATCTCTTCTCACACAGATGACATGTGTAAGGCATCTCTTCAGTGTGAATTCTCGTGTGACTATTAAATCCTTGTCTACAGGAGAAACTCTTTCCACACTGAGAGCAGGTGAAAGGCTTTATTCCAGCATGAACTAACATGTGAGTCTTAAGGGTTTCTTTCTGTCTGAAAGTCTTTCCACACCGAGAGCAGGGAAACAGCTTTAATCCAGCATGGATTAGCATGTGATTCTTAAGGCATTCTTTACGCCAGAAAGTGTTTCCACATTGAGAGCAGGTGAAAGGCTTTTCTTTAGTGTGAGTTAGCAAATGATCATTAAGTTGTCCTTTACTTGTAAAACTCTTTCCACAGTGAGAGCAGGAGAAAGGCTTTATTCCAGCATGAATTAACATGTGCTTCTTCAGGCTTCCTTTTTGTGTGAAAGTGTGTCTACACTGAGAGCAGGTGAAAGGCATTCCAGTCTGAGTCCTGAGGCTTCTTTTATGTTTAAAAGAGTGTCCACACGGAGGGCAGGAGAAAGCCTTTATTTTAGAATGAACCCTCATGTGAAACCTAAGGGCTCTTTTATGTTTGAAAGTCTTTGCACACTAAGAGCAGCTGACAGGTCTCTCTACTTCTGTTATTTGAATGCTGCTCTGTGAGCAACTGTTTTCGGTTTTGGGGCAGCTCAATGATTTTTCTCCAGTGGTGACATCATGAGCTTCCTCATGCTGGTGCTTCTCCTCCACTTCATTCAGATCTTGCCTTTCCTCTTTCACTTTCATCAGGCCTAAAAGGAAAACATTAAAGGGGTTATGAATTGAGAAATCAACTTTTCATTCAGCCTTTGGTATATAATAGTTAATCATGATATAAGAATATCCTGTACGTTTCGGAGCTGAAAACTTCCTTGTTAGTCAAATAAAAGCTTTTATTGACACCAGGCCCAGCAAACGCTCAATCTCAGAATGGGCCAAACCTTGACGTCATCGTGTGGTGAAACGCCGCCTCAACAGAAGAAAATCAACGCCTGATTCTGTAGCCCTGCCCGCCGACTCGTGCCACTGACATGTTATAGATAAATAACATTGGTTTACATTAGGGGTGGGAATCTTAAGGCACTTAACGATTCGATCCGATTTTGATTCTGGGAGTAATTATCCGATTCCCAAAATGATTCTTAAAATACATTTTTGGTAACTAATTATCCTGCTGTGCAAATACATGAACTCTACATTTTAACCAAAATTGGAGCTAATATGCGTTTTGTTTTTAGTTAGAATATCTGTTTGACAGTATTGTCATATTAAAAATGATTATGAAGATTTCTTTCAATACTTTTATTTTATTAACAAAGTTATATTCAAGATAAACAAGTACTACTGAAACATAGTAAGCCATACAATTGCAAAGAACAATCATTAAGAATAAACGGTGCTCAATTTACAACTTAGTGACAATTTTTCAGTTTCTTTAGAACATTTTAACAAAAAATGTCTTTAAAGCAAAAAAAAAGTTTACTTTGGTTAGAGCCACAAAAAAATCTTTAAAACAATTTGCTAATGCAGAAGAAAAACAACTTTAGCGCTCGCTGAGAAGCCAAATTCAGTGTGTGCGCATAACATCTCACATGAGAAAACTTGCCGAGCTGCAACAGTCATGTTAGAGACATTTAACGAATCACTCGCCAAAACGAAGTCTTTGTTAAGAATTTTCCATTCGTTTGAAACATTGTGCAGTAGTTCAGCAATATTCGATAAGTCATTACAAAAATTATGCCACGGATGTTGGTAGGTTTATGTCCTGGCCACCGCATCGGAGACACAGGAGTGTTATTAAGCATTAATGGCAAGGAAAGCGCCTTATAGCCTACTTGAGCACCACTTCGTTATTTTGGCTCAGAATTTCGTTTGTTGGAAATATGAACTTAATTTAGAAATGCTTTTGAAATTTAAAACTTAGCATTTAATAAGCAAAACACATTTTTGAAATGGGGAGGCAGCCGTGGCAAGCGCAGACACAGTGGCTAGAGAAACGGAGGAGAGACTGCTGTAAGGCGTTTGAGTAAAACTGTGGAAAAACTGCATAAAACGTGCAGGTGTTGAACCCTCTCACCGGAAAAAGTGTCCCCCTGCGACGCCCCTGAGCAGGTCCTAGTTTGTCCATTTTATCTTAAACGAAGCCAATTTACCAGCATACGAACGTTCGCCTATCAACAGGTTGTTCTGCGCGCGCACACAGTGGTGAAGTGGCCGTTTGAATTGAACACAGAATCGATTCTGAATTTTTGAGAATCGATTCTGAATCGTTGGATAACGAATCGCGATGCATCGACCTTTTCTCCCACCCTTAGTTTACATGGAGCTAAACTGGATCGAAGCAATAAACATACCGCATAAGCTTCCTTCAGGTTCCAATATTATGAATGCATGGATGAACATGAACTTTATTTGTAATGAATATCCAGCTCACGTGGTGAAGACATTGCGAGTTTATTCCTTCATTTCACCACGGATTCGTTTGTGAACAAGAGACTGGATTTGCAGACAGGATGAGATTAGGGCTGTCGCCCTGTCGCGGTGAATTTCCCTTGCAGTGGTGGAAAGAGTACTGAAAAAGCATTCTCAAGTAAAAGTACTGTTACTTGTCAAAAAATGTAATGCTAGTAGAGTAAAAGTACCTGTCCTAAATACTACTCAAAGTAGGAGTAAAAAGTAGCCCTTGTAAAAGTACTCAAGAGTAGTGAGCATTATGCTATGAATGGTATTCCACCTTATCCTCTTAAAATTAAAATGTAGTTTAAACTTTTATGGATGATTCTCAGTAAGAACAAAAGAACATGAGATCACCAACAGTATTTCAATATTTCTCCAAGTTTTATTTTTGACTGCTAGAACTAAAAATACAGCCATGTAATATTTGAGAAAGAAACCAATAATCTGGTAACCTTTATGACAACCATTCTGTAGAGGTTTTCTTGCGGTTAATTAAAAGAGGTTGCAAAGCGCTGTACATTAACAATTTTACGTTAAACAAAGCAGAGTTCTTTCTTTTCAAGACGCATGTACTGCTTTAATTTCAATGGATGTTTTCTCTGTAAAAAGAATACACTTCAGAAATTAGAATCAAGTAACTCACAATTTTCACCATTGATTATTTTTTGCTTGCAATTAAAATAAACCTGATTTAAATATAAATCTAGGGCTGCAACAATGAATCGATAAAATTCAATAATTAAAAGAGTTGGCAAAGAATTTCATTATCGATTCGTTGTGTCGCGCGACTATTATGCCCCTCAATAAGACGCGGAGATGTTTGAGTATAAAAAAAGCATGGTTGAACGCAAAGCATAGTGGAAGCGGGCGAGCCATGCTGTACCCGTCGTACTGCGCAGTAGAAAAGCAAACCGAGCCGAGCCGTACCAGTCGAAAAGCGCCATTAATAAATTGAAAAGTGTGTTAATTACAGCAAAAGCGGCGCGACATGGCATGGGAGCACCACGGTGGTTATTCAGCACCTAAAACGAAAACATCCTAGAGTCCTTGATGAGGAGGAAAGGAGTCCAACAGCAGGGTAACGTTAAGTCACTACAAAATCCAACTTTTGTTCCGTTTGGAAGTGAGGAGCGTGACATCCCTCCAGTAGCTTCTGGTGCTTGTTTACTCGTTATCCAGCTTGACAAGCATGACAAGTTAGCGTTAGCTTATTAATAACAGTAGTAAAGCAAGGGTGGTATAGTTTGCAAGACTAAAGACACGTTTTTAGTCACTTGCCTTTTTTGGCCCATTCATTTTTCAATCTGTTGCTATGTTAATTTCGCTCTTAATATTAATCAAACAACAAAAGAAAGAGAAAATCCCCTCTTTAGTTTTAATAAGGATTCATTGTATTTATTATATATTCATTATTTAATCCATATTTAATCTATAAGCAATGTTGTATGCAAGTTGTTATAAAGAATGCATATCATTCATTGAAAATAAGACATTGTGTTCTTCTTTAGGAGGAGTAGTTTTATTTAATTGTTACATAATATTTGTTTATATGTCACAGCAGTTAAATCTGTGCCTGTATTGCATGCTTAAACTTTAATATCATTCATATTAATAGGTTAATACAGTAGATGTTTTCTCCAGGAGTAAATAATGGGTTTGGACATTCTTAATGCAGTACAATTTAACTAAACAGGACAGTGTGTGTGTCTGAGTGTGTGATTATATCAGGTAACATTTTATGCTGTTATTTGGTCATGTTACATTGTGCCCCACCACATGTTACAATGTATCCCAACTATGGGGCATGTTGTCACATTTCACTTCCATTCATTCGGGGTAAATCAAGAAAAAAGTATACACTGTATTAATGAAACAAAACCACATAATTGTTCTAGACATGTGTGCAATTAATGTGGGAAATGTCTCGGTTACGTATGTAACCCTCGTTCCCTGAAGGAGGGAACGGAGACGCCACGTCGGAGTACCGACGAATAGGAATCTCGCTCGCGAGAGCCAATCTACTTCGAGTGTAACTAAACGAGCCAATGCACATTGGCATGCAATGATTGCACCAGGTGCTCATGCCACGCCGCGCGTGTATAAATGAGACACAGGTGATTGCATCAAATTAGCCTTTTGCTGAGGAGCCGGGTAGGTAGACAGGCACCCCAGCAGGGTACAGAGGACATGGCGATTCCCTTCAGGGAACGAGGGTTACATACGTAACCGAGACGTTCCCATTCAGTCGGTCACTCTCGACGCCACGTCGGAGTACCGACGAATAGGAATCCCTACCAAAGCGCCATGGCTTCTGCCCCCATTCAGTGCCCTGTCTGAGCCGCCTGAGCTCTCTTACCTGATGAGACGGGGCTCACACCGGGAAGTCCATCACTGCTGTTCCGCGTGACCCGCTCAGTGATTATTGGATAACACTGGGAAAGCGTGCCCTAGAGAAGGGAACGCTGCGGAGCCCACATTGTACCCCGAAGGAGTTATGTGGAGTCGTAGAGCCGTAGCCCGCAAGGAGAAGGGGGCTCAGTCCCACTGCAGGGAAGGCCCACTGCTAGGAGCGACCGTGGAAGAAAATATGGGATCCCCGCAGGGTCACTCATATGGCCCAAGCCCAATACCGGTTCTCAAGGATTCAGCAGCCAGGGGCCTGATGCCAGACGTTCCGCCACGTCCGGCACCGAGGGCGGTGGAGGACTCACAGAGTTTGCTTCTGGAGAATATAAGCGCCGTAGCGCAGCAAGCCGACAAGAGCCGGGGCCTCTCAGTGCTTCTACCCGTTTGAGGTGAGAACACAGGAGGAGACCGGCTCTACACGTAGGCTATAGAATCTAGCGAACGTGTTGGGTGTCGCCCAGCCCGCAGCTCTACAGATGTCTGACAGCGAGGCGCCACGTGCCAGTGCCCAGGAGGATGCAACACTTCTAGTAGAGTGTGCTCGCACCCTGAGCGGACAGGGTACACCTTGTGCTTGGTAAGCCAAGGTGATGGCATCCACTGTCCAGTGGGCCATCCTCTGCTTGGAGACAGCCTTTCCCTTCTGCTGGCCTCCGTGACAGACAAAGAGCTGATCTGAGGTTCTGAAGCTTTGAGTTCTATCCACGTAAACCTGCAGAGTGCGGACGGGACAGAGCAAAGCTAGGGTTGGGTCTGCCTCCTCCGGGGGCAGCGCTTGCAGGTTCACCACCTGGTCCCTGAAGGGAGTGGTAGGAACCTTGGGCACATAGCCAGGCCGGGGTCTCAACACCACGTGGGTATCACCCGACCCGAACTCTAGGCACGATTCGTCGACCGAAAATGCCTGCAGGTCCCCTACCCTCTTGATGGAGGCCAATGCAGCCAACAGCAAAGTCTTCATTGACAGAATCTTTAGCTCTGCTGACTGCAAAGGCTCAAATGGGGCATTCTGAAGTGCTCGGAGCACCAGAGCAAGATCCCAAGAGGGTATGGAGGGGGGGGGGGGGGGGGGGGGGATTTAACCGTCTCGCCCCCCTAAGGAACCTGACGACCAGGTCGTGCTTCCCAACCGTCTTACCTTCTACATGGTCGTGATAGGCGGATATTGCAGCAACATAAACCTTGAGGGTGGAGGGCGACAGCCTACGCTCCAACCCCTGTTGCAGGAAGGAAAGCACAGACGCGATCGAACATCTTCGGGGGTCTTCTCGGCGAGAAGAACACCACTTGACGAACAGGTTCCACTTCAAGGCGTAAGCCTGTCTTGTAGACGGCGCTTGTGCCGAAGTGATGGTGTTAACTACCTCTTGGGGTAAGTCACCTAGAACCTCCGCATCCCTTCCAGGGGCCAGACATGAAGCTTCCACAGGTCTGGACGCGGGTGCCAAAGGGTGCCCCGTCTCTGAGTCAGAAGGTCCTTCCTCAGAGGAATCGGCCAAGGAGGGGCTCGTCCTCCCTGACCTTGCACAGAGTCTGTGCAAGTAGGCTCACTGGTGGAAACGCATATTTGCACAGCCCCTGGGGCCAGCTGTGCACCAGGGCATCCGTGCCGAGTGTACCCTCGGTCAGCCAATAGAACCACTGGCAGTGGGATGTTTCTGGGGAGGCAAACAGGTCGACCTGTGCCACCCCGAACTGTCTCCAAATCAGCTGAACCACCTGGGGGTGGAGTCGCTACTCGCCTGGGAGCGCAGCTCGTGAAAGCTCTTCGGCCACACAGTTGTGCACACCAGGGACATGAATGGCCCGAAGCGACCTCAGACACTTCTGACTCCAGAGGAGGAGATGGCGGGAGAGTTGCGACATGCGACGGGAGCGCAGACCACCTTGTCGGTTGATATACGCAACGGTCGCAGTGTTGTCCGTGCAGACCAGTACATCTTTGCCCCGTAACCGCGCTTTGAGGCGGCTCAGAGCAAGATGCACTGCTAGCAACTCGAGGCAATTGATATGCCAATATAGGTGCGGGCCCGTCCAAACCCCTGACACTGCATGCCCGTTGTACGTGGCTCCCCAGCCCATGGCAGAGGCATCCTTGAAAACCACAGCGTGCCTGGACACCTGTTCCAGGGGCACTCCGGCCCGAAGGAACGATGGGTCTGACCATGGACTGAAGGACTGGCGGCAGGCCGGGGTGATGCTCACCCGGTGAGTGCCGCGTTGCCACGCCCATCTCGGGACTCGGCCATGTAGCCAATGCTGAAGCTCATATGAAGCAGGCCAAGCGGTGTTCCTGCCGCAGCGGCCGCCATATGCCCCAGGAGCCTCTGAAACTGTTTCAGTGGAACCGCCATCCTGCCTTGAAACGTGTTCAGGCAGCTCAGCATCGACTGGACACGCTCCTCCGTGAGGCGCGCTGTCTGTTCGACCGAATCCAACTCCATAGCGAAAAAAGAGATCCTCTGCACGGGGGCGAGTTTGCTCTTTTCCCAGTTGACCCAAAGACCCAACTGGCTGAGGTGTCTGAGCACCAGGTCCCTGTGTTCGCACAACTGATCCTTGGACTGTGCTAGAATGAGCCAGTCGTCGAGATAGTTGAGGATGCGAACGCCCTGTTCTCTCATGGGCACAAGGGCCCCCTCCGTGACTTTCGTGAAGACACAGGGGGACAGGGACAGCCCGAAGGGCAGGACTCTGTACTGATATGCTCGACCCTCGAACGCAAAGCGCAGAAACGGCCTGTGTCGAGGAAGAATCGAGACATGAAAGTACGTGTCCTTCAGGTCGATCGCTGCAAACCAATCTTGGGGACGGATGCATTCGAAAATGCGTTTCTGCGTGAGCATCTTGAACGGTAGCTTGTGGAGGCTCCGATTCAGGACTCGCAGGTCCAAGATTGGCCATAACCCACCGGTTTTCTTGGGTACAATGAAGTACGGGCTGTAGAAGCCGGTCTTCATATCGGCTGGAGGGACCGGCTCTATCGCGTCCTTCGCCAGTAGGACAGCGATCTCCGCACGCAGGACATGGGCATCTGCAGCATTCACCGAGGTGAAGCGGACGCCCTTGAACCTGGGGGGGCGCCGGGCGAACTGAATCGCATAGCCGAGCCTGATGGTCCGAATGAGCCAGCGAGACGGACTGGGGAGCTCTAGCTAGGCTCGCAGAGACGTGCAAGCGGGACCATAGGGACCACCAGCGTACCCACTGTGGGGCAGCGAGGTGGAATGCAGGTACCGGGCTGGGCCGGCTGTCTCGTGGAGGCTGAGAAAGTCAAAAAGCATTAGGTTGTGTCCCGCTCTCCCCTACATACCATAGCCCATACAGTTTTATTGTCAGGTGTATGTTCTGTTATGTGAACCCTTATTTGACTTTTGTTTACTTCTCTTCCTGTTTCAATGCTCTATTTTCTCCGAAAATACTCATCTCTGCAACGGGATGTCAGTACCTGTATATCAAAGATACCTTTGCCAACACAATGTTTGAGATTACACTATCGTAAAAACAAAGGGAATCTGTATGAAGAGTCGCACACTCCGAGCTCAACACAGTTGAGTTTTGAAATTCCAAGTTTTATGGATCCGCAGACACCCAGAGTCTTACACTTTGTTAGTTTAATGTACCACAGTTATTAACAATGAATGAAGTACACCAACCTCCTTGTTCCTCGTGTTTTATTCTCCAGGGTCCTTGTTCACTCATGTCCTCCTCACTCTCCTCTTTAATAAACACCATCTTCACAGCAGCAGATCTCAGTTCAGCTGATACTCCTCCAGATATTCCTGCTTGCTTCAAAACTTAGTCACGTCTATGAGGATGGAAATATCACAGGCATGCACTGACCGACTTCAAAATCTGTATTTTTCTATTTACTAAAAGTTCTTGTATAATGGCGATTAACTCCTAAGGAGCATTATCGCCTGCTACTGTACTGGATGGCAAATTGACCTCGGGTGATAAGTCTGAAGTTGAAAGGTCCTTTGATGTGGACTTTTTTATTATTTTATAATGTTTCCTGATGTATACTAATGTTGTAGGCCTAAGTATGATTTTTACATCATAAAATGTCATAATTTATAAATAAAAGGCATTTTTCTATAGACAAAGCCTCATATCCACCATATGTTGAGGGGGGAAACAAGCCATTAGAATGAACGCACGTAGACCTTGTTAGACGCTTTATCTTTACTCTTTGTAATGATTACGATTTATTTTTATTTGGTGCTTTCCCGAAAAGTTGCCATGTGGCGTTCTGCACCCCTAGTAAGTTAAAAAACCCTGATCTGTAGTTTTATACTGCCAAATAAACAGACAGAGACGTTCGTCAATTCCGAAAGCCTGTGTAATACATCCATTACAATTAAACATTTGCTCTACATGATGCTGGTATTATTGTAAAGATTAAAAAAAGAGATTTCATTAATTGCAATGGCAAAACTTTGTTGAACAAAACGCCAATAAAGTCATACTTGTCACGTACGGGACTCGTTAAAGCAGTTTTTCACAATGAGCGATCACATATCCACATAATGCGTGAGGTTATTAATGTACAAAACATTCAAAAGTCTTTATTTCCTGATGGGAAGGGCTGGGCTCATGCTTGCGCTTCAAGTATTAAATGCTTAAATATTACACACCATAATAGCTAGGCTACTTCATAAATCACCCAGTCTTTTGATGAAGACGGTTGCTATAAAAAAGTAAATAAAAAAACTTTGCTATTGTCGGTAATTCTAATAATATTGCGACACTGGCATGTCAACTCCAAATATCAATTTCATAGCAGAAGACACGTTTTATGATCATTTTAAAATGTTAAATGTATGTAACCATGTATGACCAAGCGGAAACCTCCCGCAGTTTCTCTTGAAGCCAATACGGAAGTGACATAAACTGCAATTCAGTTTCCAGAAGGAGCGGAATCTCATTGAGCTCCATGTTAAAATGCCCAACTTTACAGCAGAAGAACACGTTTACAGTCTGGTACAAATTGTGCTTTTGGTCTATACGGCTAATTTTGCCCTTCATGACAACTGTGAGGGGGGTGAATTTTTTTATAACTCATTCGTTTACATTATAGAAAGCCTTTAAGTTCTGCATAATTAAGGGCGTGGTCACTTTGATTGACAGGTGGATTGTCGTTTGTCTGCTGTCTGTTAGTCATCATGTCACCTCAGCTCCGCCCACGTCCCGCCTCTTTGCCCATTTTCTGTTATCCGGGAGTGATGCACGATGACGCGCTGCCAAGATGGAAACGGCCAGCTCGACCCTACTTTACGCTTCAAAACTGCTCTTCAGAATCCTATGGGTGATGTCACAGACACTACGTCCATATTTTTTTCAGTCTATGAGCCTGACAAGCCAGACCCACATCAAGATGTTGGGCCTGGGAACACACCAATGACAGGGCAACCAAACAGAGCGCTATCAGTGGTAACAACAATCACAAGCGGGTTGTGGTGGCAGAGTCCCATGCGTTTTCCCAACAGCGGAGCTAGTTGATAGATTAAACTTTTGCTGTATCCGGTTGGCAAAACTCACATCTTCCTTTTTTAAGAATGACTTCAGTGCCGTAACGTTCTTTGTTAGCAGGGAAGTACACATCACAACATGTAAATAGGAAAATGTTGGTGTTATTTTGTCACTTATTGAGCAGTAGGCTAGCCAGTAGGCCGTTTACCTCCAGTCTTTGTGCTAAGCTAGGCTAGCGGTGGGTGCGTCAGACAGAGTTATGGCAGGCATGGAGATGAGAATGGTATGTATGGACTTATCTAACTCTGGGGGATATGGCGAATAAGCTAAAGTCCCAAAAAGTCGGCGTGTTCCTTTAATGAACACTCTTACTCACTATTTGTGGCGGTGGTGTCGAATCCATATTGTAAAAGTCTGTTTGTAAAGCCTGTGCTGACATTGCGACTAAAATAAACGGAATCCATTTTCTCCAAATTCTCTGGACGGGCAAAAAAGAGAAAGGGGAGGTAACCTTTCCCCGTATGACAACATACAGGGAGGATTCCAGATCTTCAGATATTTGAGCTTTCATTTTCTCAAAGGTAGAGCAGGACACTGGGGGAACGGCTAGGAGAACTCAGGTTAGTGTTAAAAAACCTCATAAAGTGACATTTTCAAATCATGGCACCTTTAAAACTTTCATTTTCCTTATCACAAATGGGCCATTGACAATCTAACCATACTTTCTTGTTGAGCCTTACTCTATCAACCCACATACATCACCATTATTCATCTTACCCGCAATAGAGGTTTCATTGAGCTTCAGCAGAAAAAAACTTGTTTACAGCTTGGAACAAATTGTGCTTTTGGTCTACATATCTAATGTTGCCCTTCATGACAGTTTCTTTCATAGGCATGCATGACTCTCTCTCTCTCTCAGGATACACCTGCACAATGTAATTTTAATTTTATAAAAAATCATTTTAACTTTATGTAAATCATAATGTTCCTGATTTCAGAAATGAAACACACAAATAGGTCACAGATGACAGATCAGAGAAATATGTTTGATACACACAAAACCACACTGTAATTACCATAATTTTGTGGTATCTAATCAATGCTGTTATTTATGAGGGTTAGTTAATGATGACAGATGTCATTTTTACATAATAATTAACCATTTAATAAGCAGTGCTTCATCAACATGCACCACACATACAAGAAAAATGCAACCGTTTTCCGTGCCACCAAAGGCAGAAAATGTAATCCTGAAACCCACGCTTACATCCATAAGAGATTGAGGGATTTCAATCCTACAACAAGTGCATCTACAAGATGGCTGGCATTGACACAAGTGTGTAATAAATGTGGCACTGGAGCATGTCTTATTAAAGGAGTCCTATTTCTGCCAGAGGCACTGAAATGTTGGTCCAGAAGATGGCGTCCTTACCTCACTGTGGTTTAAAGTTCACATGAGAAACAATGACATTTTGAATGAATAAATATGCATAAATAAATGTTTAAAAATATATATATACAACAACAAACAATGTCTGGTATAATACTCTGGGGTAGAGAACAAGTCTGATGACAGTATGCACCGATCAGGCATAACATTATGACCACCTTCCTAATATTGTGTTGGTCCCCCTTTTGCTGCCAGAACAGCCCTGGCCCGTCGAGGCATGGACTCCACTAGACCCCTGAAGGTGTGCTGTGGTATCTGGCACCATAGCAGCAGATTCTTTAAGTCCTGTAAGTTCCATGGATCAGGCTTTTTTGTTCAGCACATCCCACAGATGCTCAAATTGAATTTGGAGGCCAAGTCAACACCTCAAACTCATTGTTGTGCTCCTCAAACCATTCCTGAACCATTTTTGCTTTGTGGCGGCGCATTATCTGCTGAAAGAGCCACAGCCAGCAGGGAATACCGTTTCCATGAAAGGCTGGACAGGGTCTGCAACAATGCTTAGGTAGGTGATATGTGTCAAAGTAACATCCACATGGATGGCAGGACCCAAGGTTTCCCAGCAGAACATTGGCCAAAGCATCACTGCCTCCACCAGCTTGCCTTCTTCCCATAGTGCATCCTGGTGCCATGTGTTCCCCAGGTAAGCGACGCACACGTACCCGCACCCGGCCATCCACATGAAGAAAACGTGATTCATCAGACCAGGCCCCCTTCTTCCATTGCTCCGGGGTCCAGTTCTGATTCTCTCTTGAGCAATTTGAGCTCCAGTAGCTCGTCTGTTTGATCAGACCCCACGGGCCAGCCTTCGCTCCCCACGTGCATCAATGAGCCTTGGCCGCCCATGACCCTGTCGCCGGTTCTCCACTGTTCCTTCCTTGGAGCACTTTTGATAGAGACTGACCACTGCAGACTGGGAACACCCCACAAGAGCTGCAGTTTTGGAGATGCTCTGACCCAGTCGTCTAGCCATCACAATTTGGCCCATGTCAAACTCACTCAAATCCTTACGCTTGCCCATTTTTCCTGCTTCTAACACATCAACTTTGAGGACAAAATGTTCACTTGCTGCCTAATATATCCCACCCACTAACAAGCGCCGTGATGAAGAGATAATCAGTGTTATTCACTTCACCTGGTCATAATGTTATGCCTGATCGGTGTATGTGACATGCTGTCAGTCATCACCAAAAATATATTTTGCTTTGTGCCTCAATAGTGTTTGACTTACTTGCTTTTCGATCATCAACCATATTACATAAAATAGTTTAAATATATATAGCCTCACTTTAAATGCTTCACTCCCATACACACTATATATGAACAAAACTATTGGGACAAACACCTGTTAATTATTTAATTGAGTTTCAATCAGACCCATTTCCACAGTATAAAATCAAGCACCTAGCCATGCAGTCCGCATTCACAAACATTTGTGGGAAAAATGGGTCGCTCTCAGGAGCTCAGTGAATTAAAGCCTGGTGTGGTTGCAATGAGTCCGTTTGTGAAATTTCATCCCTGCTAGATATTCCAAGGTCAATTGTAAGTGGTATTACTGAAAAGTGTAAGCGTTTAGGAACAGCAGCAGCTCAGCCACAAAACGTAACACCATGTAAAGTCACAGAGTAAGAGTCGCCAACACTGATTCCATTGCTGGCAGTTATCAGTTATCAGCATATGAACGAGGTTCACAATAACACAGCGAGTCTTGTCAGAACAGTCGTGGCACTGCAAAATAACTTTAGTCCATATCCTGCCCTGCTGACAGAAGCCCTATGATATAAATGCCCATGTCTGTGCTGAAGAGGAGCCGTGTTCTTCATCAATGTTCAGCAGTATGCTCTGCCCCAATTGTCCAGTATTGTGGAGTTGATGCAGGACGGTTCAGTGCCATTCACGTACAGGGCAGCGTGTTGGTCTGCTTGCTCTTGCAATGACGTGATGTACCACAAGTCTTCCGGTGCGTCCAGCTCCAGAATCTGCTTGATGCG
Source organism: Gobio occitaniae (assembly GCA_033150135.1). Taxonomy (NCBI): domain Eukaryota; kingdom Metazoa; phylum Chordata; class Actinopteri; order Cypriniformes; family Gobionidae; genus Gobio; species Gobio occitaniae. The sequence continues at coordinate 78,638 of JARQWZ010001449.1, read as the reverse complement.
CAGTTTCTTCTCAATGGTCCTCCGCTTGAACTTAAACTCAATGATGGTTTTGGTGTAACGGTTTAGTGCTGTGACCGCCGAGCCCATGCAGGTGCCGAACGAGCCCCATGCCAGACTAAAGAAATAAAGAAATATTTTAATTTAAACTTTTACTACTGAAATTGTTTTTAAAACATATATATATACAGTCAAACCAAACATTTATTCAGACACCTTCAACATTTTCACAGTTTATTCGCTATAGATTAGAAAATGGTAATAAAATGTGTCAAGAACTCAGAGTTAAACTGTGTCAGAACAAATTCATCATGATAATGTCAGATAACTTTGATAGAAAGGGATGTAATGATTACAATCAACCAATCAGCAGTTAAATTTAAGTACACCATTAGATAATACCAATTTAGATCAACCAATGACCAAGCAAAGCTTAATTGTGTTCAGTCTGGTGTAAAAGGTTGCATTAGCAATTAAAGTAAACACACTTAAAGCTGAACTATGTAACTTTTCCGTCCACTAGAGGTCGCCTATTCAAAACAAAGGCGTAGTTTGATGACGCCACGTTTGAGCGCAGAATCTTGGGACATGTGGTCTTCACCTCACAGCCGGTGGAAAAGAATCAGGATAGGACTCGGGCAGAAATCATGTTCATGTGATTATTAACGTTACTGTAGTCAGAAGCAGGACTGAGTGTTGTGGAGCTGAGGAACCGCTGGAGCGATTGCTAATAAGATGAACACAACACACGCCTCACAAGCAGTGGGACTTTTATTATGCCATAGTCGCCAGTTCCACTTTTCTGGTCATGAGTATGAGGTAACACAGCTCTGTTTATCATATTAGACACATCTGAGTGTGTTGATAATGATGTTATGCCGTAACTCTGTGCGTTCTCTCGGCGGCTGCTATGACACTTGTTCACACTGCAGTGAGAGTAAAGCGTTTCTGCAAAATAAAACCGGAAACCGAGGGGAACGCAGATATGATGTCATCGACAGGCCACGCCCTCACACGTCCTGGTTCATTGGTTAAAAGAGCAATTTTCTCACGATTTACAAATAGTTGGAATCATTTGGGATATTGTAAGTACTCAACTGAACAACATATATAACACTGGCCTAGTGGTTTTTGGATATTTTACTGATTTTTTTTTTAACATAGTGCACCTTTAAGCAAAACATGGTCAGGTCAAAGTGTCTGAATCATTTTAATCCCAAATCTCTAATCAACTTTACTGGTAATCCCAATTTACTTTGGTTTTTGAATAAATTTTGCTTTTACTGTATATATATATATATATATATATATATATATATATATATATATATATATATATATATATATATATATATATATATATATAATTGCAGAATAATGAATACAAGTTTACACTTCTTACTGTATGTAGAGAACTTGGTGTATTTGTGCAAAAGACATTTTCAAGTCTATAAGATCAACTATCCTGCTTGTGTCTGGCTTGACAATTATTAATGAACGGCTGCTGGCAAATGTTTTTGTAATGTGTCAAACGTCATACTCACAGATAGGACCAGCTGTAGTCCCATGTCTTCGGTCTCCAGTCTTCTGGACCCAATTGCACAGCCAGCTGGAAAGCTGTGGTGAACATCATATGTGCAACCATCCCAAAAAGGCCTGAGGCACAGAAACATTAGAGTTCATGCATTGTCATTTTTGGTTTTGTCCACAAGATGTCAGTATGAGACTCTATACGAAAAATAAACTCTGTCCGGTTGCAAAACCAACTCAATAAGAAGTAGATGTTATTAATTATTGTTTATTAATAGGCGTAGTATTGTTACATTCTTGTACCGATGTACTTGACCAGCTGAAATAGGCTCATTTTCCGAGGAGGCAAGTTCCTCCTCTAAGAACTGGATGAGTAGAAAACCAAAACAATGCAAAACATAACAGGCTATTTACCACAGGGAAATAATTTTGATACTCAAATTCCCGAGATGGGCGTGCCATAAACTTTAAACATGGTGGGGAGAACTACTGCTGTGACAGGTGTGATTTATTAGTTTTATTCCCCACAATAGCTACATCGTCTTGTCTTGTCATTAGCATAATTACATATACGAGTAATCATTTGAAGCGTATTGTAAGCGTATACACAGTGAAAATAGCCTGCATTTGACTGAAATAACAGAATCGTCACTTTGTCAGTAAGCAGACTATCTGGACAGCATCATAAATGTTTATATGGTTGTCAGTGCATGTGACACTACATGTAATGTTGGTTTTAATAAGATTTTTCTTCTAGAATAAACTGTCCTTCATGATTCCTGTCCATTCAGACAACAAAGCACTTGAATGCTACAAGCTCGTTATCGTAAATTGCTGATAGCATGTGAAGGCAGCATAAATGTGGAAAAGTCACGTGACAGGAAACAACACCTCTATCGCACTATGATTGGCTATTGCGCTGTTCACACGGAAAATGGCGTCTCTCATTATCGTGCTCGTTCAGGTGTTCGATTCAAGGTTTTTTGGAGTCGACTCCAATTCCCAACTCCTACTGTAGGTGTCAATGGAATCGACTCCTCAGACTCCATTTACTCCATTTATTTACAAAATTGCAGTTGTTACACACTAAATGTATTTCCCCCCAACATGAAGCCTTAAAATCCCCTTATTAAAACAGCACACTTTTAGCGTGACCGTCCAAATTAGTCCAATTTAGCGATGACTTGATGAGTGGCTATCATCATTGCTACCTAGCTGTTGCCGATACATAATTTTACAATGAGTCATGAAAAAAAAGCTGTTGTCGAGTGATTGTGCTAAACGCACATGACCATTGTCTTAATAGGTGAGTTAAATATATTAAATACTAAAATGCATACAATAATGTACACTTAATGATGTGTTTCTTCTTGATGCAAATTCTTTTATGATTTATGGTTAGTTTAATGATTATGAACACCAGGTTAACCATGGAAAACCAAATCTATATTTATTGCATTAATATACCATCAATTTAACTAAAGCTGGCACTGAGGACGCCTATGTATAATCACAAACTAAAGTCACTGTGACTGTTCTCTATTTCTAAAGTAAGCTACATCTAGGATAAATGTGGGTGACAAAGTTTCTGCAACAGCTCTCTGACGCGATGTATTACATCAGTGTCTGAATTCCTCGCTTCATTTCATTCACTTCTTGCTTATTTAGTGCACTCAACTGCCATGCAATTTATAGGAAATTAGAGAATCAGTAAACAAGTGAGCGATTTCGGACACAGCAACAGAGACGACACGAGAGTCGATTCCTTTCCTTTCCTCCGTTAGCTCGCGAGCTGGAAAAACCAAACTCTAGTCAGGCCAATCACATCGTGTATAGAGTCTGTGGGCGGGCTTAACATAATGACGGCAGAGTTGCGGCGGTTCCGCGTGCTACTTGTAAACAAAGAAGCTGGAGAACAGCTGTCTTTTGAAATGGCTTTGGCCACGACTCTGGAAGACTTGGAGTTGAAAGACTGGAACAAAGAACGGCACTGAAGTCATTCTTAAGAAAGGAAGATGTGTTCAGAGTTTTGCCAACCGGATACGGCGAAAGTTTAATCTATCAACTAGCTCCGCTTCACCTTTCTTTGCTCTGGTTGGTTGTAGCGCTATCCTTATGCGTGCAGAGGGAATCTGAAAGACAACCGTTTATCCCGCCCCTCGGATTGAGCCCTGCCAATGGGGAGTTCCCAGACCCAACATCTTGATGTGCGTCTGGCTTGTCAGGCTATATGTTTACCGTGTTTAGCTTTCCTGTAGCTCAAACAATAGAGCCTTGAATGCAATGTAAGTCGCTTTGGATAAAAGCGTCTGCCAAACACATACATTTAAATGTAAATGTACCGACATCTGATCACTGATTATCTAAGAATAAGTTGACTATTAAAAAGAACAAATAAAATAAAATACAAATTTTGGAATAATTGTAGTAATAAGCACTTGTTACAGTAAAAATACTAAATATAATTGTATTGGTTGTTTGTTTTTTTATGCAAGTAATATTTATTTATTTAACCTGAAAAATGTGTCAACATTAGGCTTAACATGAACACGAATTTACATTTAAATTAATTTTGAATGTCAGTGCCTTGGCTTTGCCCTGAACACCATGTATTTAAGTACAATCCTATTGAGATGAATAAGAACGGTAACAGATTGCTTTCTAAGACCACATTAAGTCACATCTGAATTAAATCTGCAAGTGATCTGGTTCAATTACCACTCAGAAAAGTTAAATTAAAGTGCCTGCAACATTTATTACACCTGCAGTGTTTACAGAGCTTTCATTGACTGATCTGAAAATAAGGTAACACTTGAATACTTTTTTATTGTGCCAAAAATGTTTTATATTAGGCTATAGATTATGAATTGAAACCAAGTAAACGTTCAATTCAACATTTATTTATATTGGACTAAAAACCCAATTGCAATGCACATGCATCACAGTAGATGAAGCTACTGTGTTTTTTTTCCTCAATGTCGTTTCTTCTAATGACAGGTGCTGATGTGCATCAAGTGTGTTGGTGAGCATTCCTACAACTAGGATTAGTGAAAATATAGGGGGAGGGAGGATGGTCTCCGCTGGCCATGTCACGTACCAAAACCACTAACCCCCACACCAATCCGATTACAGCACAAACCACCAAATCCCCACGCTGTTGGGACGGATCGCAGATTCAGACCAGAGCAGAGAGGCAGCTTCCTGTCCAAAACAACCTCCCTGTTTTTTCTTGTTTTCAGTATTTTTCACAAAAAAAAAGCGTATTATATTAACTTTTCAAAGAATATTTATGCTTAAATTAAGATTTTCTTTCCTCATATGCATTTTTTTTTGTTGCTGTTTTGAGCAGAAACGTCACAAACTTTTGTTAAAACAATAAAAAGCAATTAGCTAATAGGTTAAGAAAACAAGATATTCAAGATATTCTTTTAATGTATATACTGAAATATTGATATCTTATGCTATTTTGATTTTCAAGTAAATCAATCTTGTTTCAAGGATGACTTTACATACATTTTACATAGATTTTTCAAAATGTTTGTCTATTCTTCCCCTCTGTAGGCTAATTATCTAAAGGTTTTTTGTTTTTGTTTTTTTGCATGGGGAAGGGGAGATTATTGGTCTTATAGGTTTATTTAAAGGAATTCAATTATTAAAGGTTCCAATTTAGCTGTAGTTATTTAACGCTGTACTGTAACGTACTGCTCCGAGAGACACAGGTAGAGGATCCAAACACAGCTTTATTGAAAGGGTAATCCACAATCATAGTCAAGAGTTCAGGAAAGGTCAAAACACAGGCAGGCAGTCCAAACAAACAAAGACAACAAGGCAGGGGACACGGGCAAAAGAGTAATCCAAGAACAGGCAGGTAATCCAAAAACCAAAAGACAAGAAACCAGGGAGAACTCTCAGAATTGCAGTTGTTACACTAAACAAGACTTCGCAGTGACTGACAATGTGAACATGGTTTATATAGACAAAGTGAATGAGGTACAGGTGTAGACAATAGCTATGTTTCCATCCAAAGTTGCGAATATAATTAATGCGCAAAAATGCAATATCGCATAAAACATTTGCGAATAAAGCACCGTTTCCATCCAGTGAGTCGAAGAGAACATAATCGTCACTTCCTGATAAACTACCGCTAAAAAATCACTAAGAAACATAGGAGAAGCCACCATATACAATCATTTTCGTATATAATAAATTATTTGCGTCTCAGAGAAACTCATGCGTCTCAATAAATGTGCTGTTTGGGAATGCAGTCATGTAAGACAGTTCTAGGAGGGAAATATACCGAGCATCTTTGACAACAGACTCCTGAATAACCAAACCAGCATTTCAGATGCTGTGCAAACACGATTTTTCCTCTGGTTAGTACAGTTATGCTGTTACATCGCGAAAGTCACATGATTTTCTTTATGCGTATCAAGGAATTTATTCTGTAAATGCGTTTCAGTTTATGCGTATGTTTTCGTATTGGATAGAAAATGTATACGTTTTTAATGCGCATTTTTAGAATTTATGCGCATCTTGGCGTTTCCATTCAGCATTTTTTGATGCGATATCCCAAAATGCACATAAAAATAGGTGGATGGAAACATAGCTAATGAGTGATTATGGATTGGCAATGATGGGCAAAGGACTATGGGTAATGTAGTCTTTGATGGAATGACAGCCCAAGGTGGCGTGCCCTCTGGTGGTAATCACAGGGCACTCTCACTGGTGATCGTGACAAATAGTTCGATTATATAATATGTAAAAATGTAAAGCGTTTCTTGTCACGTCAAATTCAGTTCTGATTTACATAAATAATGTCATATTTTCAATTCAAAATGGTGAAATTTCATAAAAAATGTCAAGTAGTTTGCATCACTCGATATTAATGTTGGTCGCTGAACGTTTTTATTATAGAGCAGAAGTCAAATATTAAATGTTTAGCTGCTTACATCTTACGACGTACTCTTTCACTGCTATAACTAAAGTGTCACATTGGAATTCGCACTAACAGTGAGCCCCGCCTACTTTGATTTGATTGGCCATCTCACTCATTCTGACAGTGACGAGCATTGTTAGACCGCTGAGGCAGACCGACCTAAAAATGTAACATTTTACTTTTGTCATCCTAGCAAAAAACAGAGCGGTGTGTAATGGAGTACAGCAGAGCAGCATCAACAATGTCAAATATGGGGGGGGGGGGGGGGGGGGGGGCATTTGTAATTATTCGGGGGGACTTGCCCCCCCCTCAATGTCCATGGTGGTTTACGGCCCTGCTATAGAGATAAACAAATCCCACCCAACTCAGCCCCTCAACCCCACACATGCAGTATCGACCATTGGTCATATGGGGGCCCAGTGATTTGTAAGGGCCCGATGGTGTGAGGACCCTATTGTAATCGCTCAGTCTATTATTATTATTCTGCGAAATGTATCGCATTTTTGAGGGCCTAAAGAAGCTCGAAAACTCATGAAACTTTGTACACGCGTCAGAAGCGGTGGACATTTACGTCTGATATGGGTTTCAGAATTAGGCATGGGAAAATGGCTCAAAAGCGCCACCTACAAATTTTTAACAAAGTGCCCCTCCCGCTACGTTTCACATACTTGTATGAAATTCGGTCGACACATGTAACAGCCCAATACCTACAAAAAAGTCTCTGGTGCAAAATCTGAAAACCAACAGGAAGTCAGATATTTTGAATTTTCTTTGCAAAATTTCCAGATGTTGTACTCCTAGAGATTTTATCAGATCAACATCATATTTGCACAGTCTAATCTAAAGGCCTTGCCGAAGTTAAATTGTGAAGATCTTGAGTTTTCACTGAAGGGCGTGTCTGTGGCGGCCTCACAAAGTTCGATGTTTCGCCATAAAAGAGGATGTTGTTGTAACTCAGGCATACAATGTCCGATCTGCTCCAAACTTCACATGTTGGATAAGAGTCCTAGCCTGAAGACATCTACCTTCCACTATTCAGTTACAGTAATAGTGCCACCTGCTGGCAACAGGAAATGTCATGCTTTACATTGTAATTCACTCCCAGAAACACATTAAAATATGCCATGAAGTACCAAACATGCTAGAAACATGTTCAATCATGCAACTTTTGGCCAAGTGCTAATGTATGAGATTTACGCCACAAAACAGGAAGTTGTTGTAACTCAGGCATACAATGTCCGATCATGTTTGATAATAGTCCTGGCCTGCCAATATTCAGTTATAGTCAAAGCGCCACCTGTAGTTGTAAGAAACCAAACCCCTGCAGTGCCTTAATTGTGTGTAACATCAAAAAATGAATGTTTGCCCAAATTGTTGTTACATATACAGCAGGGTGAACAAACTAGAAATAATGTATAATATGGACTCAGGGAGGAATGTTTCTCGCTGTGATGAACAGTATTGCTCAGTTGATCTCTGTGGCATCGCTGACCCATCATTGCACTCTGTAAAGTTTCGGGAACACGTGAAGCGGTTGGATTTGTGCAGTATAATCTCATCTCTGTTTCACAGCTGGGGCTGACTGGCAGGAGTTGAGCTAGCAGGATTTTTAGCTTTCCTGGCAAATGAGCATTCAACAGGGACTAGTGTTCCTCTGCCTGTCTATGCCAAAAAAAATGTGAAAGCAAAAAAGAAAAGTCTGTTAAAGTAGGGCCCAATGTACTGTGTTAATACTGTGTTTCCCCCCATGGTATCGATGTCACAATTGTGGCCAGTGAAAATGCTGAGTGGCTAGTAACTTTGGAAAACCACTAGTGGCTGGTGAGCAAAAAAGTTAATGTCAAGCCCTGATTGTGATGCTATGAAGTCATATCCATGAAAATGTTAACATTTCCACCAACATTTACAGATCAGTGTTTAATCAGTATTCAGCAATTTGGCTAATCCTGATGCACAACAGTGTGAACTACATCAGTACACAGAGCCAATCCTAACAGAGGCCATTAACATAAAGTGTTAAAGGTGCTGTAGTTAAAACAGTCTGGTCTTTGCAAAGGATCTACTGTCTTAGCGCACTTTGGGTAAATGTCAATCAGCGCAAGCACCAGTTCTTTTTCACAGCTTATTGCGCTTAACTTTATTAACCCTCATCCTTCCCTCGCACTTTGTAACAAATCCTTCCCTCGTGGGTCAAAATGACCTGAAGCCCTAAAATTATACTTTTGTTTTTTTTTCTTTTCAAGAAAGCTTAATGCAATTTTTTGGATATTTTACCTTAAAATATATTTACCTTTAATTTACTAGATTTGATCAATAAATAATACATAGTAATTTAAGGACATTCTTTACATTCTTTCAACTTAAATTCAAAATAACTCACAAATTCATGCATAACCCTTTTAATTCAGCTCAAAATATCTTTCTTATTGGGTGTCTTTGCCGACCTCTTGTGGAAAAACGATAATATAACATGATATTTCATGACTCTTGCCACTAGATGGCATCTATGTGGAGCAAATGAGCTGTTCACCTGGGTCAGTTTCTCTTCAGAATATATTCAGATACACATGTAGACAATATAAAATACTTTTTTTTCGTAAAGTTTTAGCAATTTTAGTTCGAATTTTGAGCCTTTTTTGGATGTTCTATGTGTACTGAAGCTTTCCTCACATTCCATTCATTCTTAAGCGGGTAAAATTGAGGATTTGTTACTTCAAGTCATTTTCTTTTTTGTGGATTCGTGGTTCAAGTACAACAAAAGTCATAGGGGCCTATCATACACCCGGCGCAATGCGACGCCAGGCAAGTGTTTTTTGCTAGTTTGATCCTGACGCAGTTCTCATTTTCACGTCCAGAGCCACGTTGTTTAAATAGCAAATGCACTCGCGCACATTTGTTCGCTCATGGGCGTGCTGGTCTGAAAACAAGGTGTGTTCAGGGGCATTGTTGGCACGTTGCTATTTTGAGGCAACTGAAAACGACAACGAAAACCTGCTCTAAAGTCAATAAATAGCGCAGTATTTTTTGTGTTATTTAAAGGCCGTGTTAGCAGAGGTTAAATTGGGCCGGAGCGCACTAGAGCGCAGCTCCGCCTCCTCAGGTCCACAACACACCCTGCTGGAGCTCAGCTCCGTCTCCTTCAGCACGAAATATTGTTATTAGACTTTAATTATTGATCATCTCCTGGCAAATACATGCTACATTGAATTATCAGACGTCATAATGCTTTAATCGCTGCTTTCTCTGGTTCAGCACCGCCGCGCCCACAGCCATCAAGGTAAAACTGTCACAATTCAGCCTACCGAAGTTAATGACAAGTTTATGATAATAATATTCAAGTTGTATGTTCAGTGCTGTGCGCGAGTGTCACGATAAAATAAATAATAAAAGCATGATAAGTCACAAAATAATTACTGAATTACTGACAGGATGCTGTGCGCGCGCTCTGAGCGCAACACGGACAAACGGACAAGCACACTAGCCTTGGTCTTCGGTTGCGCGCCTAAACGGCCAAATAAACACAGAAATATATCAAAATGCCAAGTCGAGTATTCACATAAACATAGTAGATGTAAGCACTGTGGGCGTTCACACACACGAAGAGGATTTATACTCATCAGTTGGTCAACCTCACAGTGAAAGCCCTGCACAATTAATTCCATATTGCAACTTATTTATTTATTGTTTGCTGCATAATTGTTTGTTTTTAGTTATGGACCTAATAATTACTTCTGTTGACATTTTATTGAAAAAAAAAGCTTTTTAATAATAATTTTATTTTTATTTTTTTACTGTGGCTCTTTTGGAGAAAAACATTTATCAAAAATGAAAAAAAAATGGCTCTTTGGTCAAAAAAAGTTCCAGACCCTTATCAGGAACACAGACGAAAATGAAAAGACTACAGTCAAAGCTCATCTTTAGGGGGGTATTATCAAATAATCTACTGCCCACTGACATGGTTTTGAAAGCTATTTATTATAATAGCTTATTCAAACTTATTAAAAATGCACATATGTAGATCAGAGAAATCAAAATTTTCTCGGGGGAGCATTTCCCTGAACCCCCCTTACTACCTCAAATTTGGGACCTCACTGATATTAAAAACCCTGCCTATGGCCGTAAGTGAACTGTAAAGTATTTCTCTTTTTTTGAATAACTACTCAACCCTACCTTACACATTAATAATGGGAAAAGAGCTCCTTTGGTGTAAAAACACATTAAGTCTTTTTCCGGCGCGATTTTGAATGACCATTCACCGTAAATAAGGGCTCCCCCTCCCTACAAAAGCCAATTTAACCACTGCGTGTTAGTAATATGTGCCTATAGGTGGGTGCACAACGCGCGTACACTCTGCTCATTAAACACACAGAGATGGGCAGCAGCACACTAACATTTTTGGTAAAACTTTATTTTGATAGTCCACTTTAGACATCCTACTAACTATAAGTAACTTTGCAACTACATGTCAACTAACTGTCATTAGAGTATTTGTAGACTGTCTGATTAATATTTACTAAAACTTTATTTTGTTGGTCCCCCAACAGACATTCTACTGACTATAAGTAACTTGGCAAATACAATTCAACTTATTCTACAAACCCGAACCCTAACACCTAACCATAACCTACCAGTCTACTGACAGTCAACTAATACTCTAATGACCGTTAATTGACATGTAGTTGCAAAGTTACTTATAGTTAGTATAATGTTTAAAGTGGACTATCGAAATAAAGTGTAACCACATTTTTAAATATTAGAAAGAAATTGATTCCTCTCTGGAGGAGCGTTCAGTCTTTCCGCTCACAAATTCCACCCTGTAAATAGCGAATCCGCCATGGCCCGAGCACAACTGGCTTTTAAAGGGAATGGGAGATTGGTTTATTGGTTTATTGCATGTTATGGCTAAAACACACCCATGACTCATTTAATGAGTTAACATATAGTAATGTATGTGTATTGGCGTGCTGTCCGGGGGAGGGCTCTGAGCTCGAAATTTGGCCCAAATCCAGAGTACTCCCTCTCCTTTACTGTGATAGAAACAGCCAAGAGTGTGGCAATGGGGTAGAGGCGGGATGCTGTGAAACTTGTCACGGGACAGAGGTGAGAGACGGCTATATATACTGGCTTTAAAAATAAAATAAAAATGGATTTGGGTCAAAATTATCCAAGGGAAGTTAAACATCATACACGTTAGGAATTCGTGATTGCATGCTGTTACAGAGAGGTGGCTTTCTGTGTGCACACTTGAGCTGTGTGTCAGTCAACGCGAGAACCAACTGCATTTATCACTCTTTAGTGTATATTACTTTACTACTACACAGTTTAAGTGCTACACAGATATATTTACATACAGCAAAATAAACTATAAGTAAAATCTCTAACGATAGACACTTTATACCGTGGTCACGATACATTTAAAACCCATACATTTAAAGCTAACAGTGTGAGCTATCTGAAACTAAATAGAATTAACTATTTAAAAAAAAGATAAGCCCTTCAATAAGTCCCGCCCCTGCTGTTCTTGTCTGTTTCATTTATTTAATAGATGTGAGTTACCTGAGAGAGCGGTGCACAGAGCTGCAAAGGCATTGAGCTTGAGTCTGTTGATCATGTTAAAGCATGGACACATCTCTATGACCATCATTGCTCCACCGGTGAACAGCAGAGCAATGTACAAACACTCAGCTACAATACACAGCCAGAGCACTCCTGAGAGAGAGAGAGAGAGAGAGAGAGAGAGAGAGAGAGAGAGAGAGAGAGAGAGAGAGAGAGAGAGAGAGAGAGAGAGAGAGAGAGAGAGAGAGAGAGAGAGAGAGAGAGAGAGAGAGGATTAGAATGGGAATCTCTTCATGTATTACCTATGACATTGTTGTCTTTTGCTTTTACATTAGCATTTACATTATACCATACATGTTCCTCTCCTCTACTATTGTAGACTTCTTAGAAAAGTACTATATAATTCCAATGTTTGTTCTCAGTAAAAATGAAAAGGGATTAATGACTTTAAAATGTAGCTATTTCCGTCTTAAGTGACAAACACAAAGTTGTTTATGTTTTTGATCATAATTTTTTTTGCCTTTTGGTCCACTCCAAACATGCTTTTTCTTCTTTTTTTGTTGTTGAAAGTCTTCCATATAGTCCGGTGTTACACAAGTAAAATAATGCACCTTTAGGCAACTTTATTCTCAGTTACTGAACAGTGTAACTCATTACAAGTAATCTCTGACCTCTCACGAGTATCTAATTTATGTGTATGGTTTTGCTCATATAAGTAACATGTAACACTTGTTACTTACCCACCTCTTTCATGATCTGGTGCAATCTCAAAAAAGCTCCTACAGTTAAATCCTATAAAGAGAGACAGTTCTGGTAAACATTGGCTTCCGGCTTCAAATGTGCATCAAACAAATGGGTTCATATCCATTAACAATGAACAGGTTTTACAGTATTATAGGATACTGTTAATTTATAAATCATAAATACTATTGTTCATTGTTAATTCATGCTTACTCATTATTCGTGAACTAATTTTCCCTTTCAAAGGTTCATTTGATTCTGTATCAGTAGCTAACGCCAGGAGTGATGATTGCCTGAAGCCTGTTTGGATACTCTGCACCCTCAAAAATAAAGAGTACAAAATTGTACCTGTTAAGGTAAGTGGCCGTCACTGGGGTGATACCCTTAAGGGTACATTTTTGTACCTCTAAGTCAGGCATAGGCAAGTTCGAGAACTGATGTCCTGCAGAGTTTAGCCCCAACCCTACTAAGCCACCACAGTATAAAACTCATGGCTCCCTGCATGCATTGCAGCATTAGGTATGTCACCATTGTTGAGATTCATATGCAGATTCTTGATATCTGTTTGCGCCTAACTATTTTTCCCCTAAAATGTATTTAAAAATCAGAATTCAGAATGTCTGATCTGTGGCAAGAAACTATTGCTGGTGAATATTATTTATTAATATTTTTAGTCAGTAAAGAGTTTAGTCAAACATTTTCTTCATAACAATTTTAGTTTATGGCTTCTTTTGATTTGACAAAAAACACAAACTCACATAAAGAGCCAAGAGTCAAACTGCCCAACGAAACACTGATCACCATAATGGTGACCAAACATTTTCAATAAAACATCTAAACCTCTGTTAATTCTCAATAAGAGCTTCAATAGATGTCTTTCAGGGTTGGAGCCTAACGCTGCAGGACAGCAATTTGCCTTCCCCTGCACTAAGTAGAGGAAAACAATGGTATAATTGTACCCTAAGGACCAATTGTGTACCATTTAAAGGTACAATTATTTGTTTTGTTCCCCAAGGAACAAAATTGTACCTCCACTGTACCTTTTTATTCTGAGAGTGTGTATAGGTGTATGTGATTGAAGTGGTGCGTTGTGCATCTAAACATTTGGTTTGTGTGATTGGTTGCTTATGACTGAGACTGCTTGAAAAACTCTGCCATGTGGTATTTCGGATGATAGCAGTTTAGTTGTGTATTTTTTAACAATAGCTCACTCACACGACAACTTTTTGTGGTTAGGCAATATGATCCGGCCCACTCACAGAAGACTGTGGTGCACAATCTAGTCCAAAGGCACACTGGTACCCACGTCGGTGCATTAAACTAAGGGTGGCAATCAATTTTATACTCCTCATGTCTCCTGTCGTGGTTGGAGACGCTGCAGGCTCTGTCTCTACGACACATTTTCAGTTGACTATGTCGCCTCACATTAGCTCCATCGCAACCTGTGTCTTTGACGAAAGCAGACCGTTCGTATGCCCCATATGACAAGGTACTCCCTTTTTCTACATGCTACAAGACTTTTAGAGTTCATGGTTTGCAGAGCAACTGATGCCTCTCTCCCCATTTAACAAGGTGGAGACTTCTGCCAAATGGTATGGTTCTTTGAACCATAAAATAGGGGTTTATCATCCAATTTCACTGTGGTCCGCTTTGTTTAAATAAAGTGTTCGCTACGATAGCTGCTGGGAGGCTCTCATTTTGGGGCAGGGAGTTCTTCCTTTTGGAGAGAGGAGCCATAGAAGAAGTGTCTCCTTCTCAAAGGGAGCCTGGCTTTTCCAGCCGATACTGGGCCAGATTTACTAACAGCTTGCTCCAGTGCAAACCCTCTTTTCACAAGTTCACACTTACAAATGATTAGATAGAGTAAAAGAGTATGTGTATTTGGCATGTGGACCGAACCCAGAGTACTCCCCCGTATCTCTACACTAATACATTCATATCTTCCGTCCACCCTGAGATGGCATTTTTAGCAACGAAAATAAAGCTTTTTGAAAACACTGCATCGCATTTGCAACAAAGCATTGTAGTGTGGACTGTGAAAACAGAGGTATTTGAAAACGATGACGTAAGTTTAGATGCATATTGAACCCATTGATATTCATGTTAAAACCAGTATTGTGCCTGTTATGTGCAATTCACTTTCACAAAGTTGATCAAATATGTTACTTTGCGCGCTCCTGCAAAGTGAACAGCATCAAGTGAACCTATGAAAAGCAACATCTCCGTTCCCTGAATTGAGAGCGAGATGCTATATAGCTTATTCATTACTGATTTCTTCCTTCATCCAAATCTGAGGAGTGATGGAATGTGTGCTTACTTTGAGGCGCTGGTGACACACGGAAGGCAGTGTCAGCACCATCAACCAATAAACTGTTTCTATACAGGCTTCAGACAATCGTCACTATTATTCCATAGCATGAGCTACTGATGCAGCATCCTGATCCCTACTCAGGGAGCCAAGGTAACGTACATAACCAAAACGTTAATTCAGTGATTCCCAACCCCATCCTGGAGATCCCGAGACCTCAGATGGGTCTGTCAGATAAGAGAAACATCAGAAATGTGCAGTGTTGGGGGGGGGGGGGGGGGGGTCTCCAGAACCAGGGTTGGGAACCACTGCTTTAATTTATACTTTGAAATGGAGGTATTAGTATGTGTGGAATATCAATTTAACATAACCCAAGAAATAATACAAGTCCTGTAAAAGCATTATTCATTGTTATTTCATGTTAGAATTGAACCTTAATGTGATATGTTACCAGAAAAGTATATATCAAGATGAGTTAACATTATAAAGGGGTGTTATTCATTGTTACCTCACGTCAACTATGGCATTAACAATTGTTAAAAATGTATGCCATACGGCAATAATTAATTTATACTAATTTCCTTGTTATTCAGAAAAAATATACAATATATTGCGCTATGGGAATTGAAAGGGCAGGCCTTAAGGTAGCAAATGATGTGCTGTTTCTGTTTTTAAGTAAAATTATCCTCCAAAAGGCTCCAGAAATTGCTCTATTAACCTCATTTCTATAAACATCTCTTCTCAATGGGGATTTTTTGCAGCATCTTTGGAAAGTTATTCACAAATAAACTTTGTCAAACATAGTTTTACTGTAAATTGAGAAAATATCAATGTTTCCATATGGCAATGCCACTATGGAAAAATATGTATTTCCCCATTGGGATTTTTTTATGGATAGTAGCATCAATAATATGATTGCAGTTATTTATTTATTTGAAGTGCTTATTGTAGTAGAGTTGTATTTATGTATAAATAATAAAATCTTCTTTTCAGAAAATTAATACATTTACGGAAAGCGTAGTAGAAAGAGTGCAGCGTCCCAGAATGCAATATTGCATTGCTTCTATCTACTTTTCTAAAGGCAAATCTCTGGTATGTAATGTTTTTTTTATTAGTCCACCTGGAACAAAACGTCTCTGGAAACATTTTATTTGGTCAAGTTCATCCCATTGGAAATTCTGTCATCATTTACATCCAAACCTGTATGATTGTCTTCTCAGGAACAAAAAAGAAGATATTTTGAAGAATGTTGCAACCAATCAAGTCGCCATTTGGTCACCATTGAAATCCAAAAACAAACTAACTAACTAAAAAAATAAATAATAATTTATATTTTTGAGTATAAAATCCTTTTAAACTTACCAAATCAGGTAGCTGTCAACATGGAGATGAGAGTGAGGATGAGTTGGCCATTTTGAGGGTTAAAGGATAGGGATCTTATGTTTGGTTTGCATGAGTTCCAAGTATATAAATCTATAGATTTCTAAAAGAAATGTGCTTATAAACAGCAGAGAAAATCATAATTTTACACCATATAGCAACGTTTCCCTAAGTATACCATAGAGGTTTATGTTAAGAGAAAGAGCTTTTTCACTGTTAGTTCATATTAACTAGTGCATTAAATAAAGTTAACATTTAAGCTATTATTGTTAAGAAATGCGAAGTATATGGACAATTTAACATTAACAAAGATTAATGCTGTATAATGACCATTGCTAATATTAACTAATGCATTTACTAATGTTAACAAATACATCCTTATTGTAAAGTGATACCACATTAATTTCCCCAGAGTCTAGAATAAACTTCTGCGCTGCACTTTAAATGCCAACACCAGTGGAAACCTCCTCCGGCTACACTCTCCTAAGTCCAGCCATGAGAAAGAGTCACTAATTCTGCCTTACCTAGTAAGTCCGTGGTTTGTTCGCAGGAGAACCAGATGCCTGCGTGGAACTTCCTCATGAGGAACTTCTCCTCTCCGGTCTCATAGATGTACTGCACCAGCCGCGTGTCGTTAATGTTGGAGCTGTTAAAGCGGATGCAGTACGTCTGCTTGACTTTCACCGGCCCCATACAGAAAGGCTTGACCACCTTCCTGGTCCCCTCACACCAGTAGCTGGTGGTGACGGCCGAGACCGCCATGGCGAACGCCACATAGTTGAGCGTGAGAGCCAGAGATGCTCTCTGAGCACGCTGTATACCCATAGTGCTCCAGGAGGCACAAGGAGATGAGCAATCCTGGCTTCGAGGTCCTTGCTTCAGACATTCAAACTTTTGTTTTGCAGATGCTTGCGTGTCCCATCGGTGCTTTCTTCTCCCAGATAGACCAACTTGACGGACGCGGAGCTTTCATAAATGACAGCTGGTCTACTTCATGTCTAGCTCTAATGCTTTCAGCCTCTTGTATTTTGCTCTAATTTACCCTACGGCCCACCTCCCCAACCCCAACCCCACCCACAGTTCCCTTCCCCCCTTCCTTTTCACTGTTATCATTTCAAAGGGCAAATTACATGTAAGACCTCGGTTTTGTTCTTCCATCTAAACCCGTAGCTTATTTTTGTGAGCATAGCAATAAAACAGATTATCAATCAGATTATTCTTCAATCTGATGCAGGGCTATCTGCCAAATCTCAGTGGGAATTTCCTCCACTTTCAAGAGCGCCTCAATGAACATGTCAATGAAGTGCAACAGTTTGTTCAACAATGGTTTACAGTAAAGAAGATAAAGATAAATCTGTAACATCTTGGATGCTGCGAAGAAGCTCTTATATCTGTTTGCGCATACAAAAAATCTTGCTTTGTACACACACACACACACACACAAAGCAAATCCTGTCCGATTTGACAGATTAATGTTGGATATTTCATACAAATGTAGGGAATCGGCTGTGGGAAATATGTTTAAGGGCTGACAGATGTCAGCATAAACAGACACTGGACCAAGCCCACAAGGGATTATACTGTGAATTATTATTTAATATTTATCATTCAGGAATTCACTATGTATCCTGGAGAGAATAAAGAGGGTTTTGCCGTTTTATTAAATGCTTGTTGTTATTTACTCACCCTCATGTATTTCATGGTACACAAAATTCGATATTTAGCTAAATGTCCACACTGTTCTTTTGCAATGCTTTCACAATGAAAGCCAATTTGACTGAGGGTCAAACTACAAAAAAAAAGCACATTGAAAGTACCATAAATGTAGTCTATTTCGCTCATGCACTTGTGTTTTGAAGCCATAGCTTTGTGTGAGAAACGGAAGTAATGTGTTTAACATGAACATATGGGTTTGGCATGACATGAGGGTATTTTTTTTTCTTCTTCTTTTAAGTGAACTAATCCCTGTAAGGCATAGATTATCACAAGAGTATTACAATACAGTAGGTTATAATAATTATCCATAAGATTTTTTCCAAAGTCATTTCATATGAACAGGTGAAAAGAGATTGACAAGGATAGATCTCCTAGTTGAGGATAAAGGATGGAAATATAGGAAAAAGGAGGAAATTACTTTTTTTCCCCCGTGTTTTTCAGAGGTGCTGTTGAACCGGAAATGCCAGGACTGGATTAAGGCTCATAATGTCAAAGAACAGTGGAGGATGTTTATGTAATATGGAATCCAGGAATCATTTATCTGTTTCTGGATATGTCATGCTTTGTCACAGAGATATTCATTTTGCAGAATGCAATATTGTATTGTTTCTATCTACTTTTTTTTTTTTGTCCACCTGGAACAAAAAGTCTCTTGAAACATTTTATTTGGTCAAGTTCATCCCAATGAAAATTCTGTCATCGTTTACATCCAAACCTGTATGATTGTCTTCTCAGGAACAAAAAAGAAGGTATTTTGAAGAATGTTGCAACCAATCAAGTCGCCATTTGGTCACCATTGACAAACAAACTAACTAACTAAAATATATATATACATTTTTGAGTGTACAGTAATATCGCTTTAAATTTACCAAATCAGGTAGCTGTCAACATGGAGATGATGCATATTGCACTCTAATCCTTGAAAATCATAAAAACAATAATGCAAAAATTATGTCTTAGACTAAATTAAATATGGGTTTAGTTGCAGCAAGAATTGTACTTACCAGAGTGTGTTTTTTGAGGCGATGTATTGGCCTTTAAAGGAACTGTATGTAAGAAATGTATTTCAATTAATCATAAAATGGCCCTGATATGTCACTAGACATTAAGAAATCATGTTAATTTCAAATACTTATATCACTGACAACAGTTGTCATGCCAAGATATTGTCATTTTAAAAGTGAAGTTGCAGCCCTCAACTGATGTTGATGTTGACATGTTGTGTTTTGGCCTGAAGCGCCACCCTCCGCCTGTCTACCAATCACAAAGTCAGTAGTGTTTCTGCATTCGGGTTGCCAGCTCTGCTCTAGTTACCACAGCTGCAGCTACAAACTTTTTGGATAAACAATGTCTAACTTTACGAAACCTAAACGGCCTCGTTATGAATCAGAAAAACGTCGTGACAGTGTCCGAGATAAAACAAGGATTTGTATAAGAGATGCCTTTGAAAGATGGAGACGGCTGAAAACGGAGAATAATTTGAAGACTGATGCCAACGTTGCTAATTTTCTCCTGGACAGGTAAGGTTCATCTATGTTTGGCTAACTTGTACTTAATGTAACTGGACATTTCAAATATTCATGACAGTCGAGCAAAGTTATGCATGTTCGTGCAAAGTAACGTTAGGTTAGCGCAGATGGAGGAGGTGGGTCATTGAATTGAAAAGGTAATGTTAAGGAATTGTTTGGTAAATAAAAACGGCGAGTCGTCATTGCTAACATTAGTAATGCATTATCAGAGCCCTTTTCTCTGTCATTATGCTGGGACGCTGAGGAAAACAACATTAGCACGCCTATATATGGCAATGTGAAAACGTATTTGAGACTGTAGCCTAACGTTACCTCAGTAAAAATTATTCCTCATTCGTTCTTCGCATATATAGTGGACAAAACATGCTGCAAGTGGACCTGTATGACCATTGCTAATGTTATTTAGCTTTGCTGTAATTTTACTATAGTATTTTTTCATGTGGGAATGTACTGTCACATACGAGCGTTCATATTTACGATTATATTTGGCTAATCGCCATTAGTACATTTTTGCGATTCATAATTACTTCACAAAACATCGCTCTTGAAGCATAAACATAATTAACAGAAAGAAAAAAAACTTACTGTGTACGACACGTCACTTGCCATTGAAAGCTCCTTGTAGCAGCCTATGTTCCTGCTGGATCCTGCAGCCTATCTGGCAACCTCGAGTCAGGGGAGGGGGAGAGGGGATACACCGATCTACAGTAATTTGAAAGTGATTGCAGTACCAGTTTTGGCCACAGTCCTACATACAGCTCCTTTAAGAGTGTGAAACCATAAAAAATCAAAACATCAAAAATAGAGAATGATCCCATTAAAAAGAGACATTTAGAAGCCAAAACTCTCCATTATCCCACTAAGCATATTGCCATGTTAAAGGGAGGGTCTAATGCTATTTCATTCATTCTGAAAGAGTTGGATTCTCGTGCTAAACATGGTCAAAATTTCAAAAAATTAGTTGGACGTATGACAGAGTATTTCTGTGCCAAATACACTCCTTCAGTATTCGAATAAGTTTCAGAAAGTTTTTTTTCGAGTATGGCCCTGTATGACGGCATAAAGGGTGGAATTGCTTGTATGGGCACTTCTCCCGAGCGAGTGCAAGAGCCGCCCATCAACTAACTTCGTTCGGGTTACAGGAGCCGTCAGCAGCGCTGTCATTTTGTTCTTAGACCACGAAATCAACAATGTCACTAAAGAAGTGTGTTTTTGGTTGTGAGGAAAGATAACCTTGTTCAGCTTCCCAAATAACCCAGAGTTAAGGAAACAGTGGATGCAGTTTGTTTTTCCCAGAGCAGCAACGGAGTTCTGCAAGTGTGTGTGTTTGTTCTCGGTCATGAGTGGAAACTGCAGGCGGTGAGTGAAACTGCATCAAATGTGTGTGTTTTGTTGGCAATCGGCGCGTAAGAGCATATAATGTAAACAAGACAAACATATAGAGAATCAAAGGTATCCAGGGATAATGCCATGTTGTATTGTGTGTGTGTGTGTGTGTAGATGTGCTTGTGACTCTTTAGCTCCGCCCACTGCACGAGCTCGGCTGTTTTCTGAAAGAATCGGTACAGCGTATCTGTCTTTTATAAATATAATAAAACTAAAGACTCTTTAGAGATATGAAGGATGCAACACTACTCTATAGACACTCAAGATTAACATGAGATTGGCAGAAACTGTGTGTATTTGTACCCTTTGATATTGATGCATATAAATATAATTCAATGCTGATGAGCATCTTTTTATTATTAAGAAATTGTACAGGTTTACACAAAATGTGAAAAATACGATTCACTAAAATAAGTACTTTAAAAAAGCTAGTATCTGATAATAACATGGCAGAAGTATTCAGTATTTTCTGTAGGGGGTGGCTTTATGTAACAAATAATCCATATGATTACCATTAGATTTCTGATGCTCAACATAAAACAAAAATTACAATAATATTCAACCTACTGAACCTAATATTCACATTTGTATATAGGCAGTCTTCCAGTTAATGCAATATACTGTAGATTTGGGATAAGTAATAAATAAAAAAATTCAGGAATAAATAACACATAGGTGATTTGTCTACAAATCTCATTTAAAAAGGAACTTCAGATGCTTTGAGGATTATCTGCACTGTCATTTGATGAGGGCTATGGCCTTATAGGACATACTGTACATGTCCTACATATACAAACTACATACTCCATTCAATGCCATACATAATAGCGATTGCTCAAACCTTGCTCTCTCCTTGTTACATTCAGTGTTGTTTGTTTAATTTTTAAAATTCTAAACCAGTTTTGTGTATGTTAATGTACATTTCAGAATTAATCCTTCAATATCTGCATGAGGTTAAATGTTAAAGGGCACGAACAGAGATTGTAATCAGGACCACGCTGCCCACTTGATTGTGGTTTTGCTGTAACTTCCTGGAAAAGAGAAGCAAAAGCATGTAATCCTTACCTGCATATCCTCCCATGCCAAACTTAATTGCTTTTTTGTTGTTTATTCTATACTGTAAAAGACAGTATGGGTGTTAGCAACACAAAGAAGAAATATTTCAAGTATTTATGTCAAATGACAAATTAAAAAAGCTGTCTGTAAAACATCAAATGTTTCAGAATCATTTTGAAATCACAATGTCAACATTAGATAATCCTGTTAAATGACTGAATACAGCTGACTACATAAATCAGATTTGACCTCTCTCATGCCAAGAGCGGAGCTCATATGAAAATAAAAAACAGTCCTCATCCCCAAACAAACAAAAAAACCCAAAGGAAACCTATCATCAAACTCTTGAGTATAGGTTATGGTGCTGGATACTTGACTGCTATGGTTTAACCCTCAGAGCCCGACGGCATCGCCCACGACGTCACACGGCACCTCCGATAAATATCTATATTATTTCATTAAACTTTTATCGATTTTCTTACCGTTTTTTCCAGCAGAAAGCTAACGAGCTAGCCATCACGGGGGTGTCTTTGGTGTCTTTGTAGCCTTTACAGAAGGTTTTCTATCCAGCCTGGAACATGTGCATCTTTTTGGAGTTGTTCAGCAATAAATCAAAACGCTTACATCCAAGATTTATCCACTTGATGTCCATAATTTATACATTTTCCGTCATTTTTGCCGCTAGTGCGATGCTAGCTGCCATTTTGGATGAGGGTTTGACCAATGACAGGCTGATCCATCATCCACGTTGGTGTGCGTCATTACGCATGAACCACAGCTCTGTTATTGTGGATGGAGAGAGACGCACGGCTAGTGTTGAGGATAGAGAGAGAGACGCGCTGCAGTTTTTGGTAGTTTTGTTGACAAAGGTTGAGGAAAAAGTTTGAGAAGAAAGTTTGAGGAGAAGTTCCTGATAGGAACTGTTTTGAGGCTTGGCACCAGTAAATATCCAAAATCCAAAGAGGCCAAAAGCGCCTGGACTTTTTTTGGAAAAATGTAAATAGTTTTGGTTCTGTATAAGTTATCATGTTTATTCCTGAGTTCCAGGACTCCAAAGACTTGAACAAACTGTTTTCCAGAGGAAATATGCTTAGCTTTTATTTATTTGTGTGTGTTTTCAATAAATATTTGAGTGATTCAATTTCCGTTTTATGTTTTCATTTGTCTTTATGGTCCCATAACTTATTTTACATTCAGGTGACATCAATGCAACACAAATATACTGAAAGTGCAACTTGTCTTGAAAAAAAAGAGGTGTGTCAATTGTCTGTGCACAACAGGGTTGATGTTTTACAAGCTTTTTTAGTAAATAACACCAGGCGGAAAATTAATTGTAAAAATACCCTTAGGTCTTAAAGGGTTAATAGCTGAGGCTGCACTGTAAAATCCAACACTTTTTAGTTAACTTTACTTAATGTTTTTACTCAATTGTAATCTGCACTATTCACATACTATGCTTTGGTTACTCAGAAAACCCAAGTTGATTGGTTTGAGTGCCATTTTGTCAAACAAAAATAAACATTTTAAGGCGGGGCAATTCTTAAGGCGTGACTACAGGTGAATAGGGATTTTTTTTTAAAATTAGAAGATATCACTGTGAAACTTCTCCAGTTTATTACTGGCATAAACATAAGTAAAAAATGTATTACAAGTTTTGTGTAAATTAATGTTTTAATATGCAAATGAGGCATTATATACTTAAATATACGGTCATTTGCATACATTTCCAAAAACAAAATCTGGAAATTGGAAAGGACCAGGTTTAAAATGATGGGTTCTATTTGTTGACATATTAGATAAGAGGGCTTTTACAGAGGGGATTCTGGATATCTTATTTTGTGCTTTAGTAAATTAGAGAATACTGACAAAAGCTTTAAAAAATCAATGTTCGCCATGTTTTTTTGGAGTAAAAGGACCTATAACTCAGGATAGGAATGATATATCAACCAATCCCTCTGTAAAAGCCTTCAGAATATAGTTGAGTATATGACTGGAAAAGCTGGTGCTTGATGTGTAATGTTGACATATTGTTTATTTTGACATAAAAGCTTACATGTTAAGGGAGCAAACTGTCCCAAAATTGATCACTGCACAAAAATACTTTTTTTTTCGCCTTGATAGACTTTTCACTCATTTTCTCTACTTCTGCAGTTATCTTTCTCTAGCTGCAGGCACTCATTTCCCAAAGTCATCTTGAATGTTGAATTGTCAATACAACTGAATAATTTGAGAGAACATCACATAAGCTGACTTGATTTTCCTAAAATGTTTTAGTTTGAACTCACCATTATGGTAATCAGTGTTCCCTTTGTTTGGGCACTGGGAACTTCATGTATATTATTGAAATTATCTTCCTATTGATACAGTGAAGCAACACAAAAGCACAGTTATTTGGTTTCTAAGGAAGGGAAGTAATAAATACGTTGCTTTTAAAAGGTTACTTCTGACTAAGGGTTCTTTCACTTTACTTACTTACTTTTTTTTTTTTTTTTTAAGTAAATCTAGATTATTTGACCAGAGCAAGTCTGGGCTTCTTCATTGTAACAGCCATAGGGATGTACCCAACCATAGACTGTAAAAAAATACGGACATCAGTTTTGAAGCGTAGAGTAGGGTCGAGCTGGCCGTTGCCATCTTGGCAGCGCGTCATCGTGCGTCACTCCCGGATAACAGAAAAGGGGCAAAGAGACGTGGGCAGAGCTAAGGTGACCCGATGACTAAAAGACAGCAGATAAATGGCTATTCACCTGTCACTCAAAGTGCCCACGCCCTTGATTATGCACAACTTTAAGTTTTATATAATGTAAACAAATGAGTAATAAAAAAATTTACCCCCCTCACAGTTGTCATGAAGGGCAAAATTAGATATATAGACCAAAACCACAATTTGTACCAGACTGTAAACATGTGTTTTTCTGCTCTAAAGTTGGGCATTTTAACATGGGGCTCAATGAGATTCTGCTCCCTTCTGGAGCCTATCCCTAGTGGCCAGTCGATGAATTGCAGTTTAAGTCACTTCCGTATTGGCTTCAAGAGGAGGTTGCCGCTTGTTCCCAACGCACTGACACACATGGCAGTTTACCAGTTAAGATGCGTTAATGAGGCGAGTATTAGATTTGCCTGACATGATATGATGAAATAATCCCTGTGCACGCTCACCACTACTGTCACTGTGTCAAACAGGTTGTAGCCAGTTCTATCTACCATGTTTCTCAGGACTGTATAGTAGTATTATCTTCCATTATTTATTCAACTTCCCGAAGAGTGTAAACACTACATCTATTTTGTGCTTTTAGATTGCTTTTTATTTTTTGAGCAATACTGACTCAACCTATGTCATGCTCAACTTGCTTATTTGAGTGACGGTAAATGGGGGAACAGCAGTGGGAATGGGCAACGGCAGTGCCCCAAAAACATGTATGTCATTGTTTTTGCAATTCCATGTGATATAGTACTGTTAGTGATGGAAAATACAGAAAAGAAACAATGAAAACATTCAAGGAAGAAAGACAACAATGCTTCAGGTGCATTGAATAAAAAAAGAGACTACAGGAGTTTTTAAATCCCAACCGATTGTGAAATCTGGTTGCATCACGCACATAAGGAGAATCTTCACAGATTTTCTTCTTTCAAATCTCAAACCTACACACACTACAAGATTTGAAAATCGTGGCATGTCACGCACTACAAGATATTCTTAAGATTATCATGCCAGATTTAGCACCTCACGTGATCTCTCGGGGAAGCGGATATAAACAAAATGGATACTGTATCGTGGCAAATTGCTGTAGCCATTATATGAGGTGACATTATAAAGGCAGTCGTGTTGTTGCCATAACTAAACCAGTCGTTCCTCCATCTCTGTTGTTCACCGAACCCGCACAGCTGCTTATTGTTTTCGCGTCGCCATTTTAAAAGTCCCATCACCTCTGTCTCCTTGTAGACTTGTTACTTATTGGCTATTGTGGAAGTACTGATGTAATCATACAGATCGGGAGGTTTAAGATTTGATCTGTAAACATCTCAGACTACCAGATAATCTGGGCCAAACATCGGAACTGACTGATGTCCTGGACGGGTTTTATAATGTCGGGAGGGGTAAATCGGGAATAAATCGTTCTGAAACTCCTGTAGTCTGTGCCTAAAAACAGAAAATTTGTATCCGTTTTGGCCGTTCATTTACACAATGACGACGTATTTGGGGACTGAAAACACAAACTTTTGAAAACGGGTTTCAAAGTGTAAATTTTTTTAAAACAATGCTGTTTTTGTCTCTGTGTAAACTACAAAAACATGAATTTGTGAAAATGGTGACGTCATGTGCATGAAAATTATATGTTCAGTCTAGAGGAGCGTAGTGTTTCTTGAATAATACGGCGTTTTGAGTCATTTTCTCTGTGTGATTGGGGAACATTTTGACAGTGTTGTCATATGTACGCGGAAAAATCAAAGGAAAAACGTTTCTGTTTTTAGTATGTCATTACCCTAATGCTAATGCTCTTGATTAAGATGCTGTTTACGTGACAACTAAAAATGGAAAACTTTTTATGCGTTTTGGCCATTCATTTCGTTTTGGAAACCTGAAAATGCAAAGTTTTGAAACCGGGTTTCAAAGTGCACATTTTTAAAATGACCATCTCCATGTAAACGGGAATTTGTGTAAACAGTGACGTTATGTGCATGCGTATTACTTGTTCAGTCTATACCCAGCAAGCAATAGCTGCCATTTCACTGTCTCGGTTAACTAGAGACCCGATATAGTCCGGCTTTGAGTAACCCGCTTCTAGCCAAAATAACCTTGAGTTTGGTTACATGTTGATTTTGCCAAAATAACTTGCGAGATGTATGATATTCCATCATCTAAGGAAAGTCAACAGTGATTACAAGGTGTTTGGTTTCATTTCTTTGACATGTTCATGTTCTAGATGACTTTTAGACTTGTCTTGTTTTAGCCTAGACGTCAAGGTTGGGTTTGGAAGGCTATAAGATGGCTTTTAAAATGCAAAATTGCTTGCTGGATAGGCATGCGTGAGGACTTGACAACCAAAACAAAAATGGCGGAAAACAGGACTATGTTTGTGCTGCTCAAGGTACAGAGTTTAGATAGCAGAGATGCATTATTTACAAATGATAACAATCGCTAACCAATTCTAATTCTGACCTCGTCAACTACTGGCCTGCTGTGCATAATACAGCATTTTAGTTGTTTTTGCGGATCCGTGTGAATGGAGATGGATTTGACAACATTGTCGTATGTACATATGTACGCATAAGTACATCGTTGTCGTGTAAACATACCCTAAAAAACTAAGGATTAAAGCACAGCAGACACACTATCACTAAGATCAGTTTCCCTTTTTTGGCTGGCAGATCTGTCGTCAGTCATAATCTGGTTAGCAGAGCAGTATTGACCTCCAAGACTTGAAGCAACATAAATAGGCGATGTGTGCTAATGAGTTCAGTGAGGTCAGTAGCTCAGGCTGTTCACCATTCAAACAAAAGCCCACCCACTCAGCAAAATCACTCCAGCGCAAGCAAAATAAATTGCATTAAATAACAAAAAAGTAACACTAATCAACATGACAAGTACGACAGGGCTGCAATGTGTTGTAGAAAAAAGTATTCTAATTATAGAAAAGTCATGCCCTCTTGATGCTACTAAAGGAAAGTCTCAGCATTTTCTGCATTTTCTGGGTCTCTTCAGGAAGCACTATTTTCTCTTCAGGGAACACTTCAAAAGCTGCTTGGTTTTCATTTTGTCTTCAGAAATATGAACAATGTGGAGTTTCATGTTATATGAGTATGGTGTGGGTCTCTTCAGGAAGCACTATTTTGGTGCTTTGCAGTGATAAACAATCCACTTGTTAAGTCACTGTTTCTGTCTCCAAACACTCTATCATGCGCCAAAATCAAACAACAAATGGTGCCATAACAAATATGTAAAACATGTAATACTACCAATCATGATCCTAACCTTCATTTCCTTACCAAAATCTCAGATGGCCAGACAGTGATTCATCTTTTATGACTTGTTAAAAATATTGGGGTCAAAGATGCCGTGAGTCCATGTGTAGTCTACAAGGTTTTAAAAAGCATAGCTTAAATGTGCAATATGAATAAATAGAGCTCTTAAACGGCTGTTGAAATTGTTTTTGCAATTACAACGAGTAGAATCTTGGACCCGGAACCAGCATTTCTTAAGTCGTGACTTAACAAGCAGATAGAGAATTTAATCAAGACTACTATGACTATGAATTGAATCAAGACTAACTACTATGTACTTACAAAAAAAAAATAAGTAAAATGTACTTATTGTGTTCATAT
Organism: Gobio occitaniae; assembly: GCA_033150135.1. Lineage (NCBI taxonomy): Eukaryota > Metazoa > Chordata > Actinopteri > Cypriniformes > Gobionidae > Gobio > Gobio occitaniae. The sequence goes on along the minus strand of JARQWZ010001449.1, from coordinate 50,179 downwards.
TGTATTGCGAAACACTTTTGCTGATATTGAAGTGGAATACGGGTAAAGTTAGGGACAGGTGTGGTGGTATGGGTAGGTTTAAAGGTAAAGTTAGGGACAGGTGTGTTGGTGTGGGTAAGTTTAAGGGTAAAGTTATGGACAGGTGTGGTGGTATGGGTAAGTTTAAGGGTAAAGTTAGGGACAGGTGTGGTGGTCTGGGTAAGTTTAAGGGTAAAGTTTGGGACAGGTGTGGTGCTGTGGGTAAGTTTAAGGGTAAAGTTAGGGACAGGTGTGGTGGTTTGGGTAAGTTTAAGGGTAAAGTTAGGGACAGGTGTGTTGCTGTGGGTAAGTTTAAGGGTAAAGTTAGGGACAGGTGTGGTGGTATGGGTAAGTTTAAGGGTAAAGTTAGGGACAGGTGTGTTGGTGTGGGTTAGTTTAAGGGTAAAGTTAGGGACAGGTGTGGTGGTATGGGTAAGTTTAAGGGTAAAGTTAGGGACAGGTGTGGTGGTGTGGGTAAGTTTAAGGGTAAAGTTAGGGACTGGTGTGGTGGTATGTTAGTACATAGTAGTTAAGGCCACCTAATATAAAGTGGGTCCATTTTTATTATGTCCCATGTGTTTGACCTAGGATTGTTGCATTTTCTGTACCCACACCACCACACCTGTCCCTAACTTTACCCATATCCCACCTCAATGTCAGCAAAAGTGTTTTGCAATACAATATGAATACAATAAGTACATTTTACTTATATTTTTATGTAAGTACATAGTAGATAAGGCCATTTAAGCTATGCTTTTTAAAACCTTGTAGACTACACATGGAGTCACGGCATCCTTGACACCAATATTTTTCATAAAAAAAAAAATCATAAAATATGAATCACTCTCTTGCCATCTGAGATTTTGGTAAGGAAATGAAGGTTAGGATCATGATTTGGTAGTATTACAGCACACAAGTGTGTATTGGCACCATTTGTTGTTTAATTTTGGCGCATGATAGAGTGTTTGGAGACAGAAACATTAACTTAACAAGCGGATTGTTTATAACTGCAAAGCACCAAAATAGTGTTTCCTGAAGAGACCCACACCATACTCATATAACACGAAACTCCACATTGTTCATATTTCTGAAGACAAAATGAAAACCAAGCAGCTTTTGCAGTGTTCCCCCATTCATAAATGCACCTCCAGGATGCTTACACAATTACAGTAACACAACCCTACCTAGTCCAATTAGTGTAACAGCATATAGTCTTGTAAGCTGGTGGGTCTTATTGAAAAATGAACCCCCATTTAGAGTCCCAAAACCCCATGTAGAAACTGACTCTGAGCAAAGGCAGCCATGTTGCTCATCACACCTGATGACAGGTTATTCAATAGCAAAGTACAGAGTTTTGTTTACCATCCTTGTTTTGATAGACCACGTTGTAAAGGAGCAAATCAACATAATGCAGCACTCATCAGAAGTGGTGTGACGTAACTAACTAATCTTTCAGAAAGCCTGTCTGGATTTAAATAGAGATATACATAATCCCATTCAGCACTTAGAGGAGTTGTCAGGGGGAGCCAAGCCCAAAGAGGGGCCAACGCCAGCACTCAGCACAACGCTATCCCGTTATTCTGGTCGGAGAAAGGAACGGAGAAAGAAGAGAGAGCGTGAGACAAGAAGGTAAGCGAGGAGGGTGGGTGAAAGCAAGAAAACACTCAGCAAATCCATCCCTTTTACTCGTGTACATCTTGGGAATATGGGGAACACCAAGAGTGGTGCTTTGTCCAAAGAGATTCTGGAGGATCTGAAGTTGAACACCAAATACTCAGAGGAAGAGCTCTGCACGTGGTATTCAAGCTTCCTTAAAGAGTGTCCCACTGGACGGATCACCAAAGAACAGTTTGAGGGCATCTACGCCAGTTTCTTCCCAGATGCCGATCCTACCGCCTATGCTAGGCATGTCTTCCGCAGCTTTGACACCAACGCCGATGGCACCTTGGATTTTAAGGAGTACATTGTGGCGCTACACCTCACCTCGTCAGGCAAGACCACGCGCAAACTCGAATGGGCGTTTGCTTTGTATGATGTAGACGGCAATGGGACCATCAGTAAAAACGAGGTGCAGGAGATTGTACGGGTGAGTATCGATCATAATTGGATTCAACATTCAAGAATTCTTAATTAATTTGCTGTTGATTGAGTATGGGAAGTGTGCAAGACTTAGGGGTTTGTTTGCAGCCATTGCTCGTGGCATTTAGTTGTAGTATGTAGGTAACAGTCCAACAGTTGTGACCAGATGGCTCAAGAAGCTCAGGATAGATTACACCAGTGATAATACAAGTCTCAGTCACTTATCCAATGCCAGTAGTTGTCAATGTGTCAGTGATTGTTTTTATGTTAAAAGCGACAGAATTTTTAATATTTTGTATTCTCCTGGGAACAGTCAATATTCAACATGATTCCGGGCGAAGACCAGAAAACCCTTCCGGATGATGAAAACACGCCAGAAAAGCGAGCAGACAAGATTTGGACCTTTTTCGGAAAGAAAGATGATGGTAATAACTCATACAATGTGCTATTGCTCTAGAATACATGAATCATGCCGAGTGCTCATAATCCATGCGGTTTCACAATGTCTCATTGTCTTCACAGATAAGATCGAAGAAGGGGAATTCATTCAGGGTGTCATGCAAAACAAAGACATCTTGAGGTTGATACAATTCGACGAGCCAAAGAAGATTCAGGAAAAACTCAAGGAAAAGAAGCATTAATGACCACATTACCATGAGACTGATCGGAGCTTCATTTCTATTCATTTGACACCAAACCTACACGACCCAGACTGCTTCTCCAGGTCACATTCTGGACGCATCCAGATACGCTATCCATAAACACGTCAGAGCCATGAACCAGACAAACCTAGCTTTTCTTATAATACACACAAGACTTCTGTTCTGGACCACCACCTCTACATGAGAGGCCTCTGAAGTCATTGCTATTTCCATTGTTTTTGAGTCATTGCTATTTCCACTGTTTTTGAGTCCAATCAATAAGAGCAATTAGGCTCATGTTAACAGCCCAACTCTAGCGTACGCAATCCTCTTAGGATCTGAAGGTCGGGTAAGACAAATCCGCAGGGTCCAGTGGCTCTCCTCTTTTAGATCCCTTCAGGGTTAAGGTGGTTTAAGCGCTCAACATGCATTCATCAGAATCTGTTTCGCAGACGAATGGGTCATTTTTATAGAACATATTTCTTGTACTGTATTTTTTTAGGATTTGCAATGATGGTGACTAGTATTTTAGAGAATTTTTACATGAAAAAAATTGAAATACATATTTACATATTCCATATCATTACTGATCAATCCACCAATGCCAATTAGCCATATACAAACTCTGGGTAACACTTTATTTTACAGTGTCCTTGTTACATATGTGACATGTTACTGTAGTAATAACAGTAAATTAGGCATAATTACAAGCTACTAACCCTAAACCAAACATGGTGTTACATGCCAGTCACAATTGACTGCGTGGTTTCTGTCCATGTATTTGTAATATAATATAGCAGCCTGGTGTTTTAGATAAGTACAAACGTTAACATATGTTGTTCATGTTATTTTTTTCAGAACACTTCAATATACTGTATATAATTATACTTTGAGATGATTTTCATTGCAAATAATTGGTAATATCATGTAACCACCATTTGTTGTCAATGACCTACTTTTGTACATGACATTATTACACAAAACAAAGCTGTTTTAAAATGGATACTGATTGAATTCGGAGTGAGATTAGAGTCTCCAAACATGTACAGACTTCAAACTTGAATACTAGAACGGGCTCTCACCCCAAGTGTATCTTCACCATGTTGACGCTGCTTACAGCCAAAGCTCTAAGGACAAGCCTGAAACGCAGGGGCTTACCTCTTTCTTTTCTTAAAGCCGTCTTTGGCTCTGGCTAATGCATGGCCTGGTTTCAACACTAGGACACCGAGCTGCAAAACAATGGCCAGAGCTCCGCAACATGGTTGCTTTTGACTCAATGGAAAACAGGTTGAATGGTCACATGCAAAAACACAGAGGAGCATTATTAGTTGTAGAGTTGCATTAAACTCTAATCACCTGGTTTTTGGTTTGGTCTGCCATTGTTTTGAACCAGCGGGTCAAGGTATGGCTGGTTAGCTGGAGCAGTCAGCCTCTCCACAGCATTTTTCTCCATTGACGGCTGTTCAAAAGTTGGCATGCATTCTGAAGTAATACAATTTAGCATTATGTTATAGCAGATGTTTCTTTAGTGAACAATTATATGGATAGGTCAAGTTACTGGCTCAAAAATAAACTAAACTAATGTAAAATATGGAACTGAAGGCCCATAAAAGCAAAGATGGCACCATGTGCCAGACATGCAACATTGAGCAAATGCTACATGCTAATGTTGCTCAAAAGAAGAAGCATCAGTGGTGATAAACAATTAGAGTTCTTTTTATTATTATTATAATAATAGACAATGTAGTGATTTTCTGGGCAAATTCAACATAAACATCATATCTTCATAAACATGTTGATAAATGAATTTTATCAATGAAGACTATTAAGTTGAGAGCAAATAAATCAACATTTACAATATTATATTTATATATAAAAGATCTAGTTTGGAACACAGACATTCAACTGAACAGTTTTTCAGAATACACATAATGCACACCATTGACATCAATTTTTTCAACACGATTTCTGCAACATGTAGTTCTAGATTAGCTTGGGCAATGCAGAACAGTAAAACTTGTTACATGCTAAATGTAAACCAGTCATACCCTATGTTAGGTGAAAGTATTGTAAGTAACTTGCTATAAACGTAATAATAAAAGTAAACAATAACCTGAATGCGTTACCTTTCATGGTACAGCATTTTTTTTACTTGTCCATTTTAGATGTACTTTCACATTATCGGACATGCTTGTTTGCTTGTATGTTCTTAGCTGAGCACATGAAATCCAATTATATTCCCATCATGTATTCCTGATGCGCATGCATATTTGTGAGTTTATCTCAGGCAGTAAGTCCTATATACCTTGCAGTTTTTTTTACCGGGCTGCTGCTATGTTTTTTATCTAACTCTAACCACTAATGTATTTCTTGCCATATTGACCAATAGTAAAAATAAATACAAATCTGATAGGAATTTGAACGAAAGCACAGATATTTTCCTTTTCCCAAAAGTGTGCTTTGACCTCCTGTGCTATATAAATATATCAAATTTCTCAATATTACTGTATAAAGTTTGAAAATTGAAATGTGTCATATATCTTCCAGTATTAGAGCTGTACGGTTTGAATAGTGTGATGATTAGCTGCCTATGACAATGTGCATTCAGCAGAAAACTGTGGCATCCATCAGTCAAATGTTTAAGTATCAGTTAAAACATATTCTGACAAAGACTACAGAGAGACGAGTAGAATGAGCCTGACAACAATTACGGACAAAAAAACGCCACGCACATATTTACAGTTATGTACAAACACTTAACAGAATAGATTGTGAACATTCCAAGGCAATTTACCTTTAGGCACTAAAAGGTGTACATTATAACTCAAATCATTATAATTCACATCGGATCCACCTTTGATTGACTCCGGGATTCTACAGCCAAACCATATAATTTCACCATTAAGAAACAGTATCGTCTAGTGTAACTTGCAGAAGAAATGTGGATGCCATCCGAGTAAAACTGGCTGCATAAGAGGATTTCTTGGCTTCAACCGGGAAGAATTATATGACTTTGCTATCGAGTCCTGGCTAGTTCACACATCTTCCATGAACACAATCAATGGACTAACCAGCACCACTCAAATTACACATCTATTTTTCCATTAACCATACAAGAACTACTCCTACATTTGGACAAAACATGCTTTTCTGTAAAATAAATCTGCAAAAATATGAAAATATATCAATTCCATACTTCGACAATGCAACCTGACCCCTCTTTCATAAGGAAGGCTGTAGATTTGCCAGCAGTTTATGTGTAGTTTGTGAAAATAGCATTAAAAACTTTCCATTGCATTCCTTGTTGCAAAAAAAACACTTTTTTTTTCCCTTAATACAATAAAGATTTAACAATATAACCATTGAACGATGATATGCTTTAGCTTTCCCCCCCCCCCCATAACTTTGATGTTGGTTATTTCTGCTTATTTCTGTTTTTGATGTCTTTGAACACCTGTATGGCATCCAGAAGCTGTCTGTTCAGACTGAAACAATCATCATAATGTTAAGCTGCGTTCACACCGCCAGCGAAGCGCAGCGACATGATCCGATTCATTTCAATGGACAGCTGGCGATTTCCGACAACACGAGCAACAGTGACCATTGGCGACAGGATGTAAGCGTGTACAGCGATGTGACAAAGGCCCTGTTTACACTTAGTATTAAGATCTGTTTTGGTCGATCGGATCACAAGTAGACGAGGGAGACACATTCCCGTCTACATCTGGTGTTTTAATTTGTCTCTTTTGTCCACTTTCAACCACTTCTGTCCTGATTTCTTCAAGGAGAGGGTCTATAGGCGGGTAAATGTATAGACTTTTTCAGATTTTTCCATCTAATGGATGAAATAAGCTCACACAATTTAAATATGAACGTGCCCGGAGACGACTGAAAAACACACGGAGCTTTCCTGCTTTCACAGCCACAAGACCAGCCGAACGCTGTGAGTGTGTGTTAGAAATCAGGAATTGAGGGTGAACATTGTGCTTGATACGTTTTCATCTTCAAACTAAACTTGGGTATCCAGCCGACAAAGTTTAAATCCTGTATGGCTTGTGCGCGTCCCATAATGTTTACACATCTTTACTTGTCTTTTAGTGGCTGCATTTTGACAATTTGAGCATTTACACTAGGAAATCAATCTGGTCAAATGCGTTCTACTGCCTGTAGTTGAGTCGGGGGCCCCCGGGGACTTGTAATCTCAAGGTGCCACGACCTTTTGTGCCCGAACGGGGGCGATTCGAAAATTTAGCAGGTAATCGGACAAATAACAGGTCCGTGGAACGGGGCATGGCCACCCCGCCCACCCAAGGATTGGACCAATGGAAAGACACGAAAATAAAAGAATAGTAGGTAATCAGGCAAATATTAGGTTAGTGGGACAGTGACCACACCCTTGACTGACCACTCCACAAGACCTATAGTCAAACGGACAAATAACAGCGTGACGGGCAGCGTTCAATGAAGACACCATTCATTTAATAGGAGATCGGTCGGATAATAGGCATTTGGGAATGACTTACCCCTTTTACCTGTGTAGCGATGGCAAGTGGACATTTAACGGGTTCATGGACGGGGGGGGGGGACCTTTTAGCCCAGTGTCGCCCCCTATGGGTGTCCGTACGGCTGTTATCCCTGGGACATCAAGCTGTGGTCAGCGGAGGCCAGGTTATCGAAAAACGTCAGCATGACCGGTATATAACAGATGAACAAGACCCAAATCCACCCTACGGTCCCTTCGTGTAATTATCTGCCCATTGGACATTTAAACCCATGGGCTTTTTCCCGTGAACCCGTTATTTGGACTACCTCTGGAAGTGGTCGAAAATTGACATGCTCAAAACGTTTTAGACCCGGTTTACACCTGTATTTAGCATCGTCCACTTGTGATCTGATTGACCAAAATAATACCAAGTGTAAACAGAACCAAAGCTAAGATATGTTTAACTTTATGCAAATGAACAGTGACTTTCGGGGGTGACAGTCATTGGAGAGCACGTGATCCGTCACTACATCCTGTTTATTCTTTTCCCGCCAAAATGTTTGTTTTTGGCGGGAAGAAAACGGGTGCGTAAAAAATAAAAAAACGGAAAATGTACTGGTGATTTTCTGCCAGGACATTATCCAGTAATTTTACGCAAATTTCCGTTAACTCTTAAAACACAAACTAATGCAATGTTTAATTCAAAATACAGGTAAAACACCTGTATAAAACCAATACGCAAAATTCCTTCATATTTATATAGTACATTGTACCCTATTTTTACAGACCTATTGTACCCTATTTTTTTACCGTGTACAACATGGTATTAACAGCACCGTCCTGCCGACCATGCTCAATGGGGCGAGACCTGGTCGCTGACCGCGGTAGACAGGCAGAAGCTGGCAGTGACCGAACGCGCCCTCGAGCGGCGGATGGTCGGCGTCAAGAGGACGGATCACATCAGCAACGAACTACTGAGGAAGGTCAAGGGCAAGGTCAATGATGCCGCCAACCAGGCCGAATAGGCCAATAAGCACTAAGCCGGACACGTGGCCAGGACGTCGGACGGGCTATGGACGCGGGCCATGACCGAATGGCTGCCTCTCGACATCAAAAGACCGCTCGGCCGCCCCACAACCCGATGGCGGGACTCGCTCAGACAAGACATCGGCAGAGACTGGATGGATTTCGGTCTGGTCAGGGACCGAAAAGCCTGGCGAAGTTGTTGTGGACTGAAATACAGACCGATTGAAAGACAACATGGAATAACATCCGTGAATGTAATTCATAAAGGCTAGGCAACCATTATGAACGGCCATTTGAGACCTCACCGCCAGCCACTGGCGACAGTGGCAGTGAAAACGCAGCTTTAGACCCACACTTCAGTCCAGGCATCTATAAATATCCACAACTAGCTGTGTAGTTCAATGTGCGTACACTATCACTTCAACACCAAAAAGATATTTAAAAAAAAATTGATTAGATGAAATGTGTTTAACAGGCATCCACCTTGAATTAAACAAACAGGTGGTTTACTTTGCAGTATTTTTTCAGATCTTTATCAACGGAGGCCTTGACTATTTCCTTCATGGTAATGTAATAGACATACTGGGAAGTCTTAAGTAGCATCTTAAAGGACATGCAGGATTATATGGATGGCTACTCAATATCTTAATGCGTCTGCTGTCCTTTTCTGCCCCTCATTCCACGACATTAAGAAAATCTTCTATAAAGCTTTGATTTTGTAATTATCTAATATCTTCAGTGGAAATCCACAAAACAAGCAGTGCTTCAAGGGGTGATACCTGTATGGCTTTGGCTGAGAGGTTGAAGTACTCAGGTAGACAGGCATGCAGGTAGATTCATATAGAATAACATGTGTGTGTATGTGTGTATGTGTATGTGTGTGTGTGTGTGTGTGTGTGGTCGGTCTAGATGTCCATGTCCACAGGTCTCAGATCTCCTGTCTTGTGTTCCTTTACCCAGAGCTCTCTGTCTTTGGCTGGGTCCACACTCTGCAGGAGCTGGTCCACTGGCTCCAACGTCTAAGAAACAAGAGCAATCAAAAAAGGTCTAAGATGTTTGCTACCAAGTACACTGCTAAAAAATTTACACTACAAAAGTTTGGGGTCAGGAAGAATTAAAAAAAGAAAAGAAATTAATACTTTTAATCATCAAGGACACATTAAATAGATTAAAAAAAAATGGCAGTAAAGACATTTATAATGTTACAATATGTTTCAATTTCAAATAAATGCTGTTCTTTCTGTTCATCAAAGAGAATGATTTCTGAAGGATCATGTGAGTTATGATGCTGAAAATTCAACTTTGCCATCACAGACATAAATGACAGAAAACAGCTATTTTAAATTGTAATAATATTTCACAATATTGAAATTTTTACTGTTTTTCTTTATCAAATGAATGAAGCCTTCATGACCACAAGAGACTTCTTTCAAAAACATCTTATTGACCCCAAACTTTTGAATGGTAGTGTACTGTATGTGGTCATGTGGTAATTTAAAATGAATTGTACATTCAACATTCATAATTCATACATTCAAAATGTTTTGGGATTGAAATGAAAATTGTGCAGCGATGTTCATTTTAGGGCCCGTTTACACATACCTTGTTTGGTCCGAATTTTCGGACTTTTCAGTTTGGTCCGAATCAAAATTACATGTGTGAAACCTCCCCGTGACCAAACAGACAAAATTTGGTCAGACGAAAAGAGGTAGTCTCGGTCCGGATCAAACTGAACAAAGGTTTGGTTCGTTTCTAGCGTGAAAGCATTTTCTGTATGGTTCGGACTGTCAGACCATTTACAAGAAGTTCCTGTTTATGTTTAAATATTATTTCATCTCGGCTATATTGATTATGAAAAGTGTAAAGATGCGCAATATGTCAGAAGACAGAAGGTCAGAAATGATTTCGACCACTTCATTAAGTTTTGTTTTGTAGAAAGCCTTTCTTTAAAGTGAATTCCGTTTTGTATAAATGATATCTTAATTTTAATCAATGTTTCATCAGCCAATTGCCTGGATTTAATAAATAAGAAGCAAATAGGCTATTGCAGACAACAATCGTGACACTTGCATTGCTCTTGAACATGTCTCATTAATAAAGCGAAACTCAGCACTTGCCTCACAGACATGAGAAATATGTGTATAGAAAGCTTGAATTGTCCACTTTTAAACTAAACAATTCTAATCGAAAAGAAATAGTCAAGCAATGCGCACTGTTCACTAGTGGCAATGATATGCGTCTGTTCATTCATTCTTGTCAAAGTTACCCACCGAATTTTCCACGCTGACGTCAGACGCATGACGTTACAAACCGATCAATGTCAAGATGCAGCCCACATAGATGATGAGTGTGTCATGTTAAGTTCTTTAGTGCGCTCGCATAATTGCAATGTGAAACCAAACCAAAATTAACCGAATGTATAAAATGTATCAAAACATAAACTTCGGTTTGGACCTTGGTGCGGACTTTTAGGTGTGAAAACGCCCTTAGTTGTATTATACTTTTATTAATGTTTTGAAATAGGTATTAATGTTTTTGTTTAATTTTAGGTCTTTTCGTTACGTGCTTTTGTCATTTTATTATTATAATTTTTTTTAAATATTGCTATTTAGGTTTAATTTATTTATATTTCAGTTTTAGTTTTTATTTATGTCTTGTAGTGCTTTAAATAAGTTTATTGCCAAGGTAACATTTCTAAATTTTTTAACTAATATTTATATTTTGCTTTATTTTGTGGTATTAATAATTTATTATTATTTTACATTTGTAAAACCTAAAAAAAAGTATAAATGTAATGTCTTTCCACTAGCCAGAGAAAGACTTCCAATATGCTCACTCAAACATAACTTGTTTTTTTAAGAGGTTTATGTCTGTTCTGGCCGCTTCATGAAGTGTTACAGAAAACATGTCATTTCAGGCTGAGATCCTGCTTGAGATCCATCTGTTGAAACATACTCAGATTGATGGTAAGTGTTACTCTGTTTGTACGGGCTTGTGAAGTTGAGAGCGCTGGCAGCTAGTCCTCTGTGAAGGCGGCAGTTTTCTCTAACACACCCCAAGGGCTCTGGAGCAGGTGTTTACACTCTGATTTGCCCTGAAACACGAGCTGTGTGTATTTACAATGTGTCTAGCTTGCATTAACCTATACTTCAGAAAAATCGTAATGTAACCGAAATCCACACATACAACATAATCTTAACAGGCAGACAGAAAAAAGTATTTGAATTTACAAGAGCTGCTTCCTGAGTTAGCTTGTATACTAATGCCAATTGTTTCCATTTAATGCTATATTTTTATTGTGTTGCTTTGCTGGGGTTCACTTATGTATGTCACTCTATGTGAAGCACTTTGAGTACCCAGAAAAGCGCTATATAAATGTTACAAAATATCATTATTATTAATTGCTTTGAAGAATTTTAGAAGGACCTGTAGATGGTAAAACTTAAGTTTGTATTTATTTACTTTTTATTTTTTAATTTCAAAGATGCAAAAACATTTAAAAACACGTAAAAATCAATGTCTTTGCTTTATATACAACCCATTCTCACTCCCAAGGCGTCAAAATCTGAAGCATGATCAAGTGCCTTCCGCGTCACAATGAAGACGCTAAAGGCACCCCTAAGCATCACTATATCGACGCACAGGTGCTCCATTGATTTACATTTTTTTGCCCAATGTGTCAAATCAAGACGCATTTAATTCTTTGCATTTGTAAAAGCAGACATGATTTTATGAATATTTATATGCTACTTTTATATTTTGGAGCAACTAACCCCACTACTACCCTAAACCTACACACTTCTCAACAATATAAAACACGTAACAGGCAAATAAAAGCACAGTCACATGTATTTATTGAAAAAACTGACCAAAAACAGTATAAAATTATTAACTAATATTATTAATTATTAAAGGTCCCATGGCATGAAATTTTCATTTTATGAGGTATTTCAACATTAATATGAGTTCCCCTAGCCTGAATATTGTCCCCAAGTGGATAGAAATGTTGATCGGTGTAAAACCGAGTTCTGGCTGTCTTTCTCTGCCTTTGAGAAAATGACAGGCCAGACGAGCCAATCCTGAAGTCTCCTGGTTTGACATCCAAGCAGGAACGGTTTCCTCCCTTTCCTCCACCCAGAGAATCTGGCACACCCATGCAAACGCTCGAGAGATCAGTGAACGCTGGCAGTTTCTCAGTGTTTGGATGTACAAATGAAAACAGAAGTCTTTTTTCAGTTCCTTCTGATCTGTGATCAGTGATTTCTTATGTGTAGCTAATTATTTATTATTCGTGCACACACTGCGGCTTCTCTCTCTCCCGACAGAGCGGTGTTTTCGTGTTTTCTATCTTGTGAGTCAGTGTTTTTGTACGTCCTCGTCGCGTCTATCTGTTCTTAAATGTGCATACAGTCATGAGTTTCTGCTCAACATCGGCAGAGCCACATCTTTAGAGATAAACCTCACGCACACTGAAGCTCGGCCTTCAACATCCCCGACCCCCAGTAATGCATCTGGCCCACAGCGGAGGCACCAAACGCGGCGCGAGATTAAGCAGAAGGGGGGTAAGCGTGAGGGTATCCGGCTAGGCTAGGCAGCTTTCCCCACAATAAACTGGATTACATTCGATTACTGCTGTTGTGTCTCTGTTTGCGCCGTGTAAGTTACTCAATGCGCGTCACTGACGCTTTTCATATGATTGGAACATATCTAGAAATAATGCTTTAATCAAACTTACTAACTCGTTCATCTCGCTGTAATGGTTCATTGCATGTGTTACAAAGTTGGTAATAATGATGAAGACGGACTCGGCGTGACTGGGACTCGTGTTTATTCAGAACTCTCAGATACAAACACAATAAACTCGCGCTGACAGACAGCGCTCTCACAACTCAGTAGTTACTATAAATAACTTTGTTAGCAATCGCTCCGTCTCCGTGATGTCCGGTTTCGCGACCGAATCATTCTTTTGAATCAGTTCTTTTTAGTGAACCGAACCAGTTCACCAAATTGGACTGAATCGCTCTAAACGGTTCGCGTCTCGAGTCATCGCTGATCCATAATTTACTAAAGTTACTAACTTTCTGACATGAGTGACAGCCCCTCCGACTAGAAATAAACGAATAACCTGAAGTATATTCTAGTAACTACAACAGATCACCCTGAACTGAGACATGCTGAGAGAACTGATGAGAAGTGAACTCAGGTCCATCCGTCTCTCTGCCAGCCGCTCGTGCGTCGTAGACCTCGTTAAACCACGCCCCCTCTGCTCATTTCAAATGCAAAGATGTCAGCCAATCACAACAGTGGCACAACAGTGGGCGTTTTTACTGAAGTCTCACAGCAGACACGCCTCTTGAAACAGGGCATTCAGCCACAGGGCAAACAGCAGTATAGAAAAAATGCCTTTTATTTCTAAATTATGACATTTTATGATGTAAAAATCATACTAATAATATAAGTACACCTCAGGAAACACTATAAAATAATAGAAAAATGCCATGCCATGGGACCTTTAACAAAATCGCATCTACCAGGTCTAGTTGGACACTTGAACATTTTGAATCCATTCGCGCGTCCACAGTATAAATCGAGCGTTTGAAGCAAAATATACGCGAGTTCAAGGCGCTCCAGGAGAAATATGTCATAAAACACCACTCTGCCTCTTTTCATTTTCATTAAAAATATATATTAAACATTAATAGCCACACAAAGGTCAAATATCCTTAAAAAATTCAGTTATAAAACTTCTCTTTGCCCTCAGTCAAAACGATTTGGCAGACAACAAATTGTAGATTCATGACACCAAAAATCGCCCGTTAGATCCACACAAGACAAACCACTACAGGACATCAAACGTCAGAAGGACTGGCCGAGGAAAGACTGCTCTCGCCGGGGTTAATGAGCGCTGAGCGCCCGGTGATCGCCTGGATCTCACAACTCCAAAAACACAAGATAATTTTTTTAAATAGGCGCTCTCTTTATAAATAAACCACAGAATTGAGCTTTAAACAACTACATTCTCACATGAAAAAGTCTTAAAACTACATTTTGTAACACAATAGTAGTATTTTTTAATTATGCAGGGTTTCTCATCACGTCACTTTACCACGTGACAGCAGCAAGCAGGCTCCTGATTGGTTAACGCGGCGCGAATTGATGCCAAAGTTCAGATTCAGATCACGTCAGACGCGAATTCACTTCAAACGCATGAATGCACAAAAAGCACCACTCGCACATAACGTGTGTATTGCGCAAGACGCTCAATTCGCATCCAGTTTGCGCGAATAACGAATGAGGCGGAATTGCGTCCATCGCGCCGCACAAAACGCGTCTATCGTGCCGCAGGACCTCCAGTTCCTTTCCATTGACTTAACATTGAAATCACTCGCTCCTGATGCTCTATTCACGTTTGGTGTGAATGCAGCATAAGACTTTTGTTCATCTTCAGAACACAAATGAAGATCTTTTTAATGAAATCTGAGAGCTTTCTGTTCCTCCAGTGACAGTCTACGCAACTACCACTTTCAAGCCCCAGAAAGGCAGTGAAAACATAATTTAAGTAATCCATGAGACTCCCGTTAATTCTCATTTGTATGAAAAAAGGTGATACATTATGCTTTGCGCAAACAAAGCACTCATTACATTGAGGTTGAAGCACTGTAGTCACATGGATTACTTTAATGGTGTCTTTACTGTCGGACTTGAAAGTGAAAGTTGCGTAGACTGTCAATGGAGGAACAGAAACATCTCGGAAATCTTCATTTGTATTCTGAAGATGAACGACATGAGGGTGAGTAAATAATGACAATTTATTTTTTGGGGGGAACTATCCCTTTAAAACAGCAAAGGATGTTTTCTGGATGTCAAATGTTTGACCATGTTGATAGTTACTGTATTGATCTACACGTCTGTACTTTTGTGTGTGAACTTGAGGAGAATGTACTTATACATCCACTAAAAATTCTTTCCCCGCGGGTGTGTTTAAAAAAAAGTTGGCATCCACCACCAGGGTTTTTCATCATTTTCACAAAAATTGTATGCCCATAGAATATTTTGTTGTATGAATATCTGAGCATGCAATATATCAAAAGAGCAGACCCTCTGCTTTTTTTTAGTTGAGTAAATGACATTCAGCATAAATATCTCTGAAAAGTACAATTATTTCTGAAATTATAAGCTTATAAGCCGAGCACATGATAAAGCTCATGTAATGAGATTTTCTGATCATATGAAAGATCATTTGAAAACTGCTTTAATGAAATTCAAATGCACTACAGATAGCTGCAGATATTATCTGGATATGAAACTTGGGTTATGAAACGGGGTTTAGCTGAGATGTGTATACCCTGAAGAACATACTGTTACTCACACTTTGGTTGAACATGTCGGTCTCATGCCGCAGCGTGGTGTACTGACGCAGATGCTGCTGGATCATCTCTACCCGCTCCACCTCCAACCTCTCCAACTCCTTCAGAGTACAGAGATAGTTATAGTGAAGATATATAATTCAGAAGCCACAGGTCAGAGAAAACTCAACCTCTTTTTTCTAATTTTGCATTCAATTGCTGAATTCCCAGTAAAGAACTACACCATACACTACATAAGCAGATGATTTGTTTCCTCACTGCCCTATCAAGCAATGACTTTGTAGGAAATGTTTGCACATGAAGGTGGCTCACAAAACTGATTTCGAACAGACTTTACAGTGTACCAATATGTACCATTTAGGTACTAATATGTACACTTTTGGTACCAATATGTACCATTTAGGTTACACTTTTGGTAACAATTTCGATAACAATTTTGGTTCCTGGCCCAAGGCCCGTTACTGGGGGCACCGTGTCAGTGAGTATCTCTGACCACGGATGCCTCCCTTACGGGTTGGGGGGGCGACCATGAGTGGTTGCTCGGCCTAGGGCTTATGGCAGGAACACCATCATTCGTGGCACATAAATTGTCTAGAAATGCTGGCAGTGTTTCAGGCTCTGAAGCACTTCCTGCCATATCTCAGGTGCCATCGTGTGCTCGTTCGCACAGACAGCATATCGGTGGTCTCTTATCGCATGCATATCGCATGTCCCCCGATTGCTCTGCTTCCGGGAGTTCTAGAGAGAGTGCGCCGGGACGGGGCCAGTCTACTGCGAGTAGCCCCATTCTGGCCTGGCCGAGTATGGTTCTTGGACATCGTGTCTCTCCTCGACGGCTCTCCCCTGGAGATTCCGCTCAGGAGGGACCTTCTCTCTCAGGCGGGCGGTGTCTTTGTACACCTTTGCCCAGAGTTGTGGAAACTGTGGGCTTGGCCTCTGAGGGGGCCCAGCTCATAAGTTCTGGTCTCTCAACTGAGGTTGTTGAGACCATTCTACACTCTAGAGCTCCCTCGATGAGGAAACTGTACGCAATGAAGTGGAGACTCTTCACCTTTTGGTGTAGAGATCACTTGTGGGATCCATTTAACTGCCCTGCGAGCGCAGTGCTGGAGTTCCTGCAGGAGAGGTTCTCCGCTGGGTTAGCTCCCTCCATATTAAAGGTGTACGTGGGGGCCTTAGCAGCTTACCACACTCCTTTGAGTGGTGTTTCTTTGGGGCGACACCCTCTGGTTACTCGTTTCCTCCGTGGCACTTTGAGGTTGAGACCTGCAGTACGCACCAGGGTGCTGGCCTGGGACCTTTCTGTGGTCCTTCAAGGTCTTTCCGAGGCGCCCTTTGAGCCGCTCAAGGAAGTTTCTGAGAAGTTGCTCTCTGTTGCACCCTCGTGCTTGGAATTTACTCCCGGTTGGCTAAGGCCTTCCAACATTCTAGGCTGGTTCATGTCCATAGGTTCCCACTAATCCTGTGAGACCCTTAGCACTGCAGGACTCTTGTCCTCCGTTTCTGACGTCAGACCAGGAAGACTATCTGCTTTGCCCTGTTCAAGCACTAGGTGCTTAATTCCGCAGATCTGCCCTGTGGAAAATTTCAGAACAGCCATTGTCTGTTACAGGCCTCCCTCGAAGGGGGGGTCCAGTCTCGAAGCAGAGGATGAGCAAGTGGGTTGTCGAGGTTATCTCACTTGCTTATGTGGCGGCCGGGCAGCCTTCTCCTGTGGCTGTCCGGGCCCACTCCACCAGGAGTATGGCTGCCTCTTATGGGGTATGGGGTTCCCTGCAGGATGTTTGTGATGCGGCAGGATGTTCCTCTCCGCTCACTAATATGTACACTTTCAGTACCGATATGTACCATTTAGGTACTAATATGTACACTTTTAGTACCGATATGTACCATTTAGGTACTAATATGTACACTTTTAGTACCAATATGTACCATTTAGGTTCTAAAATGTACACTTTTCGTACCGATATGTACCATTTAGGTACTCATATGTACACTTTTAGTACCGATATGTACTATTTAGGATCTAATATGAACACTTTTGGTACCAATATGTACCATTTATGTACAAATATGTACACTTTTAGTACCGATATGTACCATTTAGGTTCTAATATTTACACTTTTGGTACCGATATGTACCATTTAGGTTCTAATATTTACACTTTTGGTACCGATATGTACCATTTAGGTACTAATATGTACACTTTTAGTACCAATATTTACCATTTAGGTTCTAATATGTACACTTTTGGTACCAATATGTACGATTTAGGTTCTATCATGTACACTTTTGGTACCAATATTTACAATTTAGGTACTAAAAAGCACTCTTTAGGTACAAAGGTGTATGTTTTGAAAGGGTACCGCCCCAGTGACAGCTTTTGTAAAACAAAATTTGAGTTTTTGGTACATATCTGGATACTTTTGCTAAATCAATAAACTTAAATATATATTGTTGTCATGCGTATAATAAATGAGCATAAGCAAAAAACCTTTATATTTATCATAGTTTTTGATTACATCACTTGTAGAGCTTTTTGGGATGTGTTGCCAAATAATAATGAAATGCATCTTGTGTATAATTCATATATCAAAATAATAAATGAGCCTCAAAAAGATTTAAAAAGTGTCATCTTGCACAAGGAAACTAGAGAGAAACATCATGAAATAATAATTACCAGGCTTGTGGTGACCATCTCCTCAAACCACTTTGACTGACCCTGGTTGTAAAGGTCCACACAGCGCATCAGATCATCACCTATTCAGATAAAAACACAGAGACGCTCATTACAATCATGCACTCACATAATTAATTGGAATAAAATGTAGTGTGATTTATATAAACTCTTGGTTTCTTCTTAAATTTGATTTCAAAACTATAAACATTTTGAAAATAGCTGATTTGTGAAAATACACAAAATAACCGTTTATTGCAATTTAATTAATTATAGCTGTTTAATTAAGTGTAAACTGCATAATTAATGCAATCAGATGATCATCCAAAAACTGGGTCTTTAGACGGTTTTGCTTTTCTATCTTGTTTAAATGATATTTGGAAATTTTTGCTGGTAAAACAAACAAAGATAGCTACTGATTAGGACTATTTGGTAATACATGCCCCCAGTTTCACAGACTTAAGCCAGTCCCAGGCTAAAATACATGTTTGAGCTGTTTTAATGAAGAGAAACTTGCACTGATCTTAAAATATGTCAGTGCCATTGTTGCAGTGACATTCTTCTTTCAGACTAATACAAATTAAAGTTATATTAAAAAAGTCCTGACTAATCCAAGCTTTTTAATGGCATTGAATTGATGGGTCATTTTTGAAGTCCATAAAAGTGCATCTATCCATCATATAACTGCTCCACACGGCCCGAGGGGTTAATAAAGGCCTTCTGAAGCGAAGTGATGCTTTTGTGTAAGAAAAATATCCATATTTAACAATAAAACTTATAGATACAAAAAAATCACATTAAAACAAGGACAACAAAACATAAAACAAGGCAACACACGCCTGGTTTAAATAGCTACAAAGTATGGGCACACACTCGAGTGTCATTTAACCATGATTTTAAATGTATTTTAAAATACCAACATGAATCACTGTCTCTGATAGAAGTAAGCAAACGGATCCATGTGTAAGCTGCTCTCACTGAAAAAGCTGACTGTCCAAAAGCATTTGTATTACACAACCCCCTCTTGCCACAGACCTGTTGTGTCTAACAACAGTTGTTTTCTGCTTTATAACAGCAGTAAGTGCAGGGGCAGTACATTTTATAGACCAGGCAAGCATCTGTAAATGTGATGAGATTGACCCAGGTCATTAAATTATTTTTATTTTTTTAGGCAGTAACAATGGTGATAGGTATTTGGCTTCCTATCAAGCACTTTGGAAGCTTGATGGTAAACTAGCTGCACAGGTTTAAGTGTTGTACTGGAGGCTTGTGTCCAGCTAGTCAAACAGATATGGGATGATCATGACATTAAAATATATATCAAATAAAGTGTAACCGAATATTTTGATTTGATTTATTTAATAGCTGTGTAGGAACAGTGCTTGTCTCTACCAGCAGATGGCAGTCTTAACTCATTTATTATTATACTATTTGTATTCCTGTCTAAAACAACAATTACAGGTAACATTCAAACTCGAGCTGTTTACCATGGAAAACAGTTTTCACACACAACTATTGGGTTTTACAATCAAGTGCATAATTAAAGGTAAACTGAGGAAAAAGGAGGCAGCCGTGTGCGAGAGAGAGAGAGAGAGAGTATTGACACCTTGAAAGAAAAAAAAACAGATTGCTCCATCTATATGTAAATGAGCTGTAGTGATTTGTAAATGTGCATTAGTGATTTGAGCTGCCATGATTATTGAAGGGAAACAGCGTTTGAGCCCTGCTTAATGCTCGGCCGTTGATTTATAGCGGGGACTGTGACTCGCTCGGTGCGTGGGAGTTCGAGAAAGAGAGAGACGCGGATAACATCACACAGGGTTTTTCTACTGAGCTCAGCTGCAGTGGAAAACACAGTAAAGCTCTTGGCAGCAGCACAATTAAAAACAATCTCCTGCAGTCGAGCACTGGAAGAGGTCTCTGCAAACAAAGGCAATCAAAGCTGACTTTTAAAACCCCATTTGACACGGACAACCTTCTGCATAATTATCAAATGGCTTGTAGTAATTGGAGTAATTCTAATCAATAACAAACGAGTTTGATAATAAACTAGATTTATACATCGCCTTTTTTAGTTTGTGCTAGGGTGTTGTGGATGTCTGCCTGCCAGGTTGTTATGGAGGATGAAACCTGCACAAACAAAAAATAATGTATTGTAATGTGTATAATGTATATGCTGTGGTATATTAGCAGCAGATCCTTTAAGTCCTGTAAGTTGCGAGGTGGGGCCTCCATGGATCGGACTTGTTTGTTCGGCACATCCCACAGATGCTCGATTGGATTGAGATCTGGGGAATTTGGAGGCCAAGTCAACTCCTCAAACTCGTTGTGCTCCTCAAACCATTCCTGAACCATTTTTGCTTTGTGGTGGCGCATTATCTGCTGAAAGAGCCACAGCCAGCAGGGAATACCGTCTCCATGAATGGGTGTATGGTCTGCAACAATGTTTAGGAAGGTGGTACGTGTCAAAGTAACATCCACATGGATGGCAGGACCCAAGGTTTCCAAGCAGAACATTGCCCAAAGCATCACTGCCTCCGCCGGCTTGCCTTCTTCCCATAGTGCACCTGGTGCCATGTGTTCCCAATAGGGGTGTGATAAAATGTGACGAGATTTATTGCGTCAAATTGTCATGATGGACTGTGAGGGTGAAGTTAGGATAGAATATGTCACAGCTACATTAACATGAGGCCTCCACTGTTTTGCTTTTTATAGAAATACAAATTATTTAATTCAGGTGGATAATGGTCACTTCAATTCCATCAGCTCATCCAATACGAGCTGTTTGAGACGTAGTGCGTAGCACTGATCACGTGATGAGAAGACCGACAGGACCGTGGCGGAGGATTAGTTGCACAACAGAATCGCCAGACAAATGTATATTTTAAAATGCCCGTTCAACACCACGCTCCCTATTCAGAGTAGGCACGATCGGGGAATTGAAAGTGAAAGTAAACGTGAGCGTGCATTCAAACGCGATTTCAATACGTTACCGCTATTTCACTACTTCCCAGAGGCATGGAAATATCTCTCAATATGAAGGCTATCTGTGTAGTTGTAACCATCTCTAAGCTCTGTAACATGCTTGAAGAAAAATGTGGTCTCTATTTGCACTTTGAATATTTGAGAATATTGAGTATTGCACTTGATCTATGATCAATTTGTGGGAAGTTCAGTTCAGTTCAGTTAGAAGGTCAAAAGTTGTAGAAGCTCATAAATCATATGAGGTCTGAAGAGACAATCAAAAAAAAAGAAGAAAGAAGCCAGTCGAGTTTGTGTAAAACATTTTACATTGCTTGAGTATTGTTGTCTTTTACTGCATATGATGGCAAATTCATACTCAGAAAGTAGAACTGAAATTACATTCATTAGAAGTTGATGAGTTAAAACATTTCAAATGCACCTGCAAATAATTTTTCTAGTCATGTATTTCATAATTGAGGATTTCTTGAAAATACTATGTAAAAATCTTGTCTCATTCTCGTGAACCCAATCTCTCGTCTTGTGAGGTGTCTCGTCACAGCCCTAGTTCCCAAGGTAAGCGACTTTCAGCGGTGGACAGGGGTCAGCATGGGCACCCTGACTGGTCTGCGGCTATGCAGCCCCATAGACAACAAACTGAGATGCTCTGTGTATTCTGACACCTTTCTATCAGAACCAGCATTAACTTCTTGAGCAGTTTGAGCTTCAGTAGCTCGTCTGTTGGATCGGACCACACGGGCCAGCCTTCGCTCCCCACGAGCATCACTGAGCCTTGACCCTCCGGTTCACCACTGTTCCTTCCTTGGAGCACTTTTGATAGATACTGACCACTGTAGACCGCACAAGAGCTGTCATCACCCCCAGTCGTCTAGCCATCACAATTTGAGCCTTGTCAAACTCGCTCAAATCCTTACACTTGCCCATTTTTCCTGCTTCTCACACATCGACGTTGAGGACAAAAAGTTCACTTGCTGCCTAATATATCCCACCCACTAACAGGTGATGAAGAGATAATCAGCGTTACTCACTTCACCGGTCATAATGTTATGCCTGATCGGTATATATCTCCATATTAATAACCATCTTGAACTGTAAACTCACAAGTGTCCGCTTTCTAAATATGTTGATTATGTGTCTATTCAGAATGACTTATGAGCGGCAACCTTTTTATTTTGGGTGTGTCATTTATGCCCCACTTGCCAAAATGTGAGGTGTCTAAGGGGTTAATATTGAATAGTGAACCAGGAACTTCCCTCACAGTGCTGCCAGACTAAAACACTCAGTGTGGCCGTTCATCAGTCATGGTCATTTGGCCCTCTGTGCTGATAGAGTCAGTCTATAAGCACTGAATAAGACACCCGTTAGGGTTCTCAATAATGCAGCAGTCACTCAGGCCAACAGGTTGTCCCGAACCTCGAAGGGTGAGTGAATTCCCCCCCGTGTGAACCTCAGCGCTGCCAGGTCTTCTTGCATTAGAGATGTGTGAGTGTCCCGCTCAGGACAAACCGGCATTGATAGTAGGCGTTCTGAGCAATAAGAAGCTTGGCATGCTGATCGTCATCTCCCACAGGGACCATTTTCCCACTGCAAAAATAGATCATTACTCCATGCTTTTCCCAACTCCGTCTGGAACCAATACGGCCTGGCTCCTCTCGAACACAGACTCCTGGGACTGAGCCAAGGTCCTCTTCTATCCCCATGCATATCCCTCCCATCCTGTTTGTCATGCCTCTCTCCACAGCTCAAAAACACAGTCCCATCTCCACACGCTACAATAAAGGCAGCCAATTGGTGCCCTGCTCAAGATTTCACCACAAAGGAAGCTCCTTCCTCAACATACTGTAAAAAGCACTGATGAGAGATCACAGAGGGTTTGTTTCATTTGCAAAGCCATCATGAGTGGAAACTATTGAGGAAGTCAGAAAGTTTGTCTGCTCAGTGTTATGACAGCTGGCAAAATTTGAAGAAAGGATGAGTGAGGATTCTGGTAGTTGGAATGTAATTGCACACAGTCAAGGCTTGTTAATGAACTTCTTAACTCTATAAAGCCTACTGCATCTAAATTTCTAAAATTACCAACATGATCAAAACTTTGCTGAAAAACATTGATTTACATCACACGAGCTATCAATCATATTGGGCCGTATAAATAGAACACAACTGCACCACATTGCATAGTTTTGCTCAGTTTGGGCCTCTGAATAAAATTGAGGTGTTTTTCCCCTTAAAACATGAGCTCCATATTCTCATTAATATCATATTATAAAAGCCGGATGTATCAAATATGATACTTGTATACATACTTATGATACTTTGAGGACATTTGGAGCTTGACAATTGCTTGTGAAATGGACGTATGAGGCCATATACAAAAGCTTTGCATAAGGACCAGACTGAAATTGTCCATTATTATGTCATTCTTTGAAACTTTCCCATCCACTGCAGTTCTCCGATACATTCCATTGGACTATAGAGCCATAATATCACCCCAACAAACTTGAACTAGCATTGTAACTCCACTTATTTCCCAAATACTGTGGATTCAGTGGCATCTTAGATATCAAAGTATCTCCAGGTTTATAGTGTGTAGTAAGATCATACTACTATAATAAACTGCTTTTGTACTGATGCTCTGACCTGCTTGTGTGGATTTCCGTCGGGCTTTCTTGATATCCTCCTCTGTTTTGTTGCTCAGTTTGATCTCAAGCTGCTGTGTTTTCACCTCAAGATCCTTCTGTCTGTCTGCTAGAGCCTTCCGTGCCTGAAAAAAAAAAACACAAGGCAAACAAGTCATGTGAAGACCAGATGTATATGTGGAAACTTTCCACAAATAGAATACTAAATGTGCCACAATATTTTTCCTTCTTCAACAAATGATCAGAGAAAGGAAGTGTCTAATCAACAGAAAAGTAAAAAAGCTTAAAAAGATCCTCAAAAGGTCAAACCAAAACTTGAGAGAGATTTCCTTATCAATTTAAATGAAATTAGCATTTTTAACACTATATTAAGACATTGGACAAAGTTGAACCTCCTTAGCTCTTGGGACTATTTTTGGGGATTTCTGCCTGGATAAAAGTGATAAACATTTATGTATATGTTGTCTGAGCTGTGATAACCCCCCCCCCCCCCCCCCCCCCCCCCCCGCACCCCCCTTTTTTGTTATAAATTCATTTTTGAAAGTGTGTAACTCAGGCCCTGTGTGCTCTAGCACCCTGCAGACAGTTTTGGCTGTTTCCACTAGATGGCAGCAAATACTGTAAAAAATGTTTTTGTCTGTACCATGTTCTATGCGAGATTTATTCAAATGTATCTAAAGGGAGGAATATTACCTTTTTTTATGTAATTTATGCCTACCCAAAATATCTCCAATATAAAAGCAATATGCAGTGGTATAAATGCAATATCCCAGTGTCACAAAAAACGTCTCTTTTTGGGGGGGTTTATTACAGCTCAGACATCATATACTGAAATGTTTATCACTTTTAGCAGTGTTTTATGTGACTTCAAACCAAAATTGATTGTGTATTTAGACCACTGTTTGTGGGTATGGGAAGCTTTTCAATTTGGGTAGGCCAAATCCAGGCGGAAATGGTCCCAGAGTTATTTTAGTGTGAATAAGTTACTTTGTGTAAAACAAATGCCAAAGTGATGCTCATTCTAAGCTTTCAAATGGTACCACATATGAGGTCAGAGCTCCTCCATAGACATTTAAAATTTAAAGCATATACTCGATGACATCATCCAGACCCTTATCAGGGTCCTTGGAGGTTAAGAGGTTAACTCTTTCTCTGCCAGATTTTTAAAATAACGAAGTTGCTACATCCAGATCTGATTCAGAACGATGATCAAACACAGATGGAGTAGATGGAGTCCATTTACACCCCAAAATCATCACAGTCCTATCGCTCGTCCTGGGTCGACAATTGATTCAGTAACATAGGCAGTTTTGCTTTATATGCTTTTTAAAGCTACACTGTGTAACTCTTTTAGTTTATTCTTAGCTAAAAACACTTAGTTCTGTCAAAAATATATGTGCTCATTAATGTATATTTACTTCTTTCAAGTAATAAAGTATTCTCGTAAGTTTATAATATGCCATTGAAAATACATACGGGCAAGGGGTTTGAATGCTGGTCCCCATGTTGCCCCTCCATCTTGAAAGTACTTTATCCAAAGAGGGACATACCCATAAATTCAAGCTTCGCCTTTGGCGTTTTAACACTTGATGGCACCGTGTCGAATGTGGACGAGGTCGAACTGGAAGCCATGTTAATCTTGGACTAAATCGGCCACCGTAGGAGTTAAAACGAAATCGGAATTGAGAGGAAGAGAAACTAATATTCACTGGATGGTCATATACCTTTCCACCGCTAGATGGGGGAAAATATCACACAGTGTAGCTTTAATGTTGATGATTGCGTTATTTTACATATGCATCTGCTTACATATGCTATCACATGTTTCTGCATCTTCTTCGCCAGTGTTTTTATCAGAAGATGTGTAATAGTGCCCCCTACCATTTAACAGTGATAACACGGAAAGACGGAAAATTCTGTCAATGGCAGGGAAAGCATTAAACCCTTATTTGTGTGATTTTGTAATTTTCTAGCAAGTAAATGAGGATGTCATTTAATGTTGAATGTACTGTAAATAAGTTATATTATGCTGCAGTGGCTAACAGGGCTGCACATTTAGTCTAAATTCGTTCACATGATCAAGTTGTCTGGAGGTTGTATACCATCATATCAAGCCATGGATCATGTGAGCTTCACTGTCTGCAATCTCATCGATAGCAGCCGCATTGTGTCACAGTTAACCGTGCTAAACTTCGATGCATTGCCTATGGTTGCTCATGTCGCCAGAAATGGCCAATTCTCACTGGAAACGAATGACGGATAAGTGGCCTGGGGTCACTGCTGATGTTTAATCAGGGGGATAAACACAAGTGAATCTCTCAAGGCATCATTCTGATGTGTTCTCATTTCTCATCCAGCCATCTGCTGTCCATGCACAAGTTTGAATAGACATGTTGACACACTGGCTTCAAGACATAAAGTGCAACCTGGGAAATGTTTTAGAGCCATTTGTATGCCAGCAACACACAAACTTCAAAAGAAAATTTTGACTAAATCACAATGGACTTAAAGTTCCCTTGTGAAAAAGAAGTACTTAAGCATATGGAAATAATACACTTTAAAGGAATATACTTATGTGTGAACTGAAAATAATGTTTTCAGATGCTTAACTGCATGTTATTTACAGTTAAATTAATTAATTGACAATTTCCATCGCACACATGTTGGTAATAGATAGTTACGTAGGAAAGAGGATAAATAAATCCAAAAATCTCAAAAATAAAAGGAAGTCCCGAACACTGTCGATATTTGCATTAACTTTTTATTAGCAATGTTTCGTTCTCTAGACCTTCATCAGGCATATATAACATATATACCGTATATACCTGATGAAGGTCATGAGACCGAAATGTTGCTAATAAAAAGTTACTGCAAATATGGATAGTGTGCGGGATTTCCTTTTATTTTTGAGATTTACAGTTAATTGAAAATGTACTACAGTTTAAATATATATTAAATGCAATTAGCTGAACTTGAGTGTTTTTTAACCCGCTTAAGTAGGACTTAAGTACACATGTAATTTCATATATACTATTGTAAATATACATAAAATATACTTTAATGTCATTTGTGTTGAAACTTGTATGTAATCTATGTAAATATATTTGTAATTACACATTTGTAATGATGAAGTTGCAATTTAGCACATTTAAAATATATTAACCTGATGTTTAACATCAAATTACAAAACCCCACACATGACGTGCAGACAAATAAATGACTATATATATATATATATATATATATATATATATATATATATATATATATATATATTGTTAGCACAATTTAATAATTTGTTTCCTCATTTTGGTAAATTGTGGCCATGTGTTCTAATTTGTTTCCTCGTTTTGATTTCACTAAAACAAGGGACAAAAATATTACAACGTGGCCATGATTTAGTAAAACTAGAGAATTCCTTATTATATTGTGTGCACTATGTACACTCTAAAAAATGCTGTGGTTAAAAATAACCCAAGTTGGGTTGAAAATGGACTAACCCAGAAATTGTGTTGTTTTAACCCAGCAATTGGGTTGTTTTAAGCAAACATTTAACCCAACCGCTGGGTTAAAACAACCCAATTGCTGGGTTAGTCCATTTTCAACCCAACTTGGGTTATTTTTAACCCAGCATTTTTTAAGAGTGTTGTACCGAGGGAACTAATTATTATATTGCACGATTTACTTAAAGCAAGGGAAGGAATTATTAGATTGTGTGCACGATTTACTTAAAACTAGGGAACAAATTATTATATTGTGCGCACTATGTAGTATCAAGGGAACAAATTATTATACCGTAGGCACAATTTACTTAAAACGAGGGAGCGAATGTGCGGGTCTCTGAAACAAATAACACAGTACACTTGTAAAATAAGTGTACTTCTTTAAAGCGCGACAACATTTTTTTTATTAAAACAGGATTATTTAAAATTTACTTTACTGCACGTTTAAAAAGTGTACTTAAGTGTGTTAAGTATTCTCTTTAAATACACATGATTGGCCATTCATTTCATTGATGTCATATTATCTGCACTAAGATTTGAATGTAATTCAATGTAATTAAGTGCACTTCTTTTTTTACAAGGGTTTAAACAAAACATCCATAGAGTTTGCACCTTCTCCACTGCAGCATAACGGCTGACCAGCTGCTTCCTCAGGTCAGCGACGTGGTGGTCGTATTTCTTCATGTCTTTTTTAAAGTTGTCCCCTCTGAAGGTCAGTAAAGGCTTCTCGACTTCACTCTGGAGCTGGAGACAAAATCCTCAAAATCAGTTACACCGCTGATTGGCATTTCCTCCGAACAGAGTCTAAAATGAGCTGTGGGGTGTGTGTGTGGTTCTCAGACGTCATTTACTTCATTTCAGCGCTTACAGCATTTGGATCAAGCCTAAAGTTTCCGCTGCACTAATGATGATGATGATGTTCTTTAAGAAAGAGGGCTTTTGTTTTGCCTTCCACGTAAATCATACGTGATCTGAGGGAATAAGACTGCAGAATCACCTCCATCTTTCTGCAATTAATCACCCACACTGGCGCTAAATGGGGCACGCAAGTGTGAACGCGGGAAAGCACAAGCGGTGAAAATAGACAAATCACAGCAGACTGGGAAAAGCTGTGTAGCTCATTACATACAGGCAGCTAATAACATCTCTGAGGGGAAGCTATTCAGTACGGCACAGAAATGAAATAAAGGCCAGATACTTCATCTTCCCCTAACAATGCATGAGTTTGAACCCCCAGTTTCTCTGGATCCTATATCGCCTCTTTTGAGAAATGTCATAAGAGTGAATTGAGAACTGCCCACCTTTGAGGAGAACTTGAGATGGACATCGGCTTCATCGGCTAGACTCTTCTTAACTTGAGCCCAAGCGTCTCCAAGAGTCCTGAATCAAACCAGGTTAAAGCTACTATTAGTTCTCGACAGAGTAATCAAAATATAGTTTACACACCCTTTGTTTTTTATTTTTATTTAGTACTGTCCTGAAAAAGATATTTTACATAAAAGATGTTTACATAGAGTCCACAAGACAAAAAAATAGCAGAATTTATTAAAATAACCCCATTCAAAAGTTTATGAACCATGATTCTCAGTGCTGTGTGTCGTTTTGTGATGGTTGTTCTTCAGTCTCTTGTTTGTCCTGAGCAGTTAAACTTTCCAATGTTCTTCAGAAAAATCCTCAAATTCTTCAGTTTTCCAGCATCTTTTGCATGTCTGAACCCTCTCCAGCAGTGACTTTATGATTTTGAGATCTATTAAGAGCCGGGGGTGAAAACTTTTGGTCCAAATGTTTCTTATTTTGTTTAAATATCAATTTTTTCATTTAGTACTGCCCTTCAGAAGTAACAGAAGATACTTACATGTTTCCTGGAAGAAAAATGAAGTACAATTTACCTTGACCTTCAAATTCAAAAAGTTCTCACCCCCAGCACTTAATGCGTTGTTTCCTTCTGGAGCATCAGTGAATGTTTGAACCTTTTTTTAATAGTTGTGTTTGAGTCTGTCAATGGTCCTCAGTGTGAAAAAATGGACCTTAAAATCATCCAGTCATTGCTGGAAAGGGTTCAAATGTGCAAAAGATGCTGGAAAACATATTTTTCTGAATAACATTGGGCAGTTTAACTGCTCAGCATGAACAAGAGACTCGAGAACAACCATCACAAAACACACACTGTGGATCATCAAGGGAACGACACACAGCATTGAGAATTTTTTTATAAATTCGAGATTTTTATTTTTTGTCTTGTGGACTATATGTAAACATCTTTTCTGTAAAATATCTTATCCAGGACAGTACTAAATAAAAAATAACATGCATTTTAATAATATTTAAAATAATTTAAAATGTACTTTAAAGTAAAACTTTTAATTTGACATTATTACAAAGAGCACTTATTAAAAGTGGCCTATTATTTCAATAATTTTATACATTTTCTGCAAGTAAAGCCTTTTAAAATGAAACTTAAGATTTGAAGTGCACTACAATTGCATATTATATCCAAAGAAACGGCATGTGTAAGCATGTTTTTAAGTATGTGTTAATTTAATCTTGAACCCTCAGTACATTTTTTTAAAAGATTTAATTCTTTTCAAATGGATCTAGTTCAAAGTTATTCATAAAATAAATTATAAAAAAATGTTATCTTCAAATGGATGGAAGAAATATGGAAGCTTGTTTCTGCCACTGAATAAAAAAAGGTAATTGGGTGCTTATATCGCGCAATTCTGACTTTATAACTCGCAGTTGTGAGTGTATATTATCCAAATGTGAGAAAAGTCATCCTTTTTTCCATAGCAGTGGACTTTATGACTCACAGTTGTGAGTTTATATCACGCAATTCTGAGAAATTCTGAGAAATGAAGTCATTTAAGCCCAAAATTGCAAGAAAAAATGTCAGAATTACAAGATACAACTCGCAATTGTGAGAGAAAAAAAAAGTCTGGACTGCGAGATAAACAGTAACAGGAATCAAGCTAACCCAAAACAAACCCCTTCAATACTACTTCAGAATCATCCTTGTGACGTACCCTTCCTCTTGTGCGGCCATTGGGAACATGGAGAGTTTGGAAAGGTTCTTGGCATATTCCTCTTCGATTTTTATCCTAAAACATAAAGCGTTATCATGACAAAACAATTCAGTGTGGCATATAGTTTCATACAGTACTATAAAGTGACATACAGAACTACTGAAATTATCCACCGCAAGATGACTGAGAACTAGTTAAATGAATACATTATTATTAATATAAGTAATATAACTCTGATCTACAGTAATTAAAATGCTAAGAAACACCTAAAATCAATCAGTAACTATTGATTTTACTGAAGAACATACACTTCTGTCACATAATGAATTCTGGTTAATTTACGCGTTAAATATATCAGTTGTTTTAATAAAAAAGCTGTTTCGTCATAATTACAGCAGAAATACCGGCTTAATTGACAATAACAATAGTTGGATCCTTTGAATATTTTGGGCAACCTTTGAGTCCAAAAGGTTGAGAACCACTACTGTAAACAAGTACGATTTTTTGATTCTCTTTGAAAACTCATTGGCCCTCATTCATCAATCTTGCGTAGAAACGGGCGTATATGTTGGCGTAAGATTATGCTTACACTCCTCTCACCGCCTGATTTATGAAGCTGTGCGCACCTCTGAAATCCAGGCGTATGCAAAACCTGCCCTTGATAAATGCCGTGGCTAAAAACGATCGTCATTAGAATAACATGCCCCTATATATTCAAGTCTCTGCCTCCCCCACGCCCTCATTTTACGCCATGGACACACGGAAGACGGCAAAGAAGCGAAACTTCTCTGACGTGGAGATCCAGACCATCACCAGGGAAGTGGAAAAAAAACTAAATTGTTTTATTTGGGAGTTTAAAGAGTGGGATTAAAGGCGCCCACAAAAAGGTGTACGGTGGAAATCTAGCTGTTTGGATGAGAAATTACGTATCACAATTCATTATTTTACAGCACGTGTTTTGAAATAATTAGCATTTAATTTCGTATCACATCACATGTATTGGGGTGTACAATAGTGATAATGATGTGATGTGGAGTACCATTCATTCACATTAATATAACTGCATGACAATTTGTTAGATTCTTATTGTTATTATGATTTGTATTATTAATGACGCTTATTGTTATTTAGAAGAAGAATTTCGTTATTATTATTATTTATTTTATTATTATTTAAAAGAAGAAGAATTACATTTTTATTATTTTGTCAGTCTGAATTATTTTCAGTCCCAGTCGGTGCGCAGCTGGAGGAATACATATGCCTACAAATCAAATGCTTTGGTAAAGTCACACAAATTAAACATTGAAGTCCATGTTGCACAAAAATAAACACTGAAGTTTATAATTACTTATTCGCACGGGATTAGTATATGTGGGGACCTCTGGTGATTTGTAATTATCGCAGAGAATGTCTGTGATCTTAATCCCGTGCGAATCGGCCATGTCTGTAATATGTAAAGTAAAATTTCCCCCGCAAATACCTACCATATTTCGCCGAACACCGAGGTGATAATATTAGTCCCGTGCGAATCGGCAACTATTTGGCCGGGATTAGGCGGATCGTATGTCATTTTTGCAAGGTTTTTGTGTCCTGTGAGCATTTCTATTATCTTTCACGAAGAATGGCGCTGGCTGTATATGTGCACCGTTAAGGCCCGGGTATACTTCGGTAATTTTCGTCATTCGGAGGGCTCGCGGCCGGCCGCACACCCCGTCCGCGCGCAGCCCAAATTTTGAGACCGCGCGGACGGTCCGCGTGCAACAGCGCATGCGCCAGCAGTACAGAAGAGTCCACTAGGTGGCAATACACACAGTATTGAGCACAGTGTTCAGCCGTCGAAGAAGAGTGTGCAAAGACCGGTTTAAAAACAACATGCTTGAAAAAAAAGAGAGAATTTTTGATTCTTCAGTGTTTCTTCCAAACTATGTTGCAATGGTGGATCCACTACAGTTCTTCTCCGATCATGCCCAGCAAATGTCCCTTTGATGACAGGACTCAGTGCTGCCCTCCGATGTCTGGTAGAGCATAGACACTTTTTTACTGCGCATGTTTCGAACGCGATACTCCGCGCATCCGTTGTGTAGTATACTTTGAAAGACGCGCGGACAGGGCTGCGCGCGTGACGCGTCCGGGCGCGGTAAGTGAAGTATACCCGGGCCTTTATGAAGTCCCGTGCGGCCGCGCGGATTATAGCCTACCACTTTCACTTTAGAATGAGCACAATTTGGGAGTAAATTGCTTGAATGGTGTGTTTAATATTATTCTTAATGAAAAACACAAAAACAGAACAGTACAATGACAACTCGCTTAAATGGGCACTTTTACATTAGCTTTGAAACTGAATCTTCCGTCAAGCAATTACTCCCAAATTGTGCTCATTCTAAAGTGAAAGTAGTAGCCTATAATCCGCGCGGCCGCACTTTAAGGCCCGGGGTATACTTCACTTACCGCGCCCGGACGCGTCACGCGCGCAGCCCTGTCCGCGCGTCTTTTAAAGTATACTACACAACGGATGCGCGCGGAGGATCGCGTTCGACACATGCGCAGTAAAAAAGTGTCTATGCTCTACCAGACATCGGAGGGCAGCACTGCGTCCTGTCATCAAAGGGACATTTGCTGGGCATGATCGGAGAAGAACTGTAGTGGATCCACCATTGCAACATAGTTTGGAAGAAACACTGAAGAATCAAAAATTCTCTCTTTTTTTTCAAGCGTGTTGTTTTTAAACCGGTCTTTGCACACTCTTCTTCGACGGCTGAACACTGTGCTCAATACTGTGTGTATTGCCACCTAGTGGACTCTTCTGTACTGCTGGCGCATGCGCTGTTGCACGCGGACCGTGCGCGCGGTCTCAAAATTTGGGCTGCGCGCGGACGGGGTGTGCGGCCGGCCGCGAGCCCTCCGAGTGACGAAAATTACGTCATGCGGGCGGTGCACGAACGCGGACGGCCGAAGTATACCCGGGCCTTAACGGTGCGCATTATATAAAGGCTAGCTCCATTCTTCGTGAAAGATAAAGATAGAAATGCGCACAGGACACAAAAACCTTGCAAAAATTATATACGATCCGCCTAATCCCGGCCAAATAGATGCCGATTCGTACGGGACTAATATTATCACAGGACCTCGGTGTTCGGCGAAATATGGTAGGTCATTTGCGGGGGAATTTTTACTTTACATATTACAGACATGGCCGATTCGCACGGGATTAAGATCACAGACATTCTCTGCGATTATTACAAATCACCAGAGCTCCCCACATATACTAATCCCGTGCGAATAGGGAAGTAATTATAAACTTAAGTGTCTATTTTTGTGCAACATGGACTTCAATGTTTAATTTGTGTGACTTTACCAAAGCATTTGATATGTATTCCTCCAGTTGCGAGCCTGTGCGCTTTACCTGACGTTGGTTAGGCCCGGCAGCTGCGCACCAACTGGGACTGAACATAATTCAGACTGACAAAATAATAAAAATGACATTCTTCTTCTTTTAAATAATAATAAAATAAATAATAATAATAACGATATTCTTCTTCTAAATAACAATAAGCGTCATTAATAATACAAATCATAATAACAATAAGAATCTAACAAATTGTCATGCAGTTATATTAATGTGAATGAATGGTACTCCACATCACATCATTATCACTATTGTACACCCCAATACATGTGATGTGATACGAAATTAAATGCTAATTATTTCAAAACACGTGCTGTAAAATAATGAATTGTGATAGGTAATTTCTCATCCAAACAGCTATTTAAACTGGATTTCCACCGTACACCTTTTTGTGGGCGCCTTTAATCCCACTCTTTAAACTCCCAAATAAAACAATTTTGTTTTTTTCCACTTCCCTGGTGATGGTCTCGATCTCCACGTCAGAGAAGTTTCGCTTCTTTGCCGTCTTTCGTGTGTCCATGACGTAAAATGAGGGCGTGGGGGAGGCAGAGACTTGAATATATAGGGGCGTGTTATTCTAATGACGATCGTTTTCAGCCGCGGCATTTATCAAGGGCAGGTTTTGCGTACGCCTGGATTTCAGAGGTGCACACAGCTTCATAAATCAGGCGGTGAGAGGAGTGTAAGCATAATCTTACGCCAATATATACGCCCGTTTCTACGCAAGATTGATAAATGAGGGCCATTGTGTTTTAAGGATGTTTAGACTTTTTTTTCTACAAGGCAAAGGTACTGATTAAAGTCACCATGAAATCAAAATTGACAAATCCTGTTGTTCTTATGGAATATTGTGGCATTTTAAGGGATAGTTTACCAAAAAAATTTAAATTAGATGATTTACTCACCCTCAAGTCATCCTAGGAGTATATGACTTTCTTCTTTCAGACGAATACAATCTGAGTTATATTAAAAAATGTCCTGGCTCTTCCAAGCTTTATAATGGGAGTGAATGGAGGACGAGATTTTGAAGCCCCAAAAAGGGGGGTTAATAAAGGCCTTCTGAAGCGAAGCCATGTGATTGTGTGAGAAAAATATCCATATTTACAACTTAATAAACTAAAGCTTCCGACAGACCGCTGTACGCATCGATTTACGGCGAAAGAGTAACCCTTGACTCTTGAACGCAGAAGCGCAGAGGATAGAGCAAAACCGGCTATGAGTCTAAAACGAGATTTTTTTAAAGAGAAATGGCGGAGGATTTCGATATAAGAGAAGAGGGGCTTGAGTTTGTTGCCTAGCCCTATTTGCTTGAACCACGAGAGGCGTCAAAGCTTGCGCTACTCCTACGTCAAGCGTTACTCTTTTGGCGTAAGTCGATTTGCGCAGGCCGTCTGCCGGAAGCTACACTGTAAAAAATTATTGTGGTTTTAACGCTATTTTACTGTAAAAATGCTACGGTGAAAAACAGTTAATTGGTTAACAGAACGTTTCCGTACTATATACGGTGAATAACTGTAATAGATCTAACCTTACATTTCATTTAATTTTACAGTAAAATACCGTTAAATTTACAGTTGGAAGTGAAAAAGAACAAGTCATTGTGTAATTTACAGTGAAAACCCGTAAATTGACATTCCCAGAATTCCCTGCGTGACACTTCGCATTTGATGTATTTTCATTGCAATAACTGTTTCTTCTTTGTTTTTTCTAATCAGTTATGTACATTAGGGTTTTATGTTACATCTGATGTTGTTAAATTAATGTTTATTGCATTTTTAAAATTTCATGTGTTTTACCATGATGGTGTTTGTGTGAATGACACTGAGCACCTTCTATATATTAGTATTGTCCTCTTAAAAGCTGCTTGTGATGGGCTTTGATTCATCACATGATTCTCATCACCACTGTGATTGGTGGTTGTCCGTATATATCAAAGGTACAAAACAGGTATTAGTATTTCAATAGGTTGGTAATTTAACATTATTTCAGTTAATGAAATATGTTTTTTTTACCGTAAATTGTTTACCGTGTAAACATAATCATTACAATATAAACCTCTGAATTATACGGTTTTGAACTGTAAAATAAAACATTTTTTAACCGTAATTATTACATTATAAACCTTTAAATTATATGGAGCTGTCCCTAAAAACCTAAAACTTTACTGCCGTATTTTTTACGGTAAAGTTCTGGCAACCACAGCTGCTGTTTTTTTGCTGATATTTTAGTTTATAAAGTTTTAAATATGGATATTTTTCTTACATAAATTTACTTTTATAATGGATGGATGGATGCGCTTTTTTGTCCTTCAAAATCTCATCCTCCATTCACTCCCATTATAAAGTTTGGAAGAGCCAGGACATTATTTAATATATCTCCGATTGCATTCGTCTGAAAGAAGAATGTCATATACACCTAGGATGTCTTGAGGGCGAGTAAATCATGGGCTAATTAAAATTTTTGGGTGAACTAACCCTTTAATATATTTTTTATCGATGCACATCATTATTTTTTATTTAAATTCACGTGCCTCATAATGTTTAATTAAAATAACTTCTCCTCACTCTTCCAGCTCATCTTTTCTCTGATGTCATGTTTAACAGCGTGAGGGCGGGGCAACATGAGATCCACCAATAGCAAACCACAACCATCCAATCAATGGACAAAATCAGCCCCGTCCCTACATTTGTTCTTGTTCCAGAAGGCGTTTCACTCAAATATATGTCATAATAAGCAAGAAAAGACTATCGCAACTTCCATTTCATGCCGACTTTAAGAAAATGTTTGTTTGCAGTGAAATACAGAGTGGGGTGTTATATAAGGAGTCAGCATGAGAAAGAGGCTTCCCCACCTTTCTCTGATGAACTCTGCCATCTCTTTCTGCATCTGCTTCCCCTTCAGCTGTTTCTGCAGCAGCACCTCGAACCCTGACACTGTGGCCCCCTGAGGGTCCCTCTTATCAGCCTGTGGAGGACAGAGAGACGTTACACACGCTACCACATCATCACCAGAACCAGACTGTCAGCAACACGTGAGCGGCATCAGTGTGTGTGAGTCACAGCGTGGGTCTGCATGAATCAGAGCGAGTGGGAGGGGGCGTACGGCCTTGCGGGTGTAACTGTGAGTGTGTGTTTCAGTGAAGGGTGTGTATAGGTTGTTGAGGGTATGACTAATGTAACGTGAGGGCTCCTGATGCAGTGTGTGTATGCCGCATGTTAATGGAATATGCTTTTTTTCTCTCTGTGTGTGTTTGTGAAGGTGTAAGAGTCTGCTGTTGTGATGGCTGCTGACGTGCCAAGCCACACATGACAGAAGTGTCATAACCTCTTCACACGCTTGACTTGAGAAACAGCCACGAAGAATCTTCCCAACAAAATACTCCTTTTAGCATTTGCCTGTGATTTTGCCAAGACATGATCCTGGATCAACATGTTATTTGATCCTGAAACAACATTCCTGTTCGAAAATGTAGTCCTAACCCTATCCCTACCCCTACCCCTAAACCTAACCCTACCCATAACATATCCCTGAAATCAGAGGGCAATAACATTCAATACGTTCAAATTGAAGTTGCGAATTGAAAATACACTCAATTGAAACACGTCAATTTCGCAAAAAACTCCAATGAGGTGGTTATTTTAGGCAGTTTGAAGAATATTTCGCAAAAATGCAATGGAAACTTTTTTTTTTTTGCATTTACGGGTCACCTGGCGTACGTAAAAGTCGATCATTCTTTAAAGATGGAGTGGTATGTTTGGACAGAGTTCATTATTAATAAATGATGGGAATACTGGATTCTAAACAACAAAGAAATGCCACAATTTATCAAGACCTTGAAGCAGATATGAGGGAGAAACACCCAGAAACGCCTCATATGTGGCACAATTCCCAAGCATAAGGTGCTTTCCTTGCCATTAATGCTTGGATAACACGCCTACGTCTCCTTCTATTAAAAATAATGGCTAGTGCTGTGGCTATGATATAAGTAAACCAACCGACATCCGTCAGGACCGTCTCCATAATTTTAGGAATGAGTTATCGCGATAAGGAAAAAAAAAATGTTCTAGTCGTATAATGTCGTTTAATGGAAACGCCATCATTTCGCATTTTTTATTGACATTTAGAAAATATCGCAAACGTTTTATGCAAATCTCTAATGGAAATGCGGCTACTGATGTAGAAGGTGAGAAAACTGGTGCCTAAACTTGACATAAACTGTAAATGTCATTGCTGATCTCATTCTCACTGTCTTTGTCTCATCCTAACAGGAAGTGTGATAAACCGGTCCAGGTGATGTGGCTGAAGTGCAGGGACACAAATTACATTTTTGTTACACCCGTCAACGGCGATGGTTTTTAGGAAATATACCGGTGTTTAAATAGTCCTGAGTGGTTGCTATAGGGTGTTCTGGGTGATTGTTTTGTGTGATTTTGTTTTCTAATTTTATTGTTTGGCAATTGAAAAGTCTGATCACTTTGAAATATAAGAGCACGTCTCTACTGTATTTCATAACTATAAGCAAAAATATAGTGATGCTAGTTTCCCATGCATATTTGCAGCATCATGTTAGCTACAGTGTAAAAAGTCTAAAAAATCTACAAGAAATAAAATCTATAGGTTTATGCTAAACACAACAACAATAACAACAACAATTAAATTAATCTTGTTGTAAGGATGTTTAGATAAGCACAGTATTAAAAAATCTATATTAATAATCTACAACAAATAAAATCTATAAATAAAGCAAATTTTAAATAAATAAATTGCCAGTAAATAAATAAATAAATAAATAAATAAATAAATAATTGCATCTTGTTGATATAATGGTCAGTAGTAAAATAAATAAATAAATAATTATAAACACATAAATAAATATAAAATCTGATTAAGTAAATTTGTTTTTTTACAGCCCAGTCTTGCAGTGAAATACCATCTGTCATTAAAAAATGTCAAAACAAAAACAAAGAAGAAATATATCTGCATCCTGAAATTAAAGCTAAAAAAAGAAAGGGAAAAAATTGCATCGGGTTGAAACTTTGCAAAAACATTTTTAAGGGCTTTAATTTCAGTGTGTGGACAATACCTGATTTTGTAATTTACTCATTTGACTCATTCTGACCCTGTGTGTGCTACAGTATAACACAAGTTTGTCATAATGAGTGTTTTTTGCCCTTCTAATGGTATTAGATGTGACCTATTTAATACTAATCCTAGTATGGTATCAGCACTCAGCCACTGCGGTCCACCATGGATGATTGTCTTCTCTCTCTCACTGTCTCTCTCTGTCTCTCACCCAGAAATAGTCGCAGTAGCTCCATTCATTGGGCTTGAGAAGCTGCTGCTCCGGCGTAGACATGGGCACCGGGAAGGTGACGCAGTTGATCTGTGGTGAGATAAAACAGAGGGAGGTCAGTTCACAGTGTGTGTGTGTTGTTTTGTCAGGACGGTTTTATTTTCAGAGGAGCGAGACAGAGCCGGCTTGTGTACGTCTCAAGGGGAGACAAATGAAAGGTCACGCTTTAAAAGAGAAAGACTGGTCATATAGACTGACCTATTGCTGCTTGAGAATGAACTGATAGTGAGGGAGGAAGAGAGAGACAGAATGGCAAACTATTTTTAAAAGCCGGCTATTTTGAGTATGCACTATGTACAGTATAGCGTGCATAGTCAGCAAAATTTCTCTATACAGGTACTTTATCAAAGCACACTGCATGAAATACTGTATCATGTGTGAAGAATGAATGCTCATTAATGCATGTTTAATACGGTTTCAAAATCTTAACCAGAAGCACATGCCATTGTGCAAAAGAAGCACTCTTTCTATAATATACTTAAGTGTGAACTGAATGTAACTGAATATCACGGTTTAAACTTACAGAACAGCAGTGCTTTTTTGACACTTAAGTGTTTATATGTAATTTCATCATGACCTCTATTGTCTTTGAAATATGATTAAAGTTCAGGTAACACTATTTTAGGGTTCAGTTCTCACTATTAACTAGTTGTTTATTAGCATGCATATTACTAGGATATTGTCTGTTTATTAGTACTTATAAAGCACTTATTAATGCTTTATTCTGCTTGACTTTATTCTACATCCCTACATCCTACCCAATACCTAAACTTACTAACTATAAATAATAATAGTAATTATGAGTTTACAATTTTTGTTTGTGTTTTTTTTTATTGAAGAGATTATGTGGTTTGTTAACACTGCACCAACAACCACAAACTCAAATGAAAGCCAAGAGTCAAACTGACCAAATAAACGAAACACTGATCACCATAATTTTCAATAAAACATCTAAACCTCTGCTAATTCTCAATAAGAGCTTCTACAGATGTCTTTCAGGGTTGGAGCCAAACTCTGCAGGACAGTGACTCACTAGGACTGAACTTGCCTACCCCCTGCTCTAAGTAGAGGAAAACAATGGTATAATTGTACCCTAAGGACCAGTTGTGTACCTTTACAGTTATACGTTTTGTTCCCCAAGGAACTAATAAACTAAAACATACATTAAAGTCATATTGAATCTCATATATTTGTAATTACACATTTATAATGATGAATAATTTAAAATATATTAACTTTAATATTATCTGCAGGTTTTATTTTACCCTCTGTTGCTCTGCGGTCATTTTTGACCAAACTTTTACATTTCGTTTTTTTTAGAATTCTTACTACATCGAAATGGTATGAAATGTGGTAAAGGTTTTGGCACTTGCTATGTGACCACACACACACACACACACACACACAATCATTGACATGCTTTGAAAAAGTTAAATGGTCTTGGAAAAAAAAAAATCACACTTAAGCCACATTTAGTACTCCTCACAATCAAAAATGACGGCATTGAAAATGAATGGGAATGAATGCTGTCCAACAACGTAAAACCAATAAAATCCCTTAAAAAGTATTTTTGACCGCCACGTGAGGGCCACCAGATAATGCTTTTAAGATTTGAAGTAGCCTGCACTACAATTCAATACAATTAAGCGCACTTCAAAGTATTTAACGAGCAGAACAAAGTGATTTCTTTTTACTGAATATTTATAGGGCATCATTTGTGTAAAAATGATCAAAGGCAGTTCACTTACAGTTCACTTAATCAGTTTCATTTACCCCAAATCTAAATCGACTGTTCGTCATTGCACGCTATCTGGAATATTTGATGTTTTGAGAAACAATAAAAAGGAAAGGATCTGAGGGCTGTAGCTGCTCTAGCACAGTGTTTCTCAACTGGTGGGTCGTGGAGTGCCTGAGAAAAACATGTTGTGCCAATTCAGTATCTGTGGTCAGATGATATGTTGTCAGGCTATATGTCAGTGTCATTATTCTAATGTTATTTTCGTAGCTTGTTATGAAATAAAAAGTCTCTCTCACCTCAGAAAACAGAACTTTCCTGTCCTGTCAGCCGTTGTGGGCTCATAGCGCGCACTCTTCAATTGCACACGCAAATACGGCGGCACGTATGGCAAGCCGTTTTGACTTTTATTCATTCACAGGATTTTAATTCTTGATATCAACAATTCAATTTTCACTAGTTAAAATAATAATTCTTGATATCAACAATTGAATTGCTACTAGTAAAAATGTTCATTTTTTATATCAACAATTCAATTCTTGATATGTTAATGCTAATTGTTGATATCAGGAATTGAATTGATCAGCTCCATAATTAAATTCCTGATATCAACAAATGAATTTGAATGGCAGCCTATGGTGACATTTCACTAGTGAAAATATAATTACTGATATCAAGAATTTGAGTTTTCACTAGTGGAAATTCAATTGTTGATATTAAGAATTTATATCCTGTGAATTAATACAAGTCAAAATGGCTTGCCATAAGCGTGCGCTGTATATCACTTCATATATAAAGAGTGCAGAGTTACATTGTAAGTTAGTAAGTCATGAAATAAAAGTAAAGTACCAATAAATCACGGAACTGGTTCGACGTGTGTTAGCTGGGACGGATTTGCATGCTGGTATGATGTTCACTCGGTTCATAAGGAGCAGTTTTCATGTTTCAGTCCATGCTGGATTGTTTATTCACCATGATAAATTTTGTTTCCATAACCCCAAAAATCAAAATATATTTTGAAATAAGTGTGGTGGCTGCTTTACTGTATTAACAAAAACTAGTTTGGGACTGCTATATAATAGCCTTACCTTATAGGCCTATTTATTCATCAGTATTAGTCATATTCATACAATTTATGTGTATATTAAGTAAAGTGGGACAGTACTTTTTTTAGAACCCCTGCTCTAGCACAGTTTGCAGGTATGCAAGTACACTATTTCCTACCTCAGACTGCAGTTAGTGTGTGTGCTCAAAGTGTTTGCGTATACTCTCTAGAGTCCATGGCGTCTCCAATTAGCCTGTAAGCACTGCAATTATGTAATGCTCACCATCTGTACCGCCTCCCTGCCAAAGCCAAACAGGATGTGCTCCCTACCATAGCCCTTCAGTGCCTCACACACACACTCAAGCACAAACACACACTCACACATATTCATGCTCAAATACACCACTGTAAACAAATTGGTCTTACCCTCTTGTAAGCAAGATATTTTGCAAAGTTACATCAATTATTAAGATTATATCCATTAACTTTGACATCTATTTACCACACTAATGTCATTCATTGTATCTAACTTAATCAAGACTGAACAATTTTATTGTATATTTTTAAAGGCGCAGTGTGTAATATTTATGAGGATCTATTGACAGAAATGCAATATAATATACATAACTATGTTTTCAGTGGTGTATAAAGACCTTACATAATGAATGTTATGTTTTTATTACCTTAGAATTAGTCATTTCTATCTCTATACACTGCGGGTCCCCTTATAGTGAAGTCGCCATTTTGCGCCACCATGTTTCTACGGTAGCCCTGCACACACTGCACCTTTAAATCATTTTATCTGTAAATGTTACTACAGATCTTTTCATCTCAGGAATAAAGTAACCACCATGGACATTGGAGGACCACTGTTTTTCAATGGCAGAGTCTTACATGTTTACCCCATTTCTATTTATATCTGGTCTTGCAAACTATCAATAGTTATTTATTGTTACCTATTCGCTATAATTGCTTTAACCCTGTTACAGTAAATTCGGCATCAATAATTTCAAAACATAAAGTAGGCTGATCTGTATCACTCACTTTGTGTAATTAAGAAAAATTATAGATTAGATAGATATCTATAGAAATTATAGATTATTGTGCAAACATATAAAATGGCACTGGTGAAGATAATGGCTAATATTCCAATAATAAAATGAATAATTTTTAAATTATTTATAGAGCCTGACATAATTTTTTTTGCTCAGCAGTTACTGTGGCTAGGGGTTTTCCTAGTTACCAGCCACTCAGGATTATCACTGACCACAATTTTGACATCAATACCATGGAGAAAAAATGCCATATAGATATTTTTAATATTATCTCATAATTTGGCAGCAGGTATATTA
Source organism: Gobio occitaniae (assembly GCA_033150135.1). NCBI lineage: Eukaryota > Metazoa > Chordata > Actinopteri > Cypriniformes > Gobionidae > Gobio > Gobio occitaniae. Next base: position 6,852 of record JARQWZ010001449.1, on the reverse strand, counting down.
GGCTGCTGTCACTTTAAGACCTGACGCACAAATCCATTACACTGTTACACACACTCTCTTTTTCTCAACTGTTTACGTTCACTTAAAACAGAACTGACTGTGTTTAGATGAATACTCATCAAGGCCGGCATTTAGACATTATTCTGTGTGTATTTGACTGTTTAGGCAACGAGAAAATAACTACATTTAGTGCTGAGAGGCGGCTTTATGTGCGCACATGTTGGGTGTGAGAACAAAATCTACGGGAATTTTGCACAATATGCACAATCCGGAGCAAATGAAGGAGTGAGTGAAGGGTTTGTGTGTAACTCGCTGTCAGAGAGACGAGAGAGAGAGAGAGAGAGAGAGAGAGAGAGAGAAAGAGAGAGAAAGAAAGAGCAGCTGGTATTGTGTGTCTATTCTGGAAGCGATTCAGATATTTTAGCATTGAAAAATCTATATTTTTGACAATACTACATTGCACTTAGTTTATTACTTCAGATGCCTATATAAAGGACTACAATTGAAAAATGCATATTACATATAAAATTCAACCCGCCAAAGTGTCTCTTAATGTCAAGCCCTGCACACACACACACACATACACACTTTTGAAATGTAGTGTATATATTTTTTTAATTTGGCATACATACTTATAGAGACATCAAGAAAGCTTACAGAAATTATTTTAATAGTAAGTGTACACATATAGCACAAAGTTCCCTGATAATGTCTTATAGCCACAATGACAACACGCACCGAAGACTGGATCATATATTTTTAAGAGGACTATCAGGGCAAGCCTTGATGAATTATGACTTTTCTATCTTGTCTCAGCAGAGCATCTCTGAATGCTAACTACATCAGCAGCGTTTAGGTCTAGATCATTTGCACAAAAGGACAAGACGGCACAATGCAAATTGTGCAAACTTGAGCACAACAACACACACACAAAATGCAATTATGATCAAGACATTCGATAGATGAACCATACACATGCACCGTGATAAGACCATATCCACTCACCCCAGACACTTCCTAATCTGATCCCATTTGAGCTGATTTACTCATTCCTGCCTCGTTGCTTTGTTCATTTCATGCCTGGAAGATCGCTGATTGTCATGGCCACTAGATTTTCCCTTACCGTGCCGCCACATCTATCACTCCTGTTGTTTATCATCACCTCTCATCCTCCACCAAATGAGACCATTCTTTAGATTCAGGCCCATCTCCTATAACTCCTCAGCGAGGTGATACATTATTATCAGTTTATTACACCCCCTGTTCGCACTGAAATACAGCCCCCTTCACATACTTAAAAATCAGGTCAGTTCGGGCACTTCGCATCCACCAAATATGAAACTTAAACCACGATTTGGGACACCACACTTGAGTGTGAGTGTATGGAGGGCTGTTACTGTTACTGATATTGTAGTAAACTAGTTTTATTGAGGGCCGCAGTTATTACAATCATGGGCTGTGAGTGAAATCTCACGCTAAACAAACATCATCCCTACTCGTGGGCTCTAGATAGGCCAGATATCTACACAATTGGTGCATTCCATAGAGTTTTAATTGATATATTTCTTACGCAAATAACATTATCGGAATTTACATAAACCACATTACATGTACAAGCCATTACAAGCATTACAAGCTCGTCCGTTTGAGCTAGAATTGGATTAAAAGGGTTGGTTGTAGACCTAAAATAAGCCAAACAAACTAAGCATGTACATGCTTGATCTCAATCTGATTCAAAAAACCTTGCACACTTGTGCAGTGCAGTGAAAAACATGTTTACTAGAGGCCTAATAAGAGCCCTATTTACATAGTGTATATGTTTATTTACATATTGTGAACTGGTCATTGAAGCAGACTGAATATTTACTAAATATTTGCTTTAAAAAATATTGTCAGCTTTCTTTTAGGTATGTTTTAGGTTACAAAGTGCATAGGCCGCTATATATAATGTTAAAATTATAAGACAAAATAAAGATAAGAGGGGAAAAGAGGGATAGACTGACCAACATAACACTGTTTCCATCACTATTTCAGCCCCGCTACAAACTCTCATGGATGATGTCACTGCTCATCGGTGGGTCCCCATATGTTTTGTCAATGGGGACCTCAGATGTCAACCTATTGCTATTTTCCTGTATATAGGACAAAGTATATAAATGACAAGAAAAGAAGACACAAGATTGTAATTCACTGTATCTTTAAAGGTATAGTTCCCAGCTGAAAAGCCCTGCATGAATTCCATGTTGGTCCAGGCTGGGTTATGCTGGCTAGAGCTAGTCTAGTTCTCAAGCAAAACTGAGCTGGAGTAGCTGTTGCAACAGCAGTTCCTCTTCCCATGCTGTTGGCCAGAAAACAGCGTCCCATGTTGGTCCCTGCATGCTTTATGCTGATTAGCAGCAATGCTGGATTTTTCAGCAGGGTCACCCAATAAATAAATATTCTGTCATCATTTACTCAGTTTCATGTCATCCAAACATTATTCACCACTGACTTTCGTTGGTGAACAAAAAACAAAACACAAAGCACATGTAAAACATAAAACAAAATTAATGTAAAACAAAACAAAAAATACAAAGCGTAAAATGTAAAACAAAACAAAATGTAAAACAAAACCAAACACAAAGCGTAAAATGTAAAACATAAAACATAAAACAAAAACTAAACAAAGCAAAGCAAACAACATGTGGAACAAATGGAAAACAAATCAAAAGAAACAAAGCACACAAAGCAGAGAATGTAAAATGTTAAAACAAAAAATGTAAACAAAACAAACACAAAGCGTCAAATGTAAAACAAACAAAACAAAAGAAACAAAGCACACGAATAGCATTAACAAAAACAAAAAGCATAAAATGTCAAACAAAACAAAAGAAACATAACAAAAATTGCAAAAATGTAAACATAAAACAAAACAAACTGTAAAACAAAACAAACACACACAGTGTAAAATGTACAACATAAAATAAAAAAACCCAGTGTTAAAATGGTAAAACAAAACAAATGTAAAACATAACAAAACACAAAGTGCAAAATGTAAAATGGTGAAACAAAACATAAAACAATTTTTTTTAATCATCCAATCACTTAATCAATCTTCAACATGTCTTCTTTTATGTTCCACAGAGAAAGTCATACAGGTTTGTGCAACATGAGGGTGAGTAAATGATGACAGAATTTACATTTCTTGGGTGAACTGACCCTTTAAGAGTTAATAGATCTTACATTTCATAAATGTTTGACTGACATGCGATCAGGGAACCGAATGTATTCCCTAAGTCAGGAGTTTAGAAATAAACCACAACACCTCAATGTGTATATAACTGTGTTGTCCCATGTGTGTGAGTGCTTGTTTAGGGAAAGGTAAAAAACGGATGCATTATTTGTTTGGGTAAGCAGAATGTCTGTGCCTGGCACCAGCCCATGAACCCGCTGCCCTACTCTCTTTTAATGCAGTAATGAACACGGCTGCTGGAAACCAACCATTTCTGCTGAACAGCCGCAAATATCACGGACCTAATGATAGCATGCAGCATGCGTGAGCGACACAAAATCACCAGGCAAGCAAACAAATAAATCTACAAAACACAAATCCAGTCCACAAGCTTCACTCCAACAAACACACATCCATCCATCCATCCATCCAGAGATCTCAACCGCTGTTGGGTCCTCAGCCTCTGTTGCTAAGCGACAAATTGCTTTCCTGTAAGGGCATTTTCCCCATTACAAAACAATATTTGTGCAATACTAATAATGGATGACATCATTTCTAAGTGCAAAACATTTTCACAAACAAACATCTCTCAAAAGGGGTCTCCAGATATTTCTAGTTCACAATATTCTGTTGTTTACGAGCACAGGCATGAAGACCAGCTATTGACAGCTACCTATTATTTCAAGTGCTGGAAAGTGCATCAAGGACTGAGAGCGAGTGTGAATCAGTCAGCCAAACTGACATGCCTTTGGCTCCACATTAGTGATACTCAAAAGATACTGAAGGTGAGCAAAGGTGAAAGCTTCTAGGCCAGCCTTTCAAACACCTGACAGCCTCAACACTATTGATGCAACGTGTCTCCAATTCAGTGGTTGTCATGGAGAATCGCTTGTGCGTCTTGAGTGAGCTAAAAATACCTTGTAATTTGTAGAGAAATCCATATATGCATTACACTTTCAGTAATGCGCTTTGTAATATTGATATTTCTAGACAGATTTGAGGTAAATGGGTGCATTTAAGCAAAATAAAAAAAGTGCCATGGTTCAGTGATGGCATCATATGAGTAGTACTAGAGTATGCGTATTTATACCATTATGCAGTTTGTATATGTAATATCATATCAGGAGCATGCACTCTGCAGACAGTGACATCGACCACGACCATGCAAACTCACCTCAAAGAAGATTCACAGTGCCACTCCAAAGCCCACTCTAAAGCTAAAACACTGAGCTAATGCAGAAACAGAATCTGTGCGCGTATGGAGGCCCTCAGAGTTGACGACACTCCTTGAAAACACCTGGGCCGAGTTAAGAGGTCCCATGATGGAGGCTACATCTGAGGTCTTCGGCCTTTGTAGAAGGAAACAGCCGGATTGGTTCCTTGTTAGCTCTACTACGTCTGCTCCCAGCCCTAGCTGACAAGCGTGCTGCCTGGTCTCAGTGTTCTCCAAGATAGAAACGACTCCACCATCGCTCACAATCGTAAGGCCAGGAATGACGTCAAGTGTCTCACACACAGTACTGGCAGGACCTCAAGTGAGAAGATAGAATGTGTGCATGTACTGGGGACAAACGCGGCATGTACAGCGGCATCAATGAGGCACTGGGTCCTACAGCGGAAAAAAAACAGCTCCTTTGCAAGCCACTGATTGCACCATCATCAACGACCTCCCAGGCCAGCTTGGTAGATGGGTTGAGCAATTACCGCTTGCTGTATGGCACTCATGTGGACGCCAATTTGAACGCTGTTTCTGCTGCTGTACCACAACTACCTGTCCTCAACAAGCTGGATGCGGAGATCTCAACAATGGAATAACAATAAGTCACCAGGCAGCGATGGAATTCCAGCAGAGCTGCTGAAGTGTGGCGGGGCAGTGCTGGTCAGGCGGCTTCACTGCTTGTTTCGACGCTGCTTGCAGAACAATGCATCCCCAGCGACTCAAGAATGCCAATATCATCACTCTTTACAGAAACAAGGGTGACAGGCAGGATTGCAACAACTACAGAGGCATCTCGCTCCTTAGCCTTCCGGGAAAACGTCTGAGGGCCATAACCAAGGTGAATCGCGTCCTTGTGCAGGAGTTGCACTATGCAGACGGCGCTGCCTTCGTGGCTCACACTGAACAAGAAATTCAGGAGATGTGCAATTCTTTTGCCTCTGCCTGCACAGAGTTCGGACTCACCATAAGCCTCAGTAAGACAGTGGTGATGATTCAGACGTTCCTGCTCCCCCCCCACGTCACCATCAATGGCATGTTGAGAAATTTGTCTATCTCGGCCCAACCCGGACAGCAAACAACAGCCGGTCGTGCCTCAGATTGGTCGTGCCTCAACAACCTTTGGGCGACTTCAGGCTGGTGTCTGGAACAACATCCACCTTTCCCTCAAAGTAAAGGTGCGCGTATATGAACCTGTGTGCTCTCCGTTCTGCTATCTGGAAGCGAAACGTGGCCTACTTACCGGCAGCAGGAGCACAAGCTTAATGCTTTTCACTTCCATTGTCTACGACAGATCCTTGGCCTGTCATGGCAGGATCGGGTCCCGAACACCACCGTGCTGAAGCTCACTAACAGCAGTGCACACCGCGATCCGGAGGACACCGCGTCTCAGATGGATCGGCCGTGTATGCCGTGTGCCGGATGAATGTCTTCCAAAGTCCATCTTCCATGGGGAGTAAGCTGTGGGACACCGCCCTCGAGGTCGACCCAAAGCTCCGCTTAAAGGATGCCATCAAGCAGGACACGAATGTCTTTAACATCAACCCTGACGATGGGCATCACCTTGCGGAAGACCGTGTAGCTTGGCGGTCTGCGCTGACAGTGGGCACGATTTTTGTCACTGAGCTCCTGAGAGCGACCCATTCTTTAACAGATGTTTGTAGAAGCGTCTGCATGCCTAGGTGTTTGATTTTATACACCTGTGGCCATGGAAGTGATTGGAACACCTGAATTCAATGATTTGGAGGGGTGTCCCAATACTTTTGGCAACATAGTGTATATGCACACACACACATCACATATAAAGGTGTGCGTGTGTGTGGGTTGTCCATATATATCCATATACATAATTGGAATAATGTACAGCCAGCTGATCATTATAAGAAAAAAACCCTTCAACCCTGGATCAAGACCCTTCTTATCAACCTACCTGTGTTCGTTTTCATGTACATTATACCTTATGCTTCAATTAAGCGAACAGGTATAAGACAGACTGCTCCTAGTATTCATACGTCATGTGCGTTAATAAACTTGTCATTTCCTCTAACAAAGGAAGGAAATTACACGTTTATTAACGCACACCACGTATGAACACTTGAGCAGTCTGTTTTATAGCCTACCAGCCGCTAAAACGGCAGCATACTAAACACACCGCATGCTGCTTCTCTGAACAAACAGTGACAGGTTGATTGACAGCTTTCTTTCATTCGTACCATTTCACTCGCTTTCTTTTTCTCTCTTTGTGTGTGTGTGTTTTTTTTTTTTCAACACCATTAGTCAGTACTATTGCCTTTGTCACCATGGAAACTGGACTAGCCACGTCTTCACTGGTTCTCTAGTTCCCTCTCTCTGGTGGGCGGTCTTTCTCTCGTCCTGACGGACGCCTCACCTGCCCTATACACACACACACACACACACCAGAATA